>OY987248.1:21460784-21605585 GCA_963920765.1 Ulota crispa | reverse complement strand
TATACATATATACATATATATAATATATATATATATATATATATATATATATATATATATATATATATATATATATATATACTATATACTATAGAGACAACAAGAATATTCTTGCAATAAACAAATTTTGCGTGAGCAATTTCATCACAAATTGTGGTCATTTTAAAATTTAAAATTATAAGTAACTAGTTAACTCACAAAGACCATCAACTTGATTCAAAGTAAAGCCTTAGTTTAAACCACTTCATGCATGTAACCTCTCCTCACTTTATGCATGTACCCATCCTTCCCTTGTTGGTCTTTTGTTAACCCCTAAAGGACCAAGCCCTTTCCAAAATCACTAAAAATTGCCACTTTTAGGAGGTTTAGAAAAAAGAGATTTTATGTTTTGTTTTTGGGAAATCCAATCGTAGGATCTTGCCCCAAACTGGAAGAGGTACTTGTGGGAAAAAAAAATCAGCTCATTCCAAATGGAAAGGAGAGAGATATTTACATCTAAAGTGAAAAAAAGTTTTTTCCTATACTGCCCAAAAATTTCAAAAGCCTTTGACCACTCTTATAACAAAAGAATTGCTCTATCCAAAGTTGCAATTTATTTTTTTCATGTAGGAGATCAAGTTAAGTATGTGTGGGAGAATTTTCAAATCAATTGGAACTTTTGAAGACATGGGAAAAAATAGCAAGTATAAAGAGGTAGAGAATGAGTCAAAACACTAAATTGTTAAGAATTTAATTATTGAGATGAAAAATGCTAATCCCAACAATTATAATGTTGTGATAAACAATCAACTTCCTTTGGTTTTTTTTTTTTTCCCAAAATAATGAAAATGGAGTAAAATAAAGGACTTCAAAGTTTACTTTAGAGTAGAGATTCCATAACTACCGGCAAACAAAAACTCCTCATAACTTTCATCTCATTAATTGATATTGAAAGATAGAAAGCTTCTCATGAACAAATAAATCTAAAGAACCAATTTCAAATTTTTGTTTCAAAAAAATTGTTTTTAAAGAATTTTTTGGGCTACCCGAGTGGGCAGCCCTCCCCAAGTTTTCATAAATTCATGCATAGTTTCTTCATCAAATGTCAAAATGAAGAAAAAATGAGATGCCCACATAGATCTTGGAATTTCCCACCTTCAATAAGAGTTTCAAAAAATCATACAAAGTAGTTTAACCATAGGTACATGCCCGAAGTCCAACCCGTCCCCCGAAGGGACAATGGTCCTTTAGGGGTTAAAAGGACAAACAAATCACTAGGAGTTGCAACATGACTCTATTTCTCTCACATTGGAAGTTGCACCATGACACTCTCTCAACCAATCAAAAAGAGCAGCTTCATGACTCCTCTGGTGGTTAATAATAAAGTATAATGGTTCATTGGAAGTTGCACCATACACTTTCTCTTTAGAAGAGTAGCTTCACAAGAACTCTAACCCATATGGATTCTTGTGGATGTATAGTTAAGTAGGAGGATATCCCTTACTAAATCCATGACCTTTTTAAGAATCTTTTAGAAAATTTTGGTGTAAGTTAAAGCAATAAAGAAGATCCAAGATATAGAACACCAAGCTTCCTCCAACCATGAGCAAGAAAATCAACAAAACTCCAAACAACCCCAAACAATATATTAAAAAGTAGCATTGTGATGAGGGCAATTGTTATTTTTGATTTCAAAAGAAGGCCACAGTGACAGTACCTAAGGGTTAGATTCTAGATTAATTATATGTTATCAATTTTTTGTAAAGTTAAATGTTGCATTACCCACCCACGCCCATATTATGCTAGCACATGCTTGTATACTAGTATGTAAAGAGCTACTATGAAATATAAAAAAGACCAACTAGGTGGACACCCCCCAATTGCTACGTGGACACCCCCATAGCCAAATCTATCAAATTTGAGATTATTATTACGCAAAAGTATGAAATAAAATAAAAGCAATAGTTTAGTATACATCTGTGTTTACAAGCGCTCCAAACATATAACAAATCTGCCTCTTTTGTGACATGGTCAAGAGTCAAACCAATAAATGAAGGGAGTAACTAGTTTAATTCCTAATCGTGTCACAAATGAGGCAAATTTGTTGTGTGTTTGCAACGCTTGTAGACGCAAACGTGCGCTAAAGTATTGCTTTGATTGATTTCATATTTTAGCATAATAATAATCTCAAATTTATTAGATTTGACTGTGGGGTGTCTGCGTAGTAATTGGGGGGTGTCCACCTAGTCGGTCCCTATAAAAACTATCTTTATTCACAGCTTGGAAATTTTTAATGTTTATGCATTGTAAAAAGGAGGAAACTTGATTTTAAGGGCTTGCTGTTCCAAATCCTGAGCTCTTGTACCCAACAACTCTTGGGGTTGTGTTGCACAAGTGTGCTGAGACTATACATGAAAAAAATCAAACCAATTGGATGTATAGATATCATGGTGAAAATGTTCTATTTGCAAAGGCAAGCTAGCAATTTCATCCATTACAAGGGAACAGTGTCAATTTAGACATTTTTGTCATTTGGACAAGTTAACTTAAACATGTTTTTGTCATTGCAAATGTTTTTTTGTCATTTTAGACACAATTAGTCAATTCAAATGTGTCAATTTGGACTATTTTTCTTGTAGTGATCATACATAGGTAGATTTTGAAGGGTGCAAATAAATAGAAATCGTATTCTTTTGGAGGATCAAAATGGTGAGCAACTAGCTTACACTCTAATCTTTGTTGACTATGAAAAAAATTAAAAAAAACTAATACCTTTAGATTTGGAAACCTTTAGAATTAGAAATCTTTATTGCTTGAATGTTTCCTTGAAGTTGAAACTTGTTACCAAGTGCTCATAAATCCACTTCATGTGCTTGTTGTCATTTAAACTCTTTGGAATATTTTACATGAGTATGTTGAGAGTATGAGTAAATAAAAATCAAACCAATTGAATTTTCCATATTAAGCTATCCAAATTGCCCAATTTTGAAAAGAAGTCACATATCCTATCATAACTACATGCATTTCTTTTCAATAACTTTGAAAAGTAGTGCACCAAAGAGGTACTCTTTACGCACAAGTCCCACCAAAAACTCAAAAGAATTCATGTCAGTTTCCATTCACAATCGAATGTCCAAAATTTCTATGTTACCAAAAAAAACATTGTTTGGTCCTTTAGAAGTTAACTTAGCATTTGAACAAGGATCCTATTGCAAATTATTTTTTTATAGTTTTTGTTGAATCATGTTGGCAGCTGAAAGACGATTCTCTAATTGTGTGTTTTTCCAACATTGTATGATTTAAGCAAATTCAAAAGTGTTTGTTACAAGTGTACCCAAAATGGCATTCTTAACTCCTAAAGGATTAAGCCTTTTTTTGCCAAAATCATTGAAAATTGCCATTTTAGACGATGAATAAGAAGGCATTTTTTTTTTGGAAATCCAACTGTAGGATCTTGCCCCAAACTAGAAGAGGTACTTGTAGCAATAAAATCAGGACACTCTAGGTGGAGAGGAGGGAGATATTTACATCTAAAGTGAAGGGAAAAAGTTTTTTTCCTTATTGCCAAAAAATTTCAGATGCCTTTAACCACTCTCACATGAAAAAAATTGCTCTATCCAAAGTTAAGTTTTTAACTTACCATGTAGGAGATCAAGTTTGGTACATATTGTAGAATTTTCAAATCAATTGGAACTACACAATACATGGGAAAAAAGTAGTAAGTAAAAAGTAGAGAATGAGTCAAAACATTAGATTGTTAAGAATTTAATTATGGAAACAAAAAATGCAAATTCCAACGGTTGTAATGTTGTGATAAACAATCTACTTCTTTTGGTTTAATTTTTTTCCAAATATTGAAAATTGAGTAAAATAAAGAACTTCAAGCTTTATTTTAGAGTAGAGAATCCATAACTGCCTGCAAACAAAAACTTCTCTTAATTTTCATCTCATTGATTGAATTTGAATGATTAATAGCTTCCCACATACCAAAAAATCTAAAGAACTAATTTCAAATATTTATTTTTTTAAATGTAAATTTTAAATAAGTTTTTTGGGGTGTCCAGACGGGTAGTCCTCCCCAAATTTTCATAAATTTATGCATAACTTCTTTGTCAAATGGCATAATGAAAAAATAAATTAGACGCCTGTGTAGGCCTTTGAATTCCCTACCTTCAATAAAAGTTTCAAAAAAATACAAAAAGTAACTTATCCAAAGATATATGCCCAAAGTACCACTTATCCCCAAGGGAACAATTGGGCCTTTAGGGGTTAAGCAAGGGTTGGTTTTATGAACCAAGTGTAAACAAGGTAAAGGTCAAGGCACACCAAAATAGAACACTCTTCTAGAACAGGGTTTTGTAACAACATTTACTACTTTTTGTGTAGAAGTAGTAACCTTGAATTTTTTACACGGTCTGTGTTTATGTTCCATTTGGAACCATAGGTTTTTAACCCTTAAACGTCTGTTGGGTGGCCATGGCCTGCCCACATTGTAGCTTCAATAGTGTTTTGATTGATGGGCACCAATAGTATTGCTTCTAAAAGTTTCAAAAGTCAATAGTGCATGCTGACCTCATGAAAATTGCAATAAGGGCAGCTTGGGACCTAACACCATAATTTTGAATTTTTTCACAATTTGGGTTACCTAAAAATATGAGCATATTTGATAAGTTTGTTTTTTGCCTTCTATGATGGATCATGTGTTTACAGTCACTTTGGGAAAAAAAACACATGAAAAACAACTTTTTTTTGTTGTACATAATGTTTTTTTAGGGCCAGAGGACAATAATTGTCCTCATGGGCATTTAGGGGTTAATCTTTAGACACACACTCATCTTTGATTTCCTACATTTGGAGGGTGGAGAGGCAAAACAACAATGCATGAAACCTTGAGCAAAGTGGTTGTCCCTCAATACTCCAAAAATGTATATTATTAATTTACTTTTTCATGGGTTCCAATTGGTTGTGTTAGCTTGTGTGGCCCAGACATGAGAGAGGGTGGCTTGGTGGTGTAAGGTAGGAGCACCCATAAGCTTGAGTTTAAGGTTTTTGAATATGATGACTATTAGTAAACATCTAGCAAATTATAGGATCCTATTAGCAATAGAAAAATAATGAGTTTGCACATTTGAATTTATTATTTGGATATTGTGAGAATAAGTTGTGAATTTTTATAGAGCAAACTGCCATTGCACCCATAACCACTTTTAAGATTTCATGTTCACACATTGTACATCCTTGTCATTACATCTATCTACTTCCACAAATTTTCCAAGATTTCAAAGGTCACGCTTATGGAGACCCTCACGAGGATGGGTGCTCCTACCTTACATATGATTGGCATGGGATGGCATGGCATGGCAGGAGGCAAAGGGCACTATAGTAGGTTGGACTAGAAGGTGTAAGTATGACTAGAGATGGAAGTAGTAAGTTAGCAAATGGCAAGAAGAAATCAAAACTAAAGAAGAAGAAGAAGCTGAAGCAATAACTTAGTAACTAAACACCTAAAGGATCGTTGTTCCTTTGGGGGGACAAATGAGATTTCGGGCATGTACCTATGGGTAAACTACTTTGTGTGATTTTTTAAAACTTTTATGGAAGATGGAAAATTCAAATATCTGTGTGGGCATCTAATTTTTTCTTTGTTCTGACATTTATTGAAGAAGTTAAAAATGTATTTCTAGAAAGTTGGAGAGGGCGAGCAACCCAAAAATTCTTTGAAATTGCATTGAAAAATAAATAAAAATACTAAATAGATTCTTTAGACTTATATAAGTGGGGAGCTTTTAATCATTCAATTTTGATTGAGGAGATGAAAGTTATGAGAAATTTTAGTTGGCGGGTAGGTATGGTTTCTCTCAAAACTACACCTACCCGCCAACTAAAACTTCTCATAACTTTATCTCATCAATCAAAATTGAATGATTCAAAGCTCCACATGTATATGTAAGTCTAAAGAATCTATTTCACATTTTTATTTATTTTTAGATGCAATTTTTAAAAAGTTTTTGGGCTGCCCACTTTTCCCTGTTTTTCAAAAAATTATTTTTGACTTCTTCAATAAATGTCAGAATGAAGAAAAAATTAGATGCCCCGTTGATATTTGAATTTCCCATTTCCATAAAAGTTTCAAAAAATCACGCAAAGTAGTTTAATTGTAAGTACATGCCCAAAATCCCATTTGTCCCCCAAAAGGGCCAACAGTCCTTTAGGAGTTAAGGGCATCTCCATTGATCTAGGTTGTTTCAAAGTTTTCCATCTATTTTGGCAAGGCCTCAAGCCCCTTGATCTCTACCCATGCTCTTTGAAAAGGTGGTCTTACACTCCAATATGCCCCATAAATAAGCATTTGACCACTTATCATGAAAAGTAGAGGATAAAGCACACTAAACTTAGGGTGAATAGTGAATGAATAGTGGCTTGAAGGTTGGCTTGCTAGACTCGCTAGACCAAAGTCTTTGAGAGGGTTTTGAGAGGGGTCTCAATAATTTTCATCCACTTTGAGAGAGCATGAGCCACCACTGGAGATGCCCTAACCTAATTGAACTATATGTGCAAAGAGGGAGCTGAGCTGAGGTACAAGCCCTATTGCTTAACCCCTAAAGGACCAACTGTCCCCTCGGGGGACAAATGGATTTTGGGCACGTACCTACAACTAATCTACTTTTTGTGATTTTTGAAACTTTTACTGAAGGTGTGGAATTCAAATATCTACATGGGCATCTAATTTTTTCTTCATTTTGACATTTATTGAAGAAGTTAAAAATGAATTTCCATAAATGGGCAAGATTGGGCAGCCCAAAAACTTCTTTAAAAATTGCATTTGAAAACAATAAAAATATGAAATAGATTCTTTAGACTTTTATAGATGTGGGGAGCTTTGAATTGTTCAATTTTGATTGATGAGATAAAAGTTATGAGAACTTTTGGTTTGCAGGTAGGCATGGTTTTGAGATTTTCCACACCTACCCGCAAACAAAAACTTCTCATAACTTTCATCTCATTAATCAAAATTGAATGATTCAAAGCTCCCTATATATATATATATATATATATATATATATATATATATATATAAAAGTCTAAAGAACCTATTTCATGTTTTTATTTTTTTTGAATGCAATTTTTAAAGTAGTTTTTGGGCTGCCCGACCTTGCATGTTTTCTAGAAATTCATTTTTAATTTCTTCAATAAATGTCAGAATGAAGAAAAAATTAGATACCCACGTAAATCTTTGAATTCCCCATCATTTATAAAATTTTAAAAAAATCATGCAAAGTAGTTTAGCCATAGGTACATGCCCAAAATCCCATTTGTCCCCCAAAAGGGGGCTTGGTCCTTTAGGGGTTAACCCCTACATGCTCAAGGCCTTTTTTGAGCTTTTGGAAATTTGCTCTAAATTGAACAAAAAGTCAACATTTTGATAAGTTGTATCAATTTTTTTAAATTGTAACCATACAAATTCAAACTAGATATGTTAGGCATCACATAGGAAAAGAAAACACAATAATACCACTTATGGATTGAAATATTATGATGTTTGATCAAGAGGATGTTAAAATTGCAAAAATAATTGTAAGCCTTTCAATCCTCTTTTCACATGTCAAATCTAAAATATTGGTCACCAAATAAATATATGGTTAGACATAACGTACACAATTCCAATCCATTTACAACTTTTCAAAATCCTGTTTACAAATTTTTAAATGAATTTCTAGTGTGAATTTTTCTCTGAGATCTAGTGTGTTTGAGGCTCATTTTCATGAGCTCTCAACACTAAAAAAGTCAAGATTGCAATGGATACCCTTGCACAAAATCTTGAATAGAAAATCCTCAATCAATAATTTTCAAAACCGGATTTTTGATGCTAAAACAAGACTTCAAAAAGAAAAATTCTAAAACTTGAAATACTAAAAATAGCAGCTTAACCCTAGACCACGCACGGACGTTCTCCAATATCTCAGAATGTGCTCTTGGATGAACAGAATGGCAACATTTTGATAACTTACATCAGTATTTTATAAATTGTAACAGTACAAATTCAAACCAAATATGTTAGAGATCACATAGGAACAGAGAACACAACAATATCACTTATGGATTGAAAAATTATAACATTTGATGAAGAAGGTGTTAAAACCGTGAAAGTGATTTGAAGTCTTTCAATCCTCTTTTCACATCTCAAATTTAAAATTGAGGACACCAAAAGAATATGAGTATGTAAAGTACAACATGTATAATCCTAATCAATTTACGGCTTCTTAAAATCTACTCTACAACTTTTTAAATTAAATTTCTAATGTGATTGTTTCTCCAAGTTCTGATGTACTTGAGGCTCATCTCCAAGAGCTCTCAACACTAAAAAGTGAAGATTTGCAATGGACAACCTTGCACAAAATCTTGAATAGACAAATCATAGTCATTCATTTTCAAAATATTAAAAAAATCATATTAAAATGCACGGCAACCACATTCTGTCCCCTTGAACGATCTAGGGTTAATTAAGTTTCACTGAAATTCAAAAATATTGTCTGCACCAAACCAAAATGTGGTGCCTTGGGCATTTAGGCGTTAAGTTAGCTTCCCTTGCTTTGCTTTTGCGTGACCTTGGCTGGCCTGGCCTGGCCTTTGACTTCGCTTGACTTGATGGGGGAGTGTGGTCGTGGGGTCAGAAGAAGCTGGAGAGCCCCATCATGGCATGCTTCCCTTCCCTTGCCTTGCTTTGCCTTCCTTCCAAAGCTACAAAGCTGGCTATGGACAGACGGACAGACCACGGACAGACCACGGACAGTAGTTGCTCTGTCCAGCCACGGGGCCCCCCTGCCTGCTTGCCTGACTGCCACCATCTATCACATAAGTTAAGTTACCTCATTCTCCTCCCTCCAACAACAACAACCCCCCTCCGCTAAACTACATTAACCCATTAACCCGTAAACAACCACAGGAACCGTAGATTCCTGGTCGTATTGTAATTCTGCTGCAATTCAAATCTGGTTTTTGTTCTTTTCTTAACGCAAATTGTGCATCGGAGCGGTTAGACGAGAGCGCTTGCTCTTGGCGTTCCAGCAGCGTGTTCATTTCAAGAATCCACCGCAGGGTTCCGTAAGTTGCAAATAGGCTCCAACTACGTTTTCGTAACCCACCTACAGTACAAACTCTTCTCAAAGTTGGAAAAACAATTGCAGAAACATGCTGAACATTGCAAAAGGTGGAGAAGAATTGCAATACACAACCCTCAAAAATCCAAGCAAAACCAAAAACAACAACACCTCTGAATACGGGAAAAACACCCAATTTTGGCCGCAATGGCACGCTGTGTTGTTTAAGGGTTAACCCCTATAGGACTGAGCATGCTGCTGCGACCAGTACGATACAAAGTGTTTTTCTTGTATTTGGAATAGATTTACACTTTTATTGCATTTGAAATCAACAAAGAAGTTGGAGAATAGATCAAAGCAGTTGTAATAGACTACTTAACCCTTAAAATTCTTTTGTGTTTAGAAGCCCAAAACTGCTTCAAAATACTAGTCCCCAAACCAGGGTCAAAATCTTCATTGAAACTTATTTTTTAACAAATCCAATCGTAGGATACTTTGGTTGACTTGCACAAGTACATTGTCCCAAAAATTTAGAATGAGTATCCCCACCAATTGCAAGATCAATGTGCCTAAACTTCAAAGTGTAGGTTTTTCTAATCCTTCCAAAAGGTGAAGTTTTGATTTTCAAACTTTTTAGAAAAAAACACATATGTTGTATTTCTTGTGCAATTTTTGCAATATGTTGGAAAATGGGTTGAAAGCATATATAAAAAACTTTAACCAAAAAAAATTTGGATTCCTTTTTACAAAAATTGTAAAGTGAAAGGTATTGATGAATGAAAGATTTAACTAATATGCTAATAAGTTTTGGAAGAATTTGAAAATTGTTAATCCCAATGGTGAGAATGCTCTAACAGACAAATAGTAACTTTGATTTTCATTTTTATTTGAAAATTTTCAAAATTGAGAGTAAAAGATAACTTTATATGTTTTTTCTACCCTCCTCCTACCTTCATTGCTCGCAAAATAAAACTCCTTTTAACTCTTACCTTATTATTTGGAATTGAGTGATTCAATTTTTTTTGAGTAGGTATCAATCTATACAATTCTATAAAAAAAAATTTAAAAAAAATTAGAATATATTTTTTGCTGCCCGGTTTGACATTGAAATTGAAAAAACCTTATAACTTTTGCATTACTTATCCAAATGACATGAAATAAAGCTTCACATGTAGATTATGATGAGTAGCATCCATCCTAAAATTTTCATGAAAAATTTCCAAATTATGAAGTCAATAGAGCCTGCCCGAGTTCTCATAAAGCCCAAAGTGGGTTTGTTGGGCCTTTAGAAGTTAAGATCCCACATTAAAAATTCTTATTGGTAGCAAATACCAATTATACGGCAGCATATATACTATGCCATATTGTCCTTTAACCCCTAAAGGACCACTTGTCCCTACGGGGGACAAATGGGATTTTGGGCATGTACTTATGGCTAAACTACTTTGTGTAATTTTTTGAAACTTTTATGGAAGATGGGGAATTCAAACATCTGTGTGGGCATCTAAATTTTACTTCATTCCAATGTTTATTGAAGGAGTTGAGAATAAATTTATGAGAATTTTTGTTTGGTGGGCAGCCCAAAAATTTCTTTAAATTTTTTATATGTTTAAAATAATTTTTTTAGTTCTTTAGACTTACATATATGTGGGAAGCTTTGAATCATTCAATTCTAATTGATGAGATAAAAGTTATAAGAAGTTTTAGTTTGCGTGTAGGCATAGTTTTAAGATTTTCTACACCTACACGCAAACCAAAACTTCTTATAACTTTTATCTCATCAATTAGAATTGAATGATTCAAAGCTTCCCACATATATGTAAGTCTAAAGAACTAACCAAAAAATTATTTTAAACATATAAAATTTTTGAAGAAATTTTGGGTTGCCCGCCAAACAAAAATTCTCATAAATTCATTCTTAACTTCTTCAATAAATGTTGGAATGAGGTAAAACTTGATGCCCACACAAATGTTTGAATTCCCCATCTTCCATAAAAGTTTCAAAAAATTACACAAAGTAGTTTAGCCATAAGTACATGCCCAAAATCCCATTTGTCCCCCGTAGGGACAAGTGGTCCTTTAGGGTTTAGGGTTAAGGATTAAGGTCGGTGGTTGATTCTAAGGGTGGGCCAAGCCTTTATGGTGTTTTGGAAAAACTCACTCTAACAAAGAATACGAATGCATACAGAAGATCCAACCGCACAAATGGCAATGTCATGCATGGTTTATGGGTATGCATCATTTCTTTTATGCTTGGTTTTGTTTGCAGGTAGGTTTAAATGTGCATGTATGCATTTTCATACAAATACAGCAGTCTCTTTTGTGGTGGATCATATTTCTTCATGAAGTGTTCTTTCTTGTTGCTTAATGGACCACGTGGCAATTCATTAGGGTGATGATGGGTTTAGGGAAAACTTGAATTCTTCAAAATGCATACAAGTACTTGATCTTTATCAATTATGACCATCTTTCTACATTCATTCTTGTATTTTGATAGCCACTACTTTTTAAGTTTTTCCAATGCCCTGACCACATGGCACCTCAACTAAACTTGATTTTTATTCCAAGCTATGAGGTTCCTAATTGCCTACACCTATCCCTTTTACCACATCCTCAAATTTCCTGACATGCTCTCCTTACCAACTAAAAAGAGTCAAAATTGATTAGAAATTGGTCGACTATACCTTAATGGGTTAACAACAAGACCTAGAAAACAAACAAAAAAACAAAATAACATAAAAAATCAAAACAAAACATGAGAATTATAAAAATTGCAAAATTGATTGTTAGGATAGTAGAACTTGTAAACATTTGTTTCATGATTAGCTCAAGCATCTAAAACAAACATGGTAGCAATGAGCAGAGTGTGGTAGAAGTTTTTTTTTTGTTAATTTTAGTTGTATTTTTAAACGTTGATGCAATGGATTGTTGAGAAAATGATACGGAAAATGAAGGCAAGGCATCTAAGGTAGTATGCTCAAAAACTGCCACTTTAACCCTCATCGCCTAATGTTCAAAGAGGTCTAAACATATTCTTGTTTTTCAAATGTTGTAAGTCTAAATTTAGTGGAGTATGAATATCTCAATCATATAATCTTATAGTGTGCATGTTGTAGATGATGTAAATTGAATTTGGGGTCATTTGACCACACAGATTGGAAGATTATAATATTTTAGTGTTGAAAAAAGATGCTGAAATTTTCCTAAAAACACATTTAGAGGTAAATTTAGATTTCTAAACCTACTCAAATGAAAAAAAACAAAAATGGTAAGTGATTCAAACCAATACACAAACACATTGTTGAAATAAAATATCAATCAATATAATCATTTGGGTTTGCAAAATTGTTTTGAAATGTCAAAAATAATGAAAAAGTAGCAAAAAATCACATCTATGGCTAAACCTCCCTCTACTAAAATGCTCCTCATTCACTCATAACTTCTTGGGTTGATATGAAATTTTAACCACATAAACTAGACTAGTGTGCACAACTTTTCCAATAACAAATGTTGAAAAAAAAAATTCATGAAAAAGTAATAAGGCAAAAAAGTTCATTGTAATGCAAAAATGTGCAGATTTTGAACTTTGAGTTGCTCCCAAACATTCAAGAAAGCTTGGATTGACATGAAAATTCTACCACAATCACTGTACTTTAAGGGGAACAAAACCCAATTTTTTTTTGGTGAAAACAAACATTTGATGAAAAAGATACAAGCCCCCAAAGTTGCAACCATCACAATGCAACGTGGTGAACTCAATTTGACCTTGTGAACTTTGAATGACTTTCACAAAGTGAATATGTCTTAGATTGATCTGAAAATTCTGTCATAAAAACTAGATTAATATGCACAACTTTACCAACAAGTTTTATTGAATTTGGATCATTTGCGCAAAAGTTACAGCAATTCAAATAGGATTGATGGATTGCTAGAGGACAGAAACCGTCCCCTTAGGCGATGAGGGGTTAAGGGCTGATCTGCCTTTCATGGGCTTCCAAGACATGAAGGTTTTTTGTCTAATTTTCAGACAAAGAGAAATGGATGCCAAATGTAACACATTTATTTTCATATTTTTTGAAGCATTATTGAATTGTTGATGAATTTTCAAAGTTTTTTGTAGTAGACACCTATTTGTGACCCTAGATCTTTCATAAACCGTTCCTATGCAACTTGTAAAGAGGTGAGAAGAAACCAAGGAGTGTGATTGGCTCTTGTAATAGAATTCACCTTTTTTCCTATGACTTGAAGAGGTCCATTCAAGGACCACTTCATATCCATTCTTGAGCTACCTATGGCACGCTTTATATGAAAGGGTTGCATTTAGAGCATACTACCTTAGCCCCTAAAGGCCCAAGAGCCCTTTTGGGGGACAAATGGAATTTCGGGCATGTACCTATGGCTAAAGTACTTTGCGTGATTTTCTGCAACTTTTATTGAAGGTGAGGAATTCAAAGATCTACGTGGGAATATAAACAAAATCTTCATTCTGACATTTATTGAAGAAGTTAAAAATGAATAACTAAAAAACAGGGGACTCTGGGCAGCCCAAAAACTTATGTAAAAATTGCGTTTTTTTCAAATAAAAATCTGAAATAGGTTCTTTAGACTTATATAGATGTGGGGAGCTTTGGATCATTCAATTTTGTTAGATGAGATGAAAATTATGAGAAGTTTTAGTTTGCAGGTAGGTGTGATTTCAAGAGAAACCACACCTACCCGCAAATTGAAACTTCTCATAACTTTCATCTCATCTATCAAAATTGAATGATCCAAAGCTCCCCACATCTATATAAGTCTAAAGAACCTATTTCAGATTTTTATTTGAAAAAAATGCAATTTTTACAGAAGTTTTTGGGCTGCCTAGAGTCCCTTTTTTTTCAGTTGTTCATTTTTGACTTCTTCAATAAATGTTGGAATGAAGATTTTTTTATATTCTCATGCAGATCTTTGAATTCCTCACCTTCAATAAAAGTTGCAGAAAATCACACAAAGTAGTCTAGCCATAGGTACATGTCCGAAATTCCATTTGTCCCCCAAAGGGACAATGGGCCTTTAGGGGTTAGTATGCTAACAAAGATTGTGGAAATTTATTGGTTGAAGTTATTAAAGGAGGATTTTACCCGAGAGAGCCTTTCATAGGTGGATGGAAGCTTTGCCCAAGCAATGTGGTCCTTCATCCTTTCTAATAGTTATGTGCATGATTATAGATTGCAGATAATTCGTTGTTGTGCTTGAAGATTATGAAATGCTTTTTTCACATCTTTTCTAACACTTTGTAGCATCTTTACATGCTTCTTTCACTTTACACCTTGAGGTTTGTTGTTACTTTAATTGGTTGAAAGTCATCAACTTGGATCACTGCAAGAAAAATATGTCCTAAAGGACTAATTCACAAGGATTGCAAATGTTTTCAATGATTATTAGATGACTCAATTATATTCATTGTGAACACTTGCAATTGTTGTATACCAATCATTTAGAACATGTTTTTCTTGTAGTGAATGTCCATGTTAAGTTGGTATTCATTTATGGTGAACCATGCTTGTGACAATGTTGTAGTCAAACAATTATTCCCCATTATATAGTTGGTCTCAATAATATTGATATCATTGTTGATATTTAGTGGACCAATGAAATAGCATTATGCTTATGGATTTTGGATTGTATTAGCCTTTATAATAAGTGACTTTTCACCATCTTTGTTGTTATGTATTTGCTCCTTTCTATATGAGTGCATATTTGTAACCTATTTGTATGATTATTAGGGCATGGAAATCATCAAATGCAACTCATAGGCAAGGACTTCAACTATTCATTGCCATAAAATTCCACCATTGCAATTGTTTACAATTTAAAATAATTGATTGCCACAACTTCTACAACCATTACATGCTCATCAATATTTTGCAACAGAACCCCTATTAAAAATGGTCATAGTAGCTATAATACTTTGCATAGAAGACAATCAAAGGCTATTCAATCTATCCACCTTTGTCTAAAAGTAAGAGTTTTATTTTACAACTCCACCATGGATTGTTACCAAAGAGACTCAAAATATGCATTCAAAACCAATGCAAGAAGATGTCTTTTAGGAACACCGTGAACTTTGCAACATGATTGTTCTAAGTATATTTATCCATGCTAGCAAAATTTTCAATTAACAATTCTTGTTTCACGTAGCGTTGCGTTTCATAGGTTTGTTTACACAGCAATACAAAGCTCTTGGTACATCCTACAAATAAATTTTTATTGCTCATTTTGATGACTTGTAGCAAATCTCTCTTCTAACTGCTTTGGAAAATATAGCCATCCAAAAAAAATGCATGTTGTAGAGGAGAGCAAAAAACAAAAAATTCTAAGGTCTTTACACGTGCATAGTGTTCAAACAAGCATAGTCACTTCCTAATTAGAACTTGGGCAACAAAAAGAAACTGTTCAAGGATCATTTGTTTTCAAGAAGTTGATAAATTCTTAAGAATCTATATTCACAAATTACAATTTGAATGAATTACATAGTCTATGCATAGATGTGGTAGTTTAGGATGTATATCACCAAAATATTATTTTCCTAAACTAATCTTGAAAAGCACTTTACTACATGAATTCAAAGCTAAAAATTATCATGGACATTTAGGCATTAATCTTTGTTGGAAATAATTGAGTATATAGCAATGAAGCTGCCTACCCTGAACAAATATAAGTGTATTTTATAAGTGTTGTATGTTTTAAGAGAGGAAATAGCAAATAATTAGAGAATTTGGAAGTGGGACATGTATGTATGTACGTACGTACGTATCCTAGGTAATGTTTTGAACCATTTGTGTTTGTAGAACAAAGTGGGTAACATTTATTTGCACTTCTAAACAGTTTCTTTGGAAAAAGGACGCTTAGTGTGATAACCTTATCTGTCCCAATCATCTCAACAAGTGCTCATATCTATAACAATGCACGGTTACTAATTTTTTCTTATCAAAGACTTATTTTTCTATTATTTTTTCATTTCTAGGATGATTGTATTAATCATTTCGTGTTTGTGCAATTTAAAATTTGGAACCTTTTTGAGTGGTAATTCTATAATTCAAAGGATCTTTATTTATTGTATATCAAAATCACAAGTTCTTCGATTCAAAATGACTTTTCAAAAATTGATTTAGCCAGAAATTTCTAACATATGAAGGACTAGTCAAGTTTTGACAAGCTGCCTTGTTTACAATGAAAAGAGGGTTTAGGAACCATTTTGATTAAAATTACTTGTTAAGAATCTTAGAAAAACAAATGTCATCTTCTGGTAGGATTCTATTTATTTGAATCTTAGAATATTGAAGCATCACTACACGTTTCCTTTTACCTCATCTTTAAAGTTGGAAAGGTTCTACAGCAGCAAGCTTCAAACCCAACTGGCCAACTCCTTTCTCTTCAAGTAACATAACATTGTTAACCCCTAAATCCCTGGGGCCTTTATTTTGTGAAAAGAGACTCAAAACTGTCATTTCTATTGCAAAGAGTAAAAGTTTGAAAATTGGTCTTTTTGCATATCTAACCACAAGATCTTGTATTAGACTAGTATAAGAATGTGGAAACAAAAATTCAAAAACTCTGACCACATAGATTGCAAGATATTTGCGTTTAAAGTGTCAAAACAAACTTTTTTGCACCTTGAATGATTAGATTATTTGACTTTGATCTTTTTTAACTTCAAATTTTTGCACCATAAGGTTTTGGGGATTATTTTAAAATGGTGAAAAATTGAGTTGAGAATCTTTGGAAAAAAATCATAACAAAAATTACTTAATTTTCATTCTTTAAAAAAACATTAGGTAGAAGAAGGTATGAGATTGAACAAAAACTTAAATTGCTAATAACCTTGCAATGGAATTGAAATGCAATAACCCCAACAATGAGATTGTACTAGAGAGCAAACTTCACCTTTTCCAACAAATTTTTTTGAAAAAATTTTAAAATTTCATTCAATAATGAAGTTTATAAGTTATTTTTTCAAAAAGATGCTTGAGGTGCCCAAAAAACAAGATTGTCCATAACTTTCTCATAACTAATCCAAATGGAATGAATCAAAGCTTCAGATGTAGGAAAAACTATAACCTATGAGAAGAAAAAATTTTAAAAAAAAAGAATTTTTTAATAAAATATAATAATTTCTGCACGATCTCCATAAATTTCTGCTTATCTAGGCATAACCTTTGCTTTTGGTCATAGATTGGAATAAAAATTGTATTCCTCAAAAGCTAATGTGTTTTTCTATCTACAAAAAAAGTTTCAAAAAATCCAAAAAAAAATTGAGGCTATAGGTACTTGCCCAAAATCCCATTTGTCCCCCAAGGAAACACTCAAGGATTTAGGAGTTAACCTTTGCTGGGAGGGACCCTTTTACTCCCTTAATATTAGGAGAATCCCAACAAATGACATTTGATGGCTCTACCCCACACCGATTAGTGTTAAGAATTTATAACTAAACTCTCCTCCCAGATATCCTTGGGGGAATATTCCTCCACTGGTGGGGAGGAATGAAGCCGGGTTAACAATGTTATGAACAATGACACCAATTTTTCTCAAGTTACTATTAGGCGGTTTTTGAGCTCGGTAGATTTCTATTTTATTCCAATTCAAAGGTAGTTGAAAAAAGTAAAGTAAACCAAAAGGTTTTGGAAGAGGATGATACAAAACGAACATTAAGAAAACCTGGTGCACTCCTACAAAAAAATAAAAAAAGGGGAGAAAATTTACACAAAGAGCTTCAAAACCTTCCACCAGCGTCTGGGGGAAATTTTAGCTTCGCCGGCTACTTTTTGACCAGTTTTTCATGGGAATGCACTCAATATTTCTTACAATTATACTATGACATACTACAATTAGTTATTTTCAAAGAATAAGACCGGTTTTTTTTTCTTATGGTTTCAAATTTCAACTAGTTTTTTTTGCAATTCCAACTTGTTGACAATACGTTAAAGGTCGGTTTTCTTTGGACCTTGCCTTCCACAAGTCCTTCTAAAAGCATCTCCAATGTTGCCCTCCTAGGGTTTGACACACTTCAAACATGGATGATAAATGCTCCAGGCCCTTCAAACTTCTCTCATGACATTTCATCCTAGTGTGTCAAGTAATGATCCTTCAAAACACTATTCATCTTAAGTTTATTGAGTTTTATCACATATTTTCCTTGGCAATTGGTCAAATGATTATTTATGGGGCATATTTGTAATGCAAAGGTGGAGAACAAGAATTTTGAGGGCTCTTCAAAAATAAATGTAAGAGCAACTCCATTGCTTTCATTGGAAAGAGAATGTGATGACTGTTTTGAAGAGCCCTCGAACGGATCACTTGCAATAGCAACTCTGTTGTTTCCAAAACACTCCCATTTCACTCTCCCTAACCCGTTGCCCCTTGTCATGACCAACACCTTTCAGCTTCTTCTCTCCAACATCTTTGCAACTAAAATCATAGTATTTGAGTCCTTTCGTGAGCTCTAATATGGTAAAAAAGACCTCCACAATGACTTGAACAAAAGCTTGTATTACCTCTCCATATTAATTTGAAAATTGATAGCGGCAATGCGGTGGAGGTTTGAACAACAGGTCCTCCCGCTAAAGTATAGATTACCTCTACCTTTCCGTCTATTGTGGAGCTGCTCTAAGCTGCTGAAGTGTCGAAAGTTTGAACTGCAATGCTGGGGAGAATGATGCTCTAACTTGCATGGTTGAGGGGGTGTCACGCTCATTCATTGGGAAATTACAGGTAAACTAGTTTTTTGAGGAATGTGCAGAAGCAGGGTACTTGGGCAACCACCATGGCCCATGGGGATGAAACAAGAGCATCCGACAGGAGGGAAGGAAAGGATGGAGCAGCAGCAGCCTTGGGCCTTGGGAGAGCAGAAACTGAGGAAATCGGAAGAGAGCAAGAGAGCAAGCCAGGGGAACAAGTGAAAGGGCTGCTCCCATCACAAAGCAAAGCTCGCAGTCCAAAGTCCAAAAGCAAAAGCAAGAGCTGCTGCTGCAGTGCTGCAGTGCTGCTTCATGACACCACGTAACTTAACTTAACCCAATTAACTTAACTTACAGCACACTTGCCATGGCTGCGTACTAGTAATTCCCAATTCCCAACTCCCAATTTCCCATTCCCATGCTCCAATCATTCATGGCCGCTGGCAATGCGATGCCTTTGACTTCACCCGGCCTTGTTCCCGTCCCCTGTAATAAAGTTCTCACTTCCCAGTGCCCCGTGATTTTGCATCCAGATTTTACATGCAAACTGAGGCAGTGAGGCCTGAGGCCTGAGGGGGCTACAGCCTACAGCTACACTACAAAGTTTGTTCCCATGCCCGGTGGTGACTGATGTGTACCTTTCAGAGACCATTAAATGCCATCTACTGTGGATACTGCCTTCAATGGCCTTCGGAATCTGTGCCAGACAATTCAACTAATTTCTTCTGCTTGCTTCCACTGTACCTTCCCATTGCAGTGAAAAATATTTGAAAGAATCTCTAGATTTAGCCATGTTTGTAAATGCTAGCTGATTCCTGGTGAACTCCATGTCACCATTTTGGTTTGCAGTAACTCCAGTAAGGTAGGAGACTCATGAGTCGACCATCTAAACGAAAGAGGGCATCTGTGGAAAAATCACGCTAGCTTAGCAAATTGGAAATATCTTGGTAGAAAGTCAAGGAAGAAACAATTGTGTGGCCATTTAACCCCTAAAGGTTCAAGTGGCCCCTTGCAAGTCAAGTGGGGTTTTTGGCATGTCCCTATACCTAACTAGTTTGCATGATTTTTTGAAATTTTTATTAAAGGTGGAGTTTTCAAAGATCTACATGGCAATTTGGTTTTTCTTCATTGTGATATTCGATGAAGAGTTATGCAAAAATTTATCAAAACTAGGGGAGCATGGGCAATTTGGGCAAGGCCTCTCCTTTGAAAGTGGGTGTTGACTCCAAAAAGGGTCAACTCTTATGGGTACAAGGTGTGGATACTTGTGCAAAGGGGAGTGGAATGTGAGGAGCCCACCTTGAGGGACTCCCAACCCTCCATTCCTTTTGTCCCTTGTAAAATTTGGTGCTTTAATTTTTTGAGTGGTTTGTGTTTTTTTTCCCTAGTTGTAGTGAGTTAAGATTCCTTGGTTTTTGCCGTTTGGATTTGTGCAATTCAAATTTCTGAATTTTACATAAACCCTCCAATCTTGCCTAGTGCATTTGCAATTTTCATGACCTTTCACCATTCAAATTTTTTTTGAAGTATGTTGTACAACTCCAATTCATTTGAAAATCCTCCCACACACCCTCTAACTTGGTCTTGTACATGGAGAAAATAAACCTCAACTTTGTGTACAACAATCTTTTTACTATAAGGGTGGTCAAAGGCTTTTGAATTTTTTGGGCAAGAAGGAAAAAAACATTCTTGTTCACTTTAGATGTCAATATCTCACTCCCCTTCATCTGAATTTTTTTCACATGTACCTCCCATAGTCTAGGACATGATCCTATGGTTGGATTTTTTAAATAAATTTCCTACCTTTTGACTCATTCCCCTAAAAGTGGCAATTTTCAATGATTTTTACAAAAAAAAGGCTTGGGCCTGTAGGGGTTAGATTGATTTTTTTGAGTTGGTATGATTAAATTATAATATATCAAAGCAAAAGGCACATAGGTAGTTATTCTTGATCATACACTATAGCACTCATGATTTAAAGACAACTTGTAAATAGAGTACATGAGTCCAAAATGCAACTATTACAAAAGTGAGGATGCTTAAATAAGCCCTTCAAAACCTACAAGCACCCATTTCATATTGTAGTACTCAAACTATGATTGAAAACAAATTTTTGTTTATTTTAATATGACATATATCTATATTTTACTCAAAAAACAATTCTCAACACAGTTATGACCAATAAGCACACCAAGCGCTAGCCAATGTCACTCTTTTAAATCCCTAAAATTGTACATGCACAAGAACAAATTCTCAACATAGAAATTATGATCCATTTAAAAAGCTCTCTACATTGCTTTTGGCAACTCTACATGGGCAATTCAAAATGCCCGGTTGAATTTCAAGCCTCCTACCTTAGTAGAATGTGTGAGTTGAATGCCATTGAGCGTCTGGTAGACGCAGTGAAGAGGTCAAACTTGCTTGTGTATACTGAAATTTTGTGGCCACTTAGAAAAGGGCCATCCATAGTAGATATATAGAACACTTGAGCACACAAATTGCCCTAAACCCTTCCTATTGTACTTGGAGGATGGGGTTGGCAAATAAAAATTCAATAAGTGGATGAAGAAACATCACGTAATTTGACAATTTCAAAATTTTAAAAATTTGCATAAAAAGGGAGAGTTAACCCTAAACTATCATGGCCATTTTCTGCCAAAAACCACTCAAAACTGCTCTATAAAAAAATTCAACAAAATGCTGTTCTCAAAAATCTAACCATAGGATCTTGTAATGAATTTGTAGAAAAAGAAGTGGTAAAAATTTTGTAACATTTGACTGTACGGATTGAAAGTTATGAGCATTTGAAGAGAAAAGTTTTTTTTTTTTTTCCCATTGTGCCTGAAAATTTCAGATGGAATTTACTGATACTTGCTGATTTTTTTTGCATTACTGACCTTGAAGTTATAATTTTTTCTTATAGGTAATCAAGTTAGACCTTTCTACACCAATTTTCAAGGCAATCAAAGACACGGAACACATCCTAAAAAATATTGCAATGCCACTATATGACAATTTTTGCAAATACACTATGACATTTTTGAGTGAAGTTTCCCACCGTATATTTTTAGATACGGAAAATCCAAACGGTGTGTTTGAAGATAAACATGTACTTAAAAAATATATATAAAAAGAAGTTAAAGAACTCAAAAACTCTAAAATTTAGAAGCTCCCAAAGCCCAATTTGACCTCCTAATTGGAAATGAAAAGGGCCAATGACAAACTAATGGGGACCACGAGAGCAACATGTGGCAATCCCTCCTTGCTCATCCCCCTTCAAAGTCAATATTTTCTCCCTTGCCCAAGTTGCCCCTTGAACTACTTTTGGCCACAAAAAGCCCATAACTTGTGAACCGTGTGACATAATCACATGATTTTTTGCATCCCACAAACTTTATACATTCCTACACACTCATAAAAAGTTTCAAAAAATCATGTAAAAATTTGAGGTCACATAAGCCTACCCAAACCCCAAAAGTCCCCTGAGGGGACTTTGGGGCTTTAGGGGTTAACCTATTATGTTCATGTTCTTTGCATTTGTAAGATAATTGTTTGGCAAAGATAAGGACCTTCTCCTTTACTTGAGGAGATGTATTCTTTATATCTATATTAATAAAAGAATAGCCGTCAGTCAATTAGGGCCAATAGAATATAGGTTCAGTCAGTTAGGTTCGGGCACGACTGGGATAGGGTCGAGCATGACTGGGATTGGAAAGTTATAAATGAAATAAAGTAAAATCACCTATGGCTTCACTAGACGTTAACAACAGGTCAGTGGTAGTTGCACCATCATTAGAAAATCACCTATGGCTTCACCAGACGTTAACAATAGGTCATTGGCAGTGGCACCGTCATTGGCAGTTGCACCATCACTAGCAATTGCACCACAACTTTCTCTCAGTAAAAAGAGGACGCAGGGATAGGAGGCACGGGGATAAGGGCAAGGAAATAGGAGACACAAGGATAGGGAGGCACGGAGAAACGGAGGCACGGAGATAGGGAGGCATGGAGATAGAGGCACAAGGATAAGGGCACGGGAATAGGGGACATGGGGATAGGGAGGCACGGAGATAGGGGCATAGGGATAGGGGAAACAAGGATAGGGGCACGGGAATAGGGGACATAGGGATAGGGAGGCATGGAGATAGGGACACATGGATAGGGGAAACGGGGCACGGGGATAGGGGACACAAGGATAGGGGAGCATAGGGATATGGAACACGGGGATAGGGGACACAAAGATAGGGGGCACGGAGATAAGAGGTGGGGGGCATAATCCCGTCGGTACAACGGGTAGTATACTAGTCCCTCATAACAAACAAATCCCAAAATGAAACCCCTACAGCATTTTGATTGTAGATGTGTACCTTGGCAAATTTCTCAAAGTTTGTCTTTTGGTTTAACCCTTTAGAGACCACCAAACCATATTTTGGTTCAGGAGAGTAGTTTTTGGCCTATACAATAAAATTGCTCAACAATTTGGAAAATGATCTTGAAAAACGCTCGTGATCACAAGAATTTTGCATCCAACCCAAAAAATGGCAATGGAATGAGATATGTGAGTTGATAAATAACGGTGTTTATACATCATGGCCTCAAAATACGTATTCATATTTGGTCAAAGATGGATCAAAGCAACAACCCAATACATCAAACATCCAAGAAGAATGCCTCATTTCAATTGTGCAATCCTAAAAAATTTCAAATTGCTCAAGAATTATGCTTGTATCGTTTCTCTATACGATTGTAGTATAATTGTAGTATTTGAAGATCTATTGAAATGGTGCTATCATTTCATCTTAAAAATTTATTATCCTACATTAAAAGCCAATTCTTGATTGTTTTTACCAATCGGATTTTCCATAACAATTATCGAATATCTTGTAGAACCGTTTTAAGGTAGCAAAGAAAATGAGATTTTTGACCCTTTTTGTCCACTTAGCTACACCTTGTGATTGCTGATTTTGTCTATTTTGTGTGAAACTAGTCTTGTTGGAAAGGTGGGAAACTATGCTTTTTAGAAATGCAAGGCTCTTCTCAACCAAAACTTGTATGAAACATTAATATTCAAAACCACACATGCATGAAAAACTAGAGATTTTCCATGTACGGCTCACTCAATCATTATTATATTTCACCTTGCAACGATAGATCTAGTTGAAATTTTGATACATTATAACACACAAGGTGTCCTTCACATTTGTACGGTTGGATTATTCAAATTGGGTCCATATTTGAGTTAATTGCACATCTAATTTTATTGCTCCGGTTCATAGTAGATTTTGGGAAAATGTGTGTGGTCTTTAAAGGGTTAACTTGCATGTGGCAATGAGTGCTTGTTTGTCTCCCAAATACTGTAGTAAGCGATTCTTTTTTCTTACCAATACTGCTTGCAACAATGCTAAAAGCTTTTATGCCATTGTCAGGCCCCGGAATAAACATTGTATTGGTACTAACCCTAAAAAAATTATGCTTCCATAGAGTTGGATACGTGTGGTGGTAAGCTTACCCAATGCTAACCTTTCATTATAAAAAGAAAATGTACCCTACTTATTGATATGGCCAAATTTCAATTAACCCATAAACGGCGACATAACATTCAGTAACCTTTCCCTCTCACGAACTTCATCATGACACAAAAGAAAAAAAAAAAAAAAAAAAAAAGTTTTTTTCTTTTTAAAGTTTTTAAAGTTTTTCATGTTTTTTAAATTTTTATTTTTATTTTTTAAATTTTTTTGAATTTTTCTGACATGGCTGGTCCTCACATCAACGTATGTGCACTAAATTGAGCCTCTCTTTCATAAACTCTTTAACAAATCCAACCAAGTGTCCTCTTAGCTACTGATGGGTGTGGAATATTCCGCACTCTTTCATCCGACTAAATGAAAGTGTGGACTATTCCGCACTCTTCAGTTGGAGGGAGGGCAGGCCTGCTAAGTGCTACTGAATGTTATGGAGTTGGTGACCAAGTCTGACCTTTACCGTAATGCTATAGTGGTGTGGCAAGCGTCCACTCATTATCACATCATTTCCTAAAGTTGCAAAAGTCAACAATGCATGCAATTCTCATGAAAATTGTTAGAAGGGCACCATGAAACTTAACATTGTATTTGTGAATCTTCTCACAATTTGGGTCACCTAAATGTATGAGTGCATTTAGTAAGATTGTTTTTTTGCCTTCCATGACAAACAATGCCTCTATAATCACTTCTAAAAAAAATTAAATAAAAAACATTTTTTTTCATCCTTGCAAAGTATTCCTTTTGTTATCAGCAGATTAAACCTGTTTGCCTCAATGTTTATGGGTTAAGGCTCTACATTTTTTCATTTGTTAACTATTTCTTAACACAAATATTAAAAGAATCATTATTTTGTGTGTAACATGCTAATAACTACATAGTTTTAGTCCAACAATACCACAATACAAGAAATAAAAATCAATATGTGCTTGGTGAAATTGGGACATAAAATGCGTCTAACTATGTTTTGACCACATAGGCAATTTTTTAAAGCAACTTCTATGCCATGTCAGTTTAAAATTATTGTGGATTGTAAAGACAAATATTGATTGTACATGTTTGTGGTGCTCAAGAAATATTGAAATGTCATGCACATCTTTTAAAAACTAAACCCTCCAAACATGACATGATTGACCTCCTATTAAAGAATGTCCCCAAGTAATTTACAAAAGTCACATATTGACAAAACTTCCACCTTTTTATGTCTTAAGATAAGGTTTTTATTTTTAGAAACTAGACAATCCAAAACTAGCAAATTATGAAATTCTAAACATCTTTCAATTGAATGCAATTTTCAAATCTTTACATGTCACTACAAGGAAAATTGTCCAAAATGACAAAAATATGTCCAAATCAACATGGCCAAAGCTACAGAAATTGTCCAATTTGACAATTTTTTGTCATTTTGGACACATTTAGTCAATGTGGACATATCAAGTAGGACACAATTTCTTGTAGTGTGCATATTGCTGGTAGCCACAACCAAGCCACAACAAGAAGCAATCAAACTAACCCCTTCCCAATATCTCCTCCTATGGCAACACCTCAACAATTGGAACAACTCTCATTAATTGATAGTCTTGGAAAGTAAGTCGCAGTCCTTTTTTTAAATTTTCTCACGCACTCAATACTTTATCAAATTGAAAATTAATTACATATTTGAAAAGCTTAGAAAAAGGAACAAATTTTGTTAAATTTTGACATAAATCTAATAACAAGAAGTGTTAGAAAAAAACATTTGAAAAAAAAATCTAATTATGATTTAAATTCTTTTAAAATCACTACAAGTTTGTCAACAATTTACTACTAGTATATTCTCAATCTATACTCAATGTACAACAGGCTTGCTTGAATTTAGACAATTTCAAATTTTGAAAGGCGGTTAAAAGCCACAAAGATGTTGATTATGTTGATATAAGTGGATAAACACGGCATACTCATTTGTGCAAAATTCTATTTGACATGGATTAAAAGTATGGAATAAGAATAATCTACCTTTCAAATTTTAATGCATTTTGTCGCCCTGAGCTAGTTTTTCAAACATGTAATCACTTTTGGATTTGATGAAAGATTGAATGTGTGGAAGGCATTTTAAAAAGGACTACAACTTAATGTCCGAACTCTACAAAGGTAGTCTTCTCTAAAATTGCTCACTCATTTTGAACCACTTGGGTAAGGTGGGAGAAAACCGTGTACAAAGCTTCTTAAATGGATTTCATTTTTTATGTTTAGAAATTGTACTTGAGCATGCATGGTTTTAGAACCTCAAGAGAGCTAGTGACATGAGCTACCATTAAGGATGCTTATTGGCCATGATTGTATTGAGTTTTGTTTTTCAATAAAATATAGATACATGTCATACTAAAACAAATGAAAATATGTTCTCAATCATGATACGAGCATTGGAGTATGAAATGGGTGCTTGCAGGCTTTAACCCCTAAAGGCCCAAGCACTGTTTTTTAGCAACATAGTGATTTTGGGCAGCTCACTACAAGTAGAATTTTTATCTTTTTTCTTTGAAACTTTCACAAATGATGTGCCCAAGGAGTAGTTTTAAATTCCAACAATTTTCATAACTTTTAACTACATGGTTCAAAATTTATTGCATGATATGTTGTTTTTTTAACACCCTTGCAGCCTGGGCAATTCCAAATCTTCTTTAAAGATTACTTTCTTTTGATTTATTTTGAAATTGGTACTTTAGGCTTATTTGCAAGCGGGAAGCTTTGAATCATTCAATTCCAATAGATGAGATAAAAGTTATGAGAAGTTTTAGTTTGTGGGGAGGTATGGGACTCCCAAACCTCCATTTCTTTTCCCCTTGTAAAATGTGGTGCTTTACTTTTTTGTTCTCTTTGTATATCTGTTTTTTGACTTTTTTTTCCAAGTTGTAGTAGATTAAGATTCCTTGGTTTCACCCATTTGGATCACAATAATTTAAATTTCTGGATTTTACATATGTCCTCTAATTTTGCCTAGTGTATATGCAAATATCATGACCTTATGACATTGCAAGATTTTACAAAGTGTGATCCACACCTCCACTTCATTTGAAATTCTCCCACACTTACCTAACTTGGTCTTCTACATGGGAAAAAAAACCTCAACTTTGCGTAGAGCAATTTTTTGATATAAGAGCCATCAAAGGCATCTAAATTTTTTGGGCAGCACGGAAAAAAACTTTTTTTTCACCTTAGATGTCAATATCTCACTCCTCTACATCTAGAATGAGCTAATTTTTTCCACACAAGTATCTCCCATAGTCCGAGGCAAGATCCTATGGTTGGATTTCCAAAAAATAAGAAAATTCCTACCTTTCTACTCATTCCCCCAAAAGTGGCAATTTTGAGTGACTTTCATAGAAAAAAGGGCTTGGGCCTTGAGGGGTGAAAAGTGGGGCTTTTGAACATAAAATAGGAGGGTGGTAAGGATGGGTTAACCCTTAAATGCCAAGGAGGACGTATTTTGTCCTTTGGCTATGAAAAAGTTCTCTAGGTACAGTTTTTCATTTGATTTTTTTTAGAAGTGATCATAAACACATGGCTCATTGTGAGGCAAAAAAAACCTCATTAAATACACTAATATTTTTAGTTAACCCAAATTTTGAGAAGATTCACAATCACAATCTTAGGTCCCATACTGCCTTTTTTGCGTTTTTCTTGAGGTCAGCGTGTAATGTTAACTTTTGTGGTAGGTGGACACTTGCCACACCAATGGTTGAGCTAGAGTTACTATAGAAATCACTATAGCCGGGCTGGTCATGGTGACCGGCTCATTGTTTAAGGGTTAAGCTTAGTTTAGATGTCATGGGGCTTTGAAAAGCTTCTACAAGTCCAATTCTATTAATATGCCTTAAAACCATAAGGATTATGGTGCACAAGTGTGCTGGAAGTATGTACAATTTTTTAAAGACAAATTGATTTTTTTATAATAGGTGCTCAAAATGCCCTCACTTCAAAGAATGTGTCATTTTGTTAACTTCAGAGGTGGCCAAGGCAAACTAGCCATGTCCTAGGGTTAGTATGATAAGGAGAAAACACAAATGATTTTGGAAATGGCCAAGGCAAAATAGCCATGTCTCAAACCGGTATAAAAACTAAACAAAAAAGATTAAAATATACTATAGGGGATTTAGCCAAAACCTCCTTATGACTAAAATGACTTTTAAAATAAAAGTATGGAAATAAAATGCTAGGGCCCGATTAGCTCTAGAGTAATTAGTAAGAAGTAAACAAAGAAAAGGACAATGAAAAACACCATATTTAGTGCCTTGAGAGGACCCCATGTCTTTCAAGGTCTACTTCTATCACCACAAAAGCAAGAACGCTTCAAAAACACTATGGATACAAGAAAAATCTAAAATTTGTATTTCAAAAGACTCAACACTTGGACACAACGACAAGAGGTTTCCTACAACTAAATAGGGGTGAAATGAGAGATGAAAGGAGCCCTTTTATACATTTTCCAAGGGCCTTCTGCCCTTCTCCTCAAATTATATATTTCAAGGAGTAACCTAATTTTATCCTAAACAATTTTTAAAAACTAAAAATAATAATAATTGGCCATAAAAAGACTAACTTTTGGAAAACAACTTCAAGTCACAAACAAACGTAGCCATTGGCTTTAAAACAGCAAAACTAATTAGTTAAGATATGCTACTTTGCTATATTCTATATTCAAATTGTCATATAAAAAACTATAATTAAAGAAAAAAGTAAAATTTCCATCAAAGAAATTTACCTCTTTTGAAACTTTTAACTTCACAAATTTGTCCAAAAGTGTTGTGAGAGTCAAAAAACACTCTTTACTTGCTCAAATTGGGCGTTGTTGTCTCCTTGCAAATTGCAATCAATGCCCAAAAACGGCAGAAACTGGTTAGGAATAGTTGTTATTGATTGTTGGGACCTTTGCCGCAATTGAAATGCTTTGAAGTTTGTTGGAAACCTTTGGAAATATGGGAGGTTTTATTTAGAATTTGGCAAGATTTACCGCCAAATCTCAAATTCTTGAGTATTTAAACCAAAATTTGGTTAGTTGACCATCCGGAACAAGGTCTTCCACCCAACCTTTAAATTTTGTTTTTTTGTTGGTCGCGCAACTAGCACCAAACAATGCTAGCAAGTAGGGATAATTTGGATAGAAATGGATAGAATCGACAAAATGCATACATTCATCCCTAAAATATACTAATATTAGTACCTTTCATCCATATTCCAGCAAGTTTGGTGTTTGTTCAAGCATACACTTTGCAAATTCATCCAATTTCTCACCCAAATTATCTAATGTTATGGATGCCAAGCACAAAATTAGGTAGGATTTTGGCAAAATTTGCCAAAAATTTAATGTTGCTTCCACTCAAAACAAGGATTTGGGAATTTTTGTGGATAATTCCAAGGAGATTCACAAAACTAAACTTGACTAAAAATATTAACTTATATAGTCAAAGCCGGGGGAATAAAACCTCTTCAAATAAAGTTTGCTTGTTTGTAGGGAATCTTCCACGCGATAGGTAATAACAACATATTGACTTTGTTGTTGAACACCTAGAGGATAAATACACAAGGATAATATAATAGTAACTCTCCAACCAGCTGTCCTATTTTTCACCCAATGATTCAACATTTAGGACTATATTGAGAGATTTTTAATTACTAGAGCCAAAGGTAGGTTTGATTTAGAATCTAGTCTTGGGATTCCTAGATCCATCTATTTACTAACTTTTGAGGCTAGGCAAGATTATTTTTAAAATGAGGTGTTGTGTTTCTTAGACTTTTATTTTTTCTACCTCTTGAGGTTAGGCAGGTTAGTTTTCATTACCTACTTGATGGGATAAAGGTCTTGGGTTCAAGTATAGGTCATCCCTTGATAGTCCTAGGACCTCCCATTTGGAATCTAAGAATAAGAATTTGACTTTTACAAAAAAGAGTAAAAGACCAACTTTGCAAAAAGTAAAAGATTTTCAAAGCACAACTATAAGAAGGAATTAGAAATCTAATTCTACATATGCATATATCTATATCATATGTTGTTAAATTGGTTTTGAATCACACTTAGAAAATTATACTCACTAAACATGTAATTTCATTATTTTCTAGTAGAGTATTGAATAAGTCTCATTGAAAAATGACCAACTTGTTCACAACATAGGTCACTAATAAGAAACTTAATAAATAAATACAAGTTAAGCACATGGATAGATTTATGGCATGAGTGCATGTTTCCAAGGAAAGTTTTAAAAGTAGCAAATCAAGATTTAGCAAAAGCATATAATTTTCAAAAAACCGATTAAATTTAAATAAAATTGGAAGATAATGACAACAAGTATTCAATCTTCAAAAAATACCAAAAATGCTTGCAATCTGTGCAACATGACAATTCATTTGATGAATCCAATGTCCATCATAGCCAATGACAAATTTCAGCAGAAGAATATTGCTAGCAAAGGAAAGAAGCGAAAGCAAGATCAAACCTTCTACTCAATTGAAACTCCAATAGATGAAATTCCAATAGATGAAATTAACATTGAGCCTTGCAAGTTACAAGAATGCAATAGCTACTTTGACAAGTGCATGAGCTCTACATGGACGCCAACTCCTCCAACATTAGAATTTCACCTTGAAGTGCACATAGAGATTCAATTTTACAAGAATTGTTTCCATCGCATGAGCAAATTTTGGGAGATGCTTCCCATTTTGAGTGTCACCAAATGCATCCAACTCCTTGTAGTTGCGTCCCAAATTGAGTTTTCCCAATTTTGGAGAATGATATGAAGTACCTTGCAGCGATATCGTGGTCTGACACGGATGTGAACCAAATCTATAGCTTTCTAAACTTGGAGCAATTATTTCAACAAATGACAAATGACTTGTACAAGTGATTAGAGGGGTTCAAAGGAGAGAGTTCCTTGGAACTAGTGGTGAAAATCATGTTGTATCGTTTTTTGAAGAATTCCATGAATTGCTCAACCATGAAGGCAAGACTGTACATTTACAAAATTCTTCAACAAACAATTAATGCAGCCACGAGCAATTTAAAGAGTCAACAAGCGACAATCTCTGTTGTAAAAGAAGAACTAAACTTCCTACAAATTACAATTATGCAAGAATGTCAACATGAAGGTCAAGAATTTTGAGCTATGAACGTCAGGCACATGCTCTTGTCACAATTTGGGTACTTGTACAATGGGTTGCAAAGTCTAAATAGTACACAAGAGGTGGCTGAGACTTTAATAGCGGAGCACAACATGCCGCATGTGCTACAATCAAAGTTCCAAAGCATTGCGCAAGTCTTTCTATTCAATTTTTTGTTCATCTGCAAGGAGCAAAGAAAAAGTGGGCTCAACTCTTGCGCACGGTTTTCCAAGACATTCTCAATGGATGCTTGTTCTTGTCACGAGGTAAGCTATTTTGCGAGCGTAGAATGGTGAGCCTATGAGCGGTGAGCTAAGATTTTGTGAGTAGGAATCAATTTTGAGCTCAAAATTAATGGAAAAACTTAAAAAGCAACAATTTTTCAAGAGATAGAATGTTTATAATGTGCAATTATAAGGTTTTACGTACACATTTATAGGTGAAATTTAATATTTTGACAAAAAAATTACGCTCACGGCTTGTGGCTCATGAATCCTTGCTCACAATTTAGCATTCCCCTTCTTGTCACTCCAACAACAGGCTTGCTTTGTTTTGGCAGTGGATTTGAACTCTGAACTCTAAGAATTTTGAACCATCTGCAAAAATCCCATATTTAATAACCCAATTTTTTTTGACCTTTTCTTTAGAGGAGCAAAAAGCCATTTTTGATTCATTGGAAATCAATGACATTGTGCACAAAGTCTCTAGTGATTTGTTGGAGGTGCACTTGTTGTGGCTAAAGCATTTGATTTGGAAAGCAAATGAAGAAAGGCACTTTGGTGACCTAGTAAACAAACCATAGGTACCCAATTAGCAATTCTTTAACAAAAGGCCAAAGTACATCCAGAAAAATGAGATGGATAGGAAATCATACTTGAAATTTTTGTACTTCATTTTTAAAAATTGAGTCAATTGTGGAGTAGTTTTCATTCATTGCTAAAAAATTCAGTAGGCATCGAGCTAGTATTGAAAATAGTGTTTGATAGGAAAATTAGAAGTATTTACAATTATTGGGGGGGGGGGGTTTGCCAATAGTAGAATATGGTATGAAATTACTCCTTAGGGCCTTAAGGTTTGACCAATTTTGGACAACCCAAAGTCCAAAATCAAATACCATGCATGCAAGAGAAACAAAACTTGATTTTTTTCGAATTTGTGGTCCTTGTGATTGCATAGGGAGATTCTTTGATAGGGCATCCAAATTCAAAGAGTTTATGTCTATACTTCTTGAGGACGTGGATGACATCCAAATATTTCCCAATGACCTTGATCATATACAATCCATATTGGCTTGCAATTTGTTTTTCCAAAGTTCCATGCTCAATATCTTCTCAATAGTTTGGTTCAAATTGTTTTAATTTTTCCAAGAATGATCACAACTTTTTAATCAATCTTAAATTTGACACAAATCATGTAAAAGCGAGATATGCAAACAAAGTCCCACCTTTAGGGCAAACACTACACATAGGTTTTCCCTTTTGAAATACAATTTTTGTACTCATAAAGTTTGTGAGATATTGACATTAGTAGATTGCATTTAAAAAAAAGTAATATAAAGACACATATTCCATTATTTTATTTTGTTTCTTCAGGAGGTGTAACCTAAAATTTAACAAATCTGGAGAGTTACCAATAAAATTACTTTTCAGCATTCTAGGTAGCTATATGTTTTACTCACAAATTCAAAATTAAACAAATTGAAGAATGACCAACTATTCCATTTCGGAAGCACTTTTTTTAATAAGGAATAATTCAATTCAATTACAACAAAATTGCATAACCCAATACAACAAATGTGTTTTTCTACCTTGCCTTTTCAATTCAACCCTTGTATGTTAACAACAAGCAATACTATTTCTACAATCCAAGGAAAAGCAATTTAGAATTTTCAACTACATTTGAATGACAATAATTTATCTATTTTTCATTGGTTGTTGCCACCTTATTACTTATTGTGTCCTACAATATCAATGTCTATGACCTTTCACAATTTACAAATGAACCATAGAACAATAATTTGGTGTGTATGTGATAGTCTTTTATACCTAGTCTATATTAAACTGAAACTCTTTGTGAATATTTTCATATATTTTGTTGTAAGAGTCAACATATACTTCAACTAGTTTTTTATTTTTGCAATTCTTGCCTCTTTATAGCAAACACTTGTGAATTTCACTTAATTCTATGCCAATCCTCCATAAAGTGAAGGAAATTCTACATAAAACTACATGAAGTCTATAAGCAATTCATAAATGTGTTCTTGAACAAATTTCAAGGCACATTCATCACATAAAATTATAATATGCATTTGGATACTATTAACTTTCATCAAAATCGTAATTTTTTTCATCAAATTGGCATACTTTGGAACAAATTTATGATTTTATTTGTTTGCTTTCAACATTGACAACTCAATAGCATAAACAATTTACATTTTTTATATAAAATTTGGTTGGCTTTAATTTGTGCCCAAGTTCAAGGCCAAGTTTCTAGAAGTTTCTATACAATTAATGAATGTTTTATGCATACATATGCTAAATGCTTGGATGCCATGTCAACTTCTACGTAACAATATTTGCTTCCAAATATGTTGTAGAATTTGCGTATTGAAGCAAAAAAACTTGTAACTATTAAAATTTGAAATATAAAAAACCGTAAACTCATATACTTCAACATTATGTTTCATGTCATAGTTTTAGTATAAGTTCATTTCATTTACAAAAAAGCTATTCAAAAATTTTGGTTAATGGTTGCATTACTTTCAATAATGTGCTAAGCACAAGTCAATTAAGAAGAGACTTCATTTTACAAAGAGGTCACATTCTAGTGCGCTTCCTTCATGCCATACTTAATTGTCTACTATGAATATGTAGTTGTAATGTATCAAAAAATACAACTCCATTAAAAACCAATTGTAAGTAATTTTTTCAACAAGATGTATAATGCTAGATGCAAAACCCACCTTAAACTACCAAATAATAAAGTATTTGCAAACTAGAAAAATCATATGTTTCATCTTTCAACAATAATTGTTTAGCTTCTTAGAATGTAAAAACAAGACTTTATTGACTTTTGACAAGTATTGAAGTAAAGGGATATGCAAAGCAAGCATTTTTTTAATATAAAAACAACTTTGACATGCTTGCATCCTCAAACTAAACTTTCATTGAACAAAAGGAACAACTTTGATCCAGTCTATGCAAAATGAGTCTTACATTGGCATCAAAGTAGACAATCAAAAAGATACACACAAAAAAAAACTTTGTTTTAAACATACACAAAAGGATTTTACATTGGTATCAACTACATTGGATAATTGGAAAGACAAATAGAACAACTTTGGTCTACAGCAACCATAAAGTTTGATTGAATGGTTTCTTGTAATACTAAGAACATGTTGTCCAATAATTTGTTGTCAAAAGAATTATAGCAATTGCAAGTGTTGAAGGGTATAAGCTTTATGACTTCTTTTATATTCACTTTGAAACTTTTTAAAGTTGAGGTGCACGTTGATACTTTGAATTGGTTATGGGTCCTCATTAGTGTAAAACATGTCTCATTCTAGACATAAAGCTACCCACTTGATTTGACTAGAATTGGCCAAAGGTAAAACTAGTCAAACAATGGACTTGTTAAATAAAATGGGTTGCTTTTTGTAAGTACAATTTGAAACAATATATTTTGGAAGAGCTTCAAAATAAAATTGCATCAAGCTTTCAAAAATAATTCTAACCTATTATACCCTCATTTGCACAATATTGACCATGATTTTATTATTACAGAGTTCCAACTTATTTTATTTGTTCTTTTTACTATGTGTGTATTGCTTTTTATACTTTCAAACACCGGTCACTGCAAGCTTCTCATGAAAGTGAACAATGTAAATTTTACTTTAACCCCTAAAGGCCCAAGGGGTGTTTTCACCAAAAACTGCCAAAACTTGTGTTTTTTCAATATGCTGATGTGAATTCTAATTTGAAAAATATTTTTGAAACTTCAACCATACAAAATTGTAATGAATTATTTTAGTATTGAGTGCAAAAAATTTCAGCCCATTTGACCACACGGATTGAAAGATTATAGCATTCAAAATTTATAAAAAAGCTTTCTTTGTCCCTGCCCAAATGGGTCAGCAACCTTTGAGCCTCTTTGGAGTCAAATTGTTGGTCAGCATGAATTAAAGATTTTTTTCCATTGATATCCAAATCTTATTAGGTACACTCATGAAAAGTTTCAAGAGCAAATTATGAATCTAGCTTACTCTAAATTGCCCTACAATGTAAGGAGGTTAAGTGAAGTGGCAATACATTAGTCATTCTTTCATAATTTCTTGTGCACTGAGGACATATTTTATTTGAAATCTAAAAGGCAAAAAGTTAGAGACAAACATTTGGAATGTTTGAAAAAATAACTCAAGAGCTTTGGATTTATAGATTGAAAGATAATAGGCCCTGAAGTTAGAAGAAAATGTTTTTTCTTGAACTTGCACGAACATAGTTAACAAAGTTTGACTCCCTTTAGAATGTGATGTGAGACCTCAAAAAAAATTTTGGGACAGTTGTACACCATACCTTCTTAGTTACATACCTGCCAAATTTAAAAAGTTGATGAGAGTTCTAGCATAAGATTCTTCAAAGATGCCCAAATTGCTCGAGGTGCCCAAATTCTTTTGGGTAGCACAACTTTTGAATTGCGCATTTTCAAATTGACTCCTTATGATCCTACCAAAGTTCTCAATTGACTGTTGAACGGACACTTGGGCCTTTAGGGGTTAAAATCTATCATACAAGACTATATAAGTTTGACTATATGTTTGTTTCTAAATTTGTTCATCAAATCTCATATTACGTTGTTTACCATTGTAATATTTTTAACATAATGGCCTAACTTGATAGTTTTTATGTGTAATTTTGATTTTGGATTTCTCTATATACTATCTGTACAACGTATAAATCTCAATTAAAAGAGCTTATAATCACTTATTTCCAACATTATTTGAAATGCACTTATAGTAAAATTGTACACTTACTAGAACATACTATAAAAAGTGTACTTTAAGTTACTTACATTGTGTATCTTAAAATGTCCAATCAGCCTCTTTATGTTTAGCATCCACTTTCAAGCAACATTTTGGGATAAAAACATATTTACTCTAAACATAGAATTTTTAATGAGTATTGAAGTGGACTACCTTCCTGATAGTACAATTAAAAGTATGTAAATATGGTGAATTTTTAGACTATGTAACACTACAAAATTATATGATTATTGTGTAGTCAAGAAATTTAGTATTATTTTTACTAGAATGACTATTAAATTTTTTCACAAATATTTCAAAGCCGTGGTGTTGGTCTTGCATAGAATTTTAATTGTTGCAAGTAAACTGATGTATATTGGAAAGGATTCAAATTATCTTCAAAATTAGTTTGAAACGTGTGAGTAAACATTGAAGGGATTTGTATTATGTCATGATTATGTTGATGTAAATTTGTTTTATAAAAAAATATTCAAAATGTTGTTGAATTTATACTTTTTAACATGTTTAATTATGTCAAATATTTGTTGGCCTTTATACTTCATAGTAGCCCCTTGCTGACCAAGAGTTCAAAATTGGTACAATCAATGAATTTAGGGAGGTCATATTTATGTATTGACTTGATTTGTCATCCATGCACATGTTCCTAGATTATACTTGTGTTAGTTTTTTTGTATTTGCTCAACATAAATCTCCAAATCTTTTTCACAATTATTCTATAACTAGTATAACCCGTGTCCTATGGACACATTTTGGATACATTAGTCATTGGGTCTTGAATGAGTATTGTGACCGAGATTGGGGCCCCCATGCCATCCCCATGTCATACTCTCATGCCATACCTCATACCACCCCTAGTCACAAAAAATATTCCATGGGATAATACATAACTCAAATTCATAATTAGCTTCAAATTAATTTGCCTCTTCATCTCCCTCTCCACCCCTTTATACGTGAATTTCAAATTCAAGTTGGAAAAAGATTCAAAGGGTTCCACCAAAGATGTCATTTCACACGCAACGCCCATGTCCATCACTTTGCCCCTTGACCCTTGACCAATCACAAATTTTTCACTTTGCCCCTTGGCCATATGAATTTTTAAATCAAATGCTAGTGATACTTTGCTAGTCAAGCACAACCAATGCAAGCCAAGTCTATTATATAAGAAGATTTTGTACCTCAAATACATATTTTTGAAAGTCTAGAGTACTAGAAGGTCCTTTGGAGGTTAAGAATTAAATACTGCTATTTATTCTCCTTGCACTAAATAAAATTAGTTGATTTTTTTCAACTTCATATTCAACTTCAAATATTATTTAGTTTCAAAGTAATATATTTCTCACAAAACAACTTTTTTTTATTGTTATAAACAACGTATAGCATCATGCAAAAAATACATAATATCAAAAAGATGCTTATCATTCAAAAGATATAATTGAACTTGGAAACACTCTTCAAATGCATGTTAATGTAATTGGTCCTCAATAGTTAATTCACTTTATTGTCATAAACACACACATATACAATGAAAAACTATTAATAAAAAAAGGGAATTGATATATGCACACTAGGGGTTGATATTTGCACACCCCCCTATGGTAAGTTTTAGATTTCTACCATTATAAAGTTAAATTTAAGAATTTTGAATTCAGATTTGGACTTAAAGACCATGTTTTGTCTAGAATTATAAAAAAAGTTGCAATTCAACACCACACAATGAAAAAGTTTAGCTAGGGGGGAAGGCGTTACTTTTACTTTTGTTTGTAAAAAAAGATAAATTTTTTCATTGGGTGTTGTTGAATTGCAACTTTTTTTTATGGTTCTTGACTAAATCATGGTCTCTAAGTCCAAATTTGAATTCAAAATTCTCAAATTTAGCTTTATGATGGTAGAAATCTAAAATTTACCACCTAGGGTATGCAAATATCAACCTCCCGGTGTGCATATGTCAATTCCCTAAATAATATTGATGTTAATAGAAATATACTACAAAAGTTGTAAACATTTTTAAAGTTTTAAATGTAGTTTTCATTTGATATCATAAAAATTTATAAGATATCTTGTGATTGTCTAGTGAACTTAGAATAGACAATCATGTGTATGTTGCGCTCATATATTTATAAGAATTTGAAACAAATGCCATGATGACAGCATGCAAGAAAAAACCTTATATTTTTTGTACAAACTTTACTAAAGAATGAAACGAAATTTGTAGAATAAAACCAACCAATAGGAATGTATAAAAAAGCATAAATCATATTTGAGAGCAGCCTTTAAATATTTCACGAATATTTGCTAGAAACTTACATGCAAAGTGACATGGCAATTGCTACAAAGGAAATCAAGCTATCAATATTGCCCAAATTTGCCCAATCCAGACATGCACCCGGGCATCAATTGCTGCGCTGGCCGCTATGATTGTGCAGAGTGGGCCATGTCGACCTCAAAGATCTTGGCCATCATTGCTAGAATCGCCCTGACCATGAGGGTCAATTGCCAACTGCAACATGACACCTGGCATAGGTGCAAGATTTCTTCATCAGCCCAGTCGCTTGTTCACCTTCACCTGCTGTTGTGTTGTCGCCGGCACTGCTCTTTGCATGCAAAGGTCCTTGCCATTTTCAATTTTCCTCCTTCCTCCTTCGCTTGCCATATAGCCAGGTGCTGCCCTTCCCGCTTGTCCTATGTCATTGCCTCTCTTACGTGGCTCATCCTTTGAGCCAATTTGCAGAGTTACCCTTCCACTCTTGCAATTCATTCAGGTCTTATCACTCTTACAAATTCTATTACTATGGATGGGTTTTGTTTTCACTTTTGCAATGTGTTTGTTTTTTGTCTTCTTAGTTTGTCCGTTGTTTTTGCTTAGACTTGGAGCCACTCAAGCACTCACATTGCGTTTAAGAGTGAAGGCAAACTATTGAGCTTATGCGGCGATAGATTTCATGGAGTAATGGAGCCTCAAGCCGTCGACCGTGGAGTAGGGAGCGCTACGGAAACAAGATTCAGCAACTCCAACTGCTCAAAGTGAAATTGATAGGGCAGGGAGTGGCAAAACCTGCCTATCTGCTTTTTTTTGTCATTGTCTTTTGTTGTTCTTGTTTGTTTATTGCAATGTTGAAAGCCAAGAAAATGCAATGCACATTGCAAAAACTTCTATACGAGTTAAGGATTCCAAATAACAATGAGGATGAGAGTATTGTTCAGCTGCCTAATTTGCAAATTTTGGGGAGTTCAAGTGGTGAGAGGGGATTAGCGGAGGAGGACTATGTGATCACTGGCGTTGACAATGAGGGTTTAGCATCAAAGGAGGAGTTTTTGGTTATTGCTGTACATGTCATTGCAAAACCTGCAATTGCATATGCTGCAAGGAAGGGAAAGAGGAAGGTCGTATCTGCCACTGCCGAGGGAAAGGGGAGACCCGTGTCTGCCGCTACCAAGAGGTCTTTGCAAATGGAGTTGGCATGCAAGAGGAAAAAGAGTCACAAAATGAATTGCCAATTCTAAGATGCTTAGGCATTAAAGTTGCCATGGGCAAAGAGTATTGTAGGCGTGTGAACAACATTTTTGGATTAAAGGTTTGCATTTGAATTTTTTAGTGTGAATAGAACCAGAATGCATACTAGTTCTCAAGCTAGTTCTCAAGTGGAATGCAATGTGTAGGCAATTGACTCTGTAAATAGATATCCGGCTATAGACGGTTAAGTAGTTAACCCCTAAATCCCTATGTGTCCCCTCGGGGGACAAATGAGATTTTGGACACGTACCTATGACTAAACTACTTTGTGTGATTTTTTGAAACTTTTATGGAAGATGGGGAATTCAAAGATCCGTGTGCACATCTTTTTTTTTCTTTTCATGTTGACAGTTTTTGAAGAAGTATAAAATAAATTTTTGATTTGTGAGCCATATCTACTAGTTAACTAATTGTCCTCATAACTTTCATTTCATTTACTAGAAATGAGTGATTCGAAGCTTCCCATGTATATGTAAACTCAAAGAACCAATTTCAGATTTTTATTTCAAAAATATGTAAATTTTAAAAAAGTTTTTGGGCTGCTTGGACTGCCCCATCTCCAAAACAAATCAAAAATTTATTTTATACTTCTTCAAAAACTGTCAACATGAAAAGAAAAAAAAGATATGCACACGGATCTTCAAATTCCCCATCTTCCATAAAAGTTTCAAAAAATCACACAAAGTAGTTTAGTCATAGGTACCTGCCCGAATTCTCATTTGTCCCCCAAGGGGACATTAAGGGATTTAGGGGTTAATATAGTTAGGAAGCTAATACGGGAATTTAGCCTTTGGAAAGCAGATATGGCTATTGACTTCTCATTATTATATGGAGCAAAATTTAGATCTGACTTCCCTTGTGATTTTTTTTTGTTCTTTGTTTTTGTATCTTATTTAATAATATGTGTATGCCCAAATATATTGATTGTGGAAGGCAAAATTCTTTTGTGTGATTGTGCATCCCGGCTTGTGTGTAGTAAGACCAATGTTGTTTGAGTGATTTGATACAGTTGATGTGATTTGATTTAATTGATGATTGATTTGATTGATGTGTATGTTTGAGGCGATGGCCAATTGGAAACTTAGTGAATGAGTGTAATAGGCTATAGCTAGAGCAAGGGCATGTATCTTGTAGAGTTTGAGGTTGTAATGTAATTTAAAATACTTGTTCATAGAAGTAGAGGCTATAGTCAGTGAGAGTGTCTTAGAGATTAAGAGCTTAACCTGTGAATGGCCCATCGGCCATCTTTGGCCGTATGTATGGATGTATATACATCCGTATTTGAGTTGCTTTGAGGGCTTTCCAAAAACATTATGCACCCACCATCGCCTTCAATATGTATGGTTGTAACACTTATTTTCCAGCTAATTCAAACTTTTGAATATTGATTGCAACCGTATTTGGTACCGTATCTCTAGAGCCCAAGGGCCCTTTAGGGGTTAAGGCAATAGCTAATTGATTAACTGTGAATGAATGCCTTGCGAGTAGTAGGATGCAATCCTGAATTGATTATAGCTAAGGCAATAGACAAAAAGGATATACTCAAGAGGAGTAATCTAGATCATTGCTGGGTAATTACCAGAGATCATGCGAGTGTTTTCAAAGATTGAGAGAATGCTTAAGGCAATTGACATGATTATAATTGCAAAACTCAATGCATAACTAAAGAAGTGAGATGCTTCTGAGAGAAATAATCTAGATAATAGTAGAATGGTTATTGATTTTAATTACAGTTTGTGAGGATATAGCCTAGGTGGTTAAACTAAAAAGAAAGCTATAATCTGATGGTGTCAATGGAAATGAGTTAATAGAATGCATGAGTATAAGAAGATGATGGCCACAATCTGAGAGTGATTCTCTGCGTGAGGCCATTTACATTTGGAATAAGAAAGAGTGTGAGTGCTCAAACCTCCCCCTCGAGAAGTAAGCGCAAGCACAACTGGGTTCTAAATAGAAATGGCGTTTGAGCTAAACACAAGGGAATAGCAAGAGGGTGGTTTTGGTTGTAGATTTCCAACTAAAAGATGCCTTACAAGCAATGAATCTTTTCCAATGTGTCTACAACATACAATGATGAATAAATAGAGCTACGTTCCTAAGAACCCAAATGCCGGTTTTATGTAAACTAATTGAAATAAAGAGCAAAAGTAATCATACCTTGTCATGGGGCTCTATGTACCCTACCGCTTTGTGATACATGGCCTCCATACTCTCTTTAAGCGCCCATTGAGGTGTAGATGCTTCCAATAGTAAGTAACCTCTAGTTGTTGATGAATAATCACAATGCACTAATGGGTTGATGAAGATACAACACCTTAATGGACCGGCCCACACGCCGTAATTGTGACGAATTATCACAACATTGAGTGTGTGTCCGGAAGGAAGTTGGGTATAATTTCCACCCCCTTGGGTGACTATAATAGTATTTAGAATGACGCTAAATGACTATTTAGCCCACCAATAAGCAAGATATGACGGGTTCGCTAGACCAAGCCCCAAATTATGACGCACTTAATCAAAACAAAAGAATGAAATATGCAGGGGCCCAAAATAGCTTGTGACTAGAAGTATTCCTAAATAAATCCCATGCAAGACAAGAAGGGTTAGTGAGGGAGTTAATGTCCACTCTAATTTACTATTCCCCTTTCTTGTTTTTCTCTTAACTTTAAAATCTAGGCCTGATGCTCAAACAAGGGCTAGCTGGACCGAGTTGATTGGTGTGGAGGGCCGGTTGATACTGGCAAACCTTGGCAAGGGACTGGACGGCCAGGGTATCACGTCCAAAGGGCCGAATATCACGTCCAGAGGGCCGGATCAATTGTTGTGAGCAAAGATCGGAGGTTATGAGCTCTGCGAGCGCTGCCGCGAGCAAGGATCAGTCAGCTGTGAGCAAGGATTAGTCAGCTGTGAGCAAGGATCAGTCGGTCGTGGGCTCATGAGCAAGGATTAGCGGCTATGAGCTCTGCGAGTGCTGCTGCAAGCAAGGATCAATGAGCTATGAGCTTGGCAAATGCTACCACAAGCAAGGATCAACACTTGTGAGCTCCGCGAGCGCTGCCGCGAGCGAGGATTAGTGAGTTGTGAGCTCGGATCGGCAAGTGTGAGCTTGGCAAATGCTACCGCAAGCAAGGATCAGCACTTGTGAGCTTCTCAAGCGCTGCCGCAAGCGAGGATCAGTGAGTTGTAAGCTCGGATCGGCAACTGTGAGCTCAGCGAGCACTGCCGTAAGCAAGGATCAGTCAGTCGTGAACAAGGATCAACAGTTGTGAGCTCATGAGCAAGGATCAGTCAGTTGTGGGCTTGTGAGCAAGGATCAACGGCTGTGAGCTCCGCAAGCGTTGCCGCAAGCAAGGATCCATGAGCTGTGAGCTCGGCAAGTGTTGCCGTGAGCAAGGATCAGCAGCTGTGAGCTTATGGGCTAGGATCAGCGGCCATGAGCTTGGCGAATGGTGCCATGAGCAAGGATCGGCAAGCTGTGAGCTCAATGAGTGTTGTTGTGAACTGGGACCATTTAGCTTGTGAGCTCACAAGCAAGGATCAGCAAGCTATGAGCGGAAACTGGGCTGCAAATAGAGAGTGGGGAATTGGCTATGAGCTGAGAGTGGGAATTGAGCTTTGACCAAAAAGTGGGGAATTGGCTATGAGCTAGGATCAATGAGCTAAGAGTAGGAATTGAGCTGTGAACGGAGAGTAGGGAATTTGGCTGTGAACAGAGAGTGGGGAATTGGGATGTGAGCAAGGATCAGCAGCTGTAAGCTTGTGAGCTAGTATCAGCAAGTTGTGAGCTCGTGGGTGCTGCTGTGAGCAAAGATGAGCGGCTATGAGCTTGGCGGTGCTGCTACAAGCAAGGACCAGCAAGCTGTGAGCTCGGTGAGTGCTGTTGTGAGCAAGGATCAGCTGCTGTGAGCTCGTGCGGCTGCTGTGAGCAAGGATCAGCTACTGTGAGCTTGGCGGTGCTGTTGTGAGCAAGGATGTGAGTCTCAAATTCAGCACCAGAAGTCATGAATTTATTTTTTATTTTACTTAGCTTTGAAATTACATTAATATAAGTAGAATAGCCATTTATGGTGATTTAATTTAGTTAGACCAAATGGTTAGCGGTAGGCCATTTATCCTACTCCATTTGATAAGACTTTAGGAGCAATTAACTAAGATTTAGTAGTTTTTAGTTGGTTTGAGCGAGACACATACTAGGGACTTGGGATCCCCTCCAAAAGTCCCTGCTAACCTAATTAGAGAAGGCTAGTTTAGGAGTAGATTAGCTAAGCCATGGCCAAGGGCCACATCACCTAATTCACATCACAATATCAATTTGGTATGTCTATACCCAAGGCTCCCAAGACTTTCCGCTTTTCAAATAGTGTAATTCCAAGCAGTCAACCCTGCTAGGCTACTAGTCAACCCCGGTCAAAGGAGGTTGAAAAATGGCAATAAAATGCCACCAAAATTCATGAAAGATTTTCTCAAGGATTCAAGACAATCCCCCACGTTTCAAGTTGTTTCAATATCGGCAAGGCCTCGAACGACCACATTCATCTTATATCAAAAAGGCGCGCGACATCCAATTTCAAGATATCATCCATTTAGAGCCCAACTGGCAGAAGCAAGGAGTGTTTCCCGGCTCCCCTGACAACGTTGGAAGACCTCAGAAGTCAATTTCTCAATTTTGGATGAATTCCCAATTTTGGATTTTTCATCGATCCACCCCTAACCCTTCATTCAAGATTCCCAATGCCTTGTAGCTTGGAATTGGAAAAGTGAACAACCAAAACCAGCTATTTTGGGTCCAAGGAATCCAATGCCACCATTTGTTTGTTGTTTGAAGCTACACTCCAAAAGTTGTGGCAAATTCATCCAGATTTCATCCATTTTGAGTTTTTCTTAGATTTTAGGTAGATTTGAAGAGATCTATGGATCTCCTAGATAGAGGGCTGAGGTGTCCTCCCCCAAATATATAAAGGGAAACCCACCTCCTCCCAAACCACTCTTATCACTTGTCACTTTTCATCATAGTTCTTTGATCTTTTTTGGGTCACTCTCTCCTCTCCTTTTGGTCCCTTAGCAATAGTTTTGTTGGCCCTTACCCCCTTTCTCTATGTACTTTAGCCTTTCCTTAGTAGTTACCTCTTGCGTGACCCACACCTTATTGTTAGAAACCTTGCCTTTCTGAGTTAGCTTACCAGTCCCTTACTAGATTTTCACCTCTCGCATCATCACTTTCCAGCCCTCCTAGTAGTTCTTGTGGAATCCCCTTAGCTCAACTTTGGCTAGCTAACCTCATTTCCTTGGTAGCTCTATGAGAAGCCCCCTGCTAATTGAATCTCTCGGCTTGAGGCTCGCTTCGCTTATAGATTTGTTAGCTTGTGGAACGATCAGTCACCTCCAACTCTCCAATCTCAACAACCGGCTGACAACATTTGGACCCCAATTCTAGCTCTCATTCTCTACTATCCTTAGCTCTCAGTCTCGGCTGATTAGCTCTCATTCTCTGATGTTCTTAGCTCTCAGTCTTGGCTGATTAGCTCTCATTCTCTGTTGTTCCTAGCTCTCAGTCTCGGCTAGTGAGCTCTCAATTCTCTACTATCAAGCTCTCATTCTCGGCTGTGTCCTAGCCCTCAAGTCTCTGCTGATTAACTCTTAGTCTCGGCTATGTCCTAGTTCCCCACTCTCGGTGTCAAGCTCACAACCCTCGGCCCTTCGGCTCTCAATTCCCTGCAGTTAGCCCTCAGTCTCGGCCGTGTCCAGTTCAAATTTCCCTGCCGTTAGCTCTCAACCTTAGTCGTGTCTAGCTCAAACTCCCCTGCTAATTAGCTCTCAGTCTTGACTGTGTCTAGCCCTCAAGTCTACGCTAATTAGCTCTTAGTCTCAGCTGTGTCCCAGCTCCCCACTCTTGGTGTCAAGCTCACAACTCTTGGCCCTCCGGCTCTCAATTCCTTGCGATTGGCCCTTAGTCTTGGCCTTGTCCAACTCAAATTCCCTTGCTATTAGCTTTTAGCCTCTGCTGTGTCCCAGCTCCCAACTTTCTGTGTCAAGCTCACAACTCTTGGCCTTCTAGCTCTCAATTCCCCGTTGTTAGCCCTCAATATTGGCCGTGTCTAGCTCAAATTCCCTTGCTATCAAGCTCTCATTCTCGGCTATGTCCCACCTCCCCACTTTTTGTGTCAAGCTCGCAGCCTTGGCCGTGTCTAGCTCTCAATTCCTCTGTTGTTAGCTCTTAGTCTCGGCATGTCTAGCTTGCATTCTCCGCTGATTTGCTCATAGTCTTGATTGCGTCCAGCTCTCATTTCCTCTACTGTTAGCTCTCAGTCTCGGCGTGCCTAGCTCTCATTCCTCACTAATTCGCTCTCAGTTTTGGCGTGTCTAGCTCTCAATTCCTCTGTTGACTAGCTCTCAATCTCGGCCTGTCTAGCACTCATTCTCCATTGATTTTGCTCTCAAGTCCCGATCAAGTCTAGCTCTCACTCTCTGCTGATTGACTCTCAGTCTTGGCATGTCCGACTCTCAATCCCCTATTCTCATTCTCAGGTGTCCAGCCGCTCGTTGACCACCGGCTCCTTCTCAGCCGATACTCGGCCTTCTCCAGCCAATACCCAAACCCCCGTTGGCCCTTCCAGCAGACCTCTAGCCGCCTCCGATCAATGACCCCGCTCCCCAGCTTGCCTCCTTGAAGCTTGAGACTGCCAGGGTCCGGCCCTTGGCCAAGTGATTTTGGATTATTTTTACTAGGAAAGGACAAGGCACTTAGTGGGATACTAGTGTCCACTTAATTACCTTGGCCTAGTTTAAATTATTCAAATATTGTTTGGAACTACGCATTATTAATTTCTTTGGATAGTCTACTTGCATCATAGGAAGTGTATGAAATAACAATTGCGTCATATTTAGTCTACTAAAAAGACGAAGGGTTGATTGACGCCACTTTGGATACTATTAGAAGCATAAAAAGGGGAAGTAGAAGCTAGTCCTAACCCCCTTCCAAGCACTTGCATGACATTGTGATTATTCGTCACAACCTCGTCGCGTGCGCCGGTCCACTAGTGGGCTTGAGATCCATTCACCCACTAGTGCATTGTGATTATTTGTCTTTAGAGTAAAGTCGCTACACATTTGACCCCCACCAACTATCCACACTCGCGAGGATGTGGAGGCCATTCACGACCAAGTCATGGGGTATGTCAAATCCCACAATGAGGTATGATCATTGACGCTCCCACTTCAATTAGCCACGTAATCCAACGTGTGAGATACTAAGTAAATTGTTCTCTTCTTTGCTCATCATTGTATGTTGTAGGCTTGTTAGTAAAGATCCATTGCTTAGAAGGCATCTTTAGTTGGAAATCTATAACCAAACCCACCCTTTTGCTATTATAGCTCATTTTCCAATTTTTGTTAGAACCCGGTTGTGCTTGCGTTTACTTCTCAAGGGGGAGGTTTGAGCACTTACACAACTCCATTCCTATTTTTTTGCCTTGCCAAAGAGGCATTTAGAGTTCACAAAGTTGGCAAAGATTGTGGAGATGGAGGGATTAAAAATCCTCAATCAAGTTTCCACTAGGTGGATCTTGCTCTTGAAGTGGCTGAAGAGGATACTCATGAACTACAAAACCCTAATTGTCAAATTCAGCAAAGATTCTAATTAGGAAAGTTCAGCAAAATGCAACCTATCATTCCTTTGCAATGTTAGCACTTTGTTGGCTCTACCGTGCGTTTATCCTTTAATTGAATGTATTCAATCCTTGATCAAGTTTGCCCAATTAGGAAATGCATACATCTTTGATTATATTATAGGCGTAAAAATTTGCAAGGCTGAACTACACATGATCTATGTTGATACATCTACGTCCTACAAACCTACTCACTTTCAGATGTTTTTGGACATAGTGAGTGACTACTCCCACACCATGACCCAAGATTGGGTCACCAACCTTAACAATGGAGATGAAAGTCTATCTTTTTGCATCAACAAGCATTTGTATCCCACCCATAGCATTTATCTTCTCACAGGAGTGCAGAGACCGATAAGCCGTGCGGACTTTGAATTGGCAATCACGGCCATCAAAGGTCAGTGCACCTCTGCCATTGAATTGTTGATTCAGTAGTTGACGAGGAGGTTTCTTCACTCCAAAATGATGGAGACCCTTGGAGTAGTCTTCCCCCAGTACTAGTTGAATTCTCAATGCAATGAACTCTTTCTCGTTCACATGCAAGTGTTGAAGAGCTAGTTTTGCAAGGCTAAGTCTACACGGTCCGGTTGCGTTCACAGGCCTTCTTGATTCTTGGCAATTAGACTTGCAAACATTGTTTTTTAAGTTGACAATACAAGCCCAATCTCCAAAAGCTATGGAGCCGCCCTTCATTGCAAATCCTATAACAAAGCTATGGCAGCAGCTTGGCTGCAGTGCCCTTTTGCTAAACAAGCTCTTGGAATTCATGAAGTTAGCAAAGTTTGCAGTGACAATTGTTTTAGGTAGTGTTGAGGACAAAATGACGTTCTTGACTCTCTCTTTCTGTAAGAGTAAATTGCAAAATTGGCTCCAAGGTCACCTCAAAACAATAGTCAACATGTATTTGCAGCCCTTTTATGACTTGGAGAGCTTTTCCTATGCAGAAGCCTTTGACACTTGGCGGGAGGATTGCAATAGAGTGGAGGCATACCACTAAAGGTTCTATCTTCTACACTGGAACAACCATGGTTTCTTGATTTATACTTGTGCATCCTAGATTGACTAGGGTGGGGGTGGGGTTGCATGCTACTTAAGGCAGACTCTTTGGAGTAGGATTCAACTCCCCCATGCAATTGTTGCATGCCTTTGTTTAAAATATTTAGCAAATCATTGTAGTTTCTCTTGTATGATTTATGCACATTTGGCTTGTTTTTGTATGTTAAGAATGCTCTTGCTTTCTTTTTAAGTGGTTCTGGTTTGTTTAAGGTGGTTTTGCTTTGTTTTAAGTGATCTTGCTTTGCTTTACATGGTCTTAGTATGTTTAAGTGCTATTGGTATGTTTAACCCCTAAAGGCCCAACTGTCCCCTCAAGGGACAAATGGATTTCAGGCATGTACCTATAGCTAAAGTAGTTTGTGTGATTTTTGAAACTTTTATTGAAGGTGGGGAGTTCCAAGACCTACTTGGGCATCTAACTTTTTCTTCATTCTGACATTTGAAGAAGAGTTATGCAAGAATGTTTGCAACCCGAGGGAAGGAGGGCAATCTAGGCAGCCCAAAAACTTTATTTAAAATTACATTTTTGAAAATAAAAATTTGCAATTGTTTCCTTAGATTTTTGTATATGTGGAAAGCTTTGAATCATCCAATTTCAATCAATGACATAAAAGTTATGAGATGTTTTAGTTTGCAAGCAGTTATAGATCTTCTACTCTAAAATAAACGTTGAAGTCCTTTATTTTCCACAATTTTCAATATTTTGGAAAAAAATCTATACTTAAGGAAGGAGGTTGTTTATTAGAACATTCTCACCATTGGGATTTGCATTTTTGATTTCAATAATTAAATTCTTAACAATCTAGTGATTTGACTCATTCTCTACTTCTTTTACTTACTACTTTTTTCTCATGTGTTGTTTAGTTCTAGTTGATTTGAAAATTCTCCCACACATACCTAACTTGGTCTTCTACATGGAAAAAATAAACCTCAACTTTGTGTAGAGAAAAAGAATTCATGTAAGAGTGGTCAAAGGCTTCTGAAATGTTTTGGACATCATAGAAAAAAACTTAGTTTGTCACTTCAAATGTAAATATCTCCCTCCTCTCCATCTAGAATGACTTGGTTTTTTTTCCCACAAGTACTTCTTCTAGTCTAAGGCAAGATCCTATGGCTAGATTTGCAAAAAAAACTTTATTTCCTACTTATGTACTCATTCCCCCCAATTGATAATTTTTAGTGACTTTCATAAAAAAAAAAGGGTTTGGGCCATTAGGGGTTAAGTGGCCTTGCTTTGCTTTACATGGTCTTAGTATGGTTAAGTGCTATTGGTATGTTTAAGTGGTCTTGCTTTGCTTTACATGGTCTTAGTATGTTTAAGTGCTATTGATATGTTTAAATGGTTTTGCTTTGTTTTAAGTGGTCTTGGTATGTTTAAGTGTTGTTGGTGTTGTTGGTATGTTTGTAGAGGTCTTGGTATGTTTTATGTAATCTTGGTATGTTTTAAGTAGTCTTGGTATGTTTTTCACTTAACATTTGTTACAATCACCTAAACCTTATGCTATTGAATTGTTCAATTGGGAGCCAAAAATCCTACTTGACCCATATAAGAGTTTGCCAAATACCATACAAACAAACCTTCCCTCTTGCCATAACAGTTACCACCAAAGAAGCACCCTCACCATAATAGCTCACCCTCTTAGAAATCCAAGGTGCCACAAACTTACTGAAACTCTCGACATGGAACCAAAGTTTAAACCAGAAAAACTACAGGGGTCGCCATTACAGCTCTCCTTGCAATTGTAAAATAAAGGTTGTTTGAGAGGCCCTCTTATGTTTGTCCAACACAAATTTAATCACAATGTAGTTGGACTAGGTGTACCTTATTTCATGTAAATGAGTAGAACTCAATTTAATAACAAAAAAAGGAAAACAAGACCCTACTTCAATCATTTCACTTCATTATAAAAAAATTACATTTAAACATGTGCAAGTAAGCATTTAAATAAGGTTTGTTTACTAAATTGTCTTGGCTTTCTTTGATTGCTGCTGGTACTAGAAAAAATTATTTAAGTTCTCTTTGCATGTGCCTCTGAAACATTGTATGAACAAGCTATAATTTTTCAAGATGTTGTTTACAAGTGTGTGCAAAATCAACCATGGAACAATTATATTTAGAAGGTATAGGTTTTATGCAAGACTAAGCAAAGATTAGCATTCAAATCAAGGTGCAACAAGATTTGTTCTTTGTATGAGTAACTTGCATTGATGGTATTCTCCTTTTTTTTGTTTAGATCCAACCAAAAAAGGAAATAATTCTAGAACACAAGTGCAAGAAAAATCTTGACATTTCTTTAATTTAAAAAATATATATTTTATCAATACTTTGACACACCTTCTAAAAGAGATTGCCTCTCTAATTTTTGAAGGGGCAAAAACTCCTCCAAATATGATGTTTGTTTTCTACAATTTGTAGTTCATTATAGTAATTGATTGCTTACTTTTTGTTGTCACACACTAAGAGACTTGCTTTTTGTTCAAAGGTAGAATAGTGAGCTGCACACAACAAGCAAAAGCGGCATGCCCTCTAAAATTGGTCGTGAAGTTGTGGCATGAATGAATTTTCAATGCATGGGAATTTTGCTATGGATCATATTCTGATGTTTCATGAAGTGGAGGGGTTAGAAGAAGTGGTGAGGTCGGATGAAGTTGGAGGTGTTGGATGACGTTGTGGTGGCTTAGAGCATCTCTACTGGTCTAGGCTCTTTCAGAGTTTTTCATCTGTTTTGGTCAGCCCTCAAGCCCCTTGATCTCCACCCATGTTCTCCAAAAAGGTGGCCTTGCATTCCAACACATCCCATAAATAAGCAATTGACCACTTATCAATGAGAGTAGAGGATAAAGCTCACTAAATTTAGAGTGAGAAGTGAATGAATAGTGGAGTGAAGGGCCCTTGCTAGACATAGTAGGACAAAGTGTCTTCAAAGGGTTTTGAGAGGGGCCTCAACACTTTTCATCTACTTTAAAGTGGTAGAAAACCGCGTTAGAATCTACATTTTCATGTATTGTAGTTTTTGTTGAATTCCTTGTTTCCAACATAGAATTTGCGTTGAAAACAAGGAACTCAAACAAAAGTACATTACATGAAAATGTAGATCCTAACACGGTTTTCTACTAGTATTTGAGCGTGTGGGAGTCACCGGTAGAGCTGCTCTTAGGTTGGAGTGGTGGTTGCACACTTGCATTGGTGAAGATTGAAGATGATGTGATGATGAGAGGGGCAGGAATGCAAGGTGGTTAATTTTAGAGAAGAAAAAGTGAGAATAAATGTACTAATCTTGTACATTAAGAGCATAGGGGAGAGGAGGGCATAATGTAATGAGTTAATGAGTTGAATGAAATAATGGTGTAGTGAGAAGGAGGTCTAAACTTGGGGGCTTAGGGCTAGAGGGCACTATCCTAACCAATGTATGGGGAGTGCTGAGGTTTAGTTACAACCTCGTTAATATTTTTTGAAGATTTTTGAGTGGCATAGAAAATGTTTAGATGAGGTATTGACCCCAAAATGAGAAATTAGGAAACCAGTTGATGAGAATACAAAAGTTTTGGCAATGCGGTTGACCTTTCTACAATTACTTAGGATATTTACTGTTTGTAGATTCATTTTTCCAAATTTAATTTGCAGGGATAGGAAGTTTTCTAGAAAAATAATAATATTTTTAAAAATTGAAACTAAAAGAAAATGAAACCAAAACTTTAGATAACACAAAGTGGCAATTAAGTGAGAGGAGCTTGGAGTTGATTTTCTTCTTCTTTGTGTTCTTGAGTTTGACCTGCAAAAGAAAAATTGCATGTGAAGTTGAAGTAAGAATTTTGATGCCATGCTTAGAATTTCTTTGGAAGGACCAAATGAGGAGTTTGATCTATCATTGATGATAAAAGTTTGTGGAAAAATGAACATATATTATTTTTTATATGCTAACGCCTTGAGTTATTTGACTTTCTTAATTGACCTCAATTTAAACTATGCTTCATGTTTATTTGGCTTGCTTCATTCTCAAATAGTGAGTTGGGTTGAAATATTACATGTGTTACTTTGTTGTACTAACTAGCCTTTGAAAAGATGCATGAACCCTTTTTTGGATCCACACGTTTTCTAGAGGCATCATTTTTATTTCCAAGAAGGTAGAGGCTTGTTTGATTTCAACTCCTCCCAAGAACATTAAAGTTTGAAATCCTAAATTGTGCATGAACCCCTTTGAAAATGTCATAGAAGAAGAAAAAAGAAAAACTGATTGTATATATTGCATTTCAAAAATATGTCAAGGAGAAATTCAGAAACCCAACAATTTGCCAAATGGTAAATAGAAACAACAATATTGTACCTAGAAAAAAGAAGAAGTTTTAGGTACCTGCCAAGAGGAAACAAAAACTACCGAACCTATTCAGCTAAACTCGGAGATGTAGTAATGTACCAATTTTTCCATAGAACTTCCCTGACTGTTATCCTAACAAAATGGAAGGAAATGGAGGGGGGAGGGGGTGAGGGGCATTGAGGGCAAAGCAAGGAGATGCCAAAGCGGCTCATAACTGCTGCTCAATGTCTAAGCACCTCTGCCACAGATTTTAGCGGATTTTTCTTTACTCTTATTATTGTAGGCCCCATCTCCTCCACTGCCGGCTTTGACATTCATCTGCCCCTCTGCCCCCTTGCCTCGCTGCCCTATCCTGCCCCCTGCCCCTCTGCCCTACCCTGCCCCTGCCTCTAGCGCACATGTATGTGTAGCCAGGCATATGATTTGACCATACCCCAACCAAGGCACTTAGATCATATCATACAGCACGCTGGCTGATTTTGCAAGCACAACACAGACGATAAATTAGCAAGAATGTTTTTTCCACGCCCAACCGTCTCCTGCCAATTGTTACCCCATTTCTGCTGCATCTTCACGACTTGCTCCCCTTGAGTTTATTTTGAAAGTGATTTTGCCTTCCTCGACCAAAATGAATGAGTGAAGAACACCACGTAACTTACTTGAAGGAGAAGACGAATGATTTGTGTTAGATGAGATGAGGCAGCTGGCCTACTGCAGCTCAGCTTAGTTGCACTAATTAATTAATGTGTTTTGATCCCATCCCAAGGAGAACTTTGCACAAAGAAAAAGTGAGAACCTTGAACCAAGTAAGTTAACTCTTAACCCCTAAAAGCCCACTTGTCTCTTTGGGAGGACAAAATGGATTTTGGGCAACTTAGTACAAGTAAACATTTCATCTTTTTTCTTTGAAAATTTCGCACATGATGTATCCACGGAGTAGCTTCAAGGTCCAACAATTTTCATAACTTTTTACAGCATGGTTCAAAAGTTATTGCATGATATGTTGTTTTTTTTAAACTCTGGGCAGCCTGGGCAGCTCAAAAAACTTCTTTAAAATTTTATTTATTTTTAATTTATTTTTTGAAATTGGTTCGAGCCATACCTACCCACAAACTAAAATGTCTCATAACTTTCACACCATCAATCAAAATTGAATGGTTCAAAGCTTTCCAAATACGCATAAGTCTAAAGAACCAATTTCAACAAAAAAAAATTTAAAAAAAATTAAAGAATTTTTTTAGCTGCCCAGGCTGCCCGGAGTTCAAAAAAACAACATATCATGCAATAACTTTTGAACCATGGAGTAAAAAACTATGAAGATTGTTGGACCTTGAAGCTATTTCTTGGATACATCATGTGTGAAATTTTCAAAGAAAAAAGATGAAACATCCACTTGTAGTGAGCTCCCAAAATCACTATTTTGCCAAAAAACAGTGATTGGGCCTTTAGGGGTTAAAGGACCATAGGGCATAGAATATACATTGCCGTATTATTGATATTTGCTACCAATAAAAAGTTTTAATTTGGGATCTCAAGTAGCTCACTAGAACCGCTTATATCTATTTTCCAACTTCTTTGTTGATCTCAAATGTAGTAGACGAGTGGATCCAATCTAAATACAAGAAAAATATCTTGTATTGTATAGGTTGCAGCGGCACACTCAGTCCTTTAGGGGTTAACCCCTAAAGGACCATTGTCTCTTTTGAGGACAGGTTGGACTTTGAGCATGTACCTATACTTAAACTATTTTGTGTGATTTTCTGAAATTTTTATTGAAGGTGGGGAATTCAAAAATCTATGTGGGCATCTCATTTTTTCTTCATTCCATCATTTGATGAAGAAGTTATGCATGAATTTATGAAAATTTGGGGAGGACTACCTGTCTGGGCAGCCCAAGGACCTCTCTAAAAATTACATTTAAAAATAAATAAATATTTGAAATGGGTTCTTTAGATTTTTTATTTGTATGAAAGCTTTGAATCATTCAATTTCATTCAATGACATGAAAGTTATGAGGAGTTTTTGTCTGCGGGTAGTTGTGGATTCTCTACTCTAAAATAAACTTTAAAGTCCTATATTTTACTCAATTTTCTAAAATTTTGGAAAAATATATATACCAAAGGAAATAGATTATTTATCACAAAAGGAAATATATTATTTATCACAACATTATAACTATTGGGATTTGCATTTTTGATTTCAATAATTAAATTCTTAACAATTCAGTGTTTTAACTCATTCTCTACTTCTTTTTGCTTACTATATTTTCCCATGTGTTGTATAGTTCCAATTGATTCAAAGATTCTGCCATACATACCTAACTTGACCTCCTACATGGAAAAAATAAAGTGCAACTTTGGGTAGAGCAAAAAAATTCATGTAAGACTGGTCAAAGGCTTTTGAAATTTTTGGGCAACATGGAAAAAAAAAATATTTCATTTTAGAAGTAAATATCTCACTCCTCTCTATCTGGAATGAGCTGATTTTTTCCCACAAGTACCTCTTCTAGTCTAGGGCAAGATCCTATAGTTGGATTTCCCAAAATGAAAACATAAGATCCTTTTTGCTAAACCTCCTAGAAGTGGCACTTAAAGACTTGATCCTTTAGGGGTTAAAGGATTTTGCCTACCAAAAGTGTTGGCTATATTCATACAAGGACCATCTAGTACTTGAAGAAATGGCTTCATGACAAATGCCAAAAACTCCCCCAAAAATTCTAGTTGATCAGGAGTGTGTCCATGACTTGGCATAAAATTCAAAGCATCAATGTAATTCATGTGCTACCCAAATACCCAATTTGTATACAACACAAAAGAGCGTATACAATACAAAGACATTCTTTAGGGGTTAAGGTAACAGCACCCATGAATGTGAGGTCTCCATGGGCTTAATCTACATTTGCACCCACATTTGTATATTTTGATCTCATGACTAACGAATACAAAAAAAATTGGTTATGAGTGACAAAATAATGGTTTTGCGTAACAAGTGCATCCCATTTGAGTGCCAATGGGTTTGGAAATAAGTTCAATTAACCCCTAAAGTCCCAACTGTTCCCTTGGGGGACAAATGGATTTTGGGCATGTACCTATAGCTAAACTAGTTTGCGTGATTTTCTGAAACTTATGTTGACGGTAGGGAATTCCAAAAACTATGCAGGCATCTAATTTTTTCTTTGTTCCAATATTTATTGAAGAAGTTATGCACAAATATTTGAAGATTAGGGGAGAGCTAGCAATCCAAGCAACCCAAAAAACTTTTTTAAAATTTGCATTTTACTAAAATGAAAATTTGAAATTGGTTCTTTGGATTTACATATATGTAGGAAGCTTCAAATCATTCAATTTTGATTGATGAGTGAGAAGTGCTAGTTTGCGGGTAGGTATGGAGTCTCCCAAACCTCCACTCCTTTTACACCTTGTAAAATTTGGTGCTTTACTTTTTGGGGCTCTTTTTGTATTTGTTTTTTAATTAGTTTTTTTCCCAAGTTGTAGCAAGCTAAAAACCTTTTGTTTTCACCATTTGGATCAATGTGATCTAAACTTTTGAGTTTTACATAAATCCTTCAATTTTGCCTAGTGTATATGCAAATTTCATGACCTCTCGGCATTGCAAGATTTTACAAAGTATGTTTTACACCTCCAATTCATTTTAAAATTCTCTCACACATATCTAACTTGATCTTCTACATGGAAAAAAGAAACTTCAACTTTGCGTAGAGCATTCTTTTTATAGGAGCGGTCAAAGGCTTATGAAATTTTTGGGCAGCTTGGAAAAAACTATTTTTTCACTTTAGATGTCAATATCTCACTCCTCTCCATCTGGAATGAGCTGATTTTTTTCCCACGTGTACCTTCCATAGTCTAGGGCAAGATCCTTCAATTGGATTTCCCAAAAAAACTTTATTCCTACTTTTCTACTCATTCCCCTAAAGTGGCAGTTTCAATGACTTTCATACAAAAAAAAGCTTGGGCCTTTAGGGTTAATGACGTTAATTAGTTTTGCAATATCCTGAGTAAATAAACAAAGGAGTTGAAGATACCTTTTACATACCCTAAGCATGGTATTCCATCATCTTTCATGATGGTTGTACGTGCTCCATCTTACTATTTAAGTAACTATCTTGGGGTAGGTCACTTAGTGTATTCATACAAACCATGTGCAATCAAATTTTGATCCCCATATTTTATGTTCTAAAACCTAAATAAAAGGAAATGAAAAAAATATGAGTAGATTTCCCTACTTTGAAAGTTTATGTTTTGAATCATTGATAATTTTATTTGTTAATTGTATTAGTTACAAATTTTGAAATAAAATGATACACTCCAAATCTGAAAACAACTTTCACACCCTCGTCTTGTATAAGAAAAAGTTGTTTATAAAATGCACAAAAATTCTCAAAAATGAGGCTCTATTGCAAGTTTATATTTCTTGAATATTGATGCAATGGTCATCTAAATGTGTTCTCTACAAATATTTGAGTTGAAAAACATGCCATTTTAGTTCATTTTTCAACCTTCTCTAGAAATCATTTAATGTATTTTTTGGATTGAAGATTTTGACAATAGAATCCTATAGTCTTGATTAACAATGCTCAAAATCATAAGTTGAAATTACATTTTATTTAAAAGTAAATAGGGGTGAAAAGATCACTTGATCGCAGGTGGTGTACTATAGATACACTAAGTGACCCCCCGAGGTAACTATTCAAGCTAGTTTTCCAAGCATGTGAGCATGATGAAGACTTCAATCATTGTCCTTTTTAGCATCATTCTCTTCCATGCAACTATACATTTTCAATAATTTTGAACTAAAAAAAATCTTTATGACCAAATGCTTGCAATTGAAACTTTCAAATTAATATCAATATTTTATATTTTCTTCTTGTTTACTAAATAAAATTTCAAAAGTCATCAAATGATTTTTCTACTCCAAAGCCTTAATTTCACGCTTATGGGTATGGCTACCCGAAGGGCGTTGGGTCATGGGTGGGGGACTGGGGGGTGAATCAGTGCTGCTGGGGCAGAGAGGTGAGCTTAGTTCAACGATCTACAAGCATGGCAGAGCAGATTGCGAGTGATCCGAACTTGGAAAGTCAAATGCCTGGCCTGGTCAGGTGATCAGGTCAGGTCCGATCAGTTCCGGGCAGCACCGGCGCTCGCCACCAGATTCACCGTTCCTCAGGACTGGAACTGGATACTAAAAGCATCTGCTCCGGTCAAAGTGAATGAAACAAATTCAGGCCCAGCTCAAAACCAAGACACTTTGTCTTAGAGCATCTCCACCGGTGCTCCAACACTAGGAAATAGCGTGGCTGGAGGTCATTGTACTATTTTGGAGGGTTCTTTTGGCAACGCACGGAAGCTTATTCCTTGAGTAGATGCGCCAAAGAGTCCTCCACGGCCTCTCAACTGCCGGGGTTTCAAGTTCATTTAGCGTGCTTGTTTTGCGATCTTAGAAGTAATGTCAGCATTAAATAGGGGAGCCTGGAGCTTCAGCAAGGGTGTTGGGATGCCCCACACAAGAACACGTTGCAAGCTAGGAGCCAGACTAGGGACAACACATCCTAAAATCAATGTTGAAACTTTCCTTAGCGTGTTGGCTCACAGGAATGGGTGGACCTCCCAAGGCCTGCCGTGCCCTTTCCATTGCAAAGAGCCCTCTCAAATAGGTATAACGAGTATGTTTCCACGCTCACCAGTGGAGATGCTCTTACAGTTTCTAACAAGATCCCTTCATACCACTATTCATTCACTATTCACTTTAAGTTTAGTGAGTTTTATCCTCTACTTTCATTGATAAGTGATCAATTACTTATTTATGGGGAGTGTTGGAGTGTAAAGCCACCTTTTTAGAGAGCATGAGTGAAAATCAAGGAACTTGAGGGCCGGCTAAAACAGATAGAAAACTTTGAAAGAGCCTAGGCCAATACAGATGCTCTTAGACCTTGGAAGGGCACCAATTAAAAGTTTTTTTCTTTGCTAGTTGCAACAAATTTCTGCCAATATCTTTTAGTCCCTCCAGATATTCACCAATGGGGAGGGGACAGCGAAGCACTCATTCGCAAGGAAAAAAAACCGGTTGCTGACTATTGACTGGCACAGGCAGGGCAGGGGCAGCTTCCGGGCAGTGCAAAGTAAAAGTTGGGTACGGAATGAGCCATGCGAATACACGGAACCTCAGTATTTGTTGGTCAGTCCCAAAAGCCATTTTCTTCATTAGCTCGCAACACTGCCAAAATGAGCAAAAAAATCACTTATTACTGAGGTAGTCATATTATTATTGGTAGAGACAAGTATTTGTAGGGTAAGAGTGTCGCCACCGCGCCAACGTGACCTGGAACAGAAAAGGGTTTTGCAAAGTGTAGTCGCAAGAACGTTGTTTTTTCGTCTCCCCTTCTTCAAGAAATACCCTACTCCAATCCGCGCGATATTCCTCTGTCAAGCCTCATCCGATTATTTTTACATCATCAATGACGTCATGAAGGAGAATACAAGCTCCATTATCAAAGGATAGAGTTGTTGCGGAAGCTCTTGCATGAGATAGAAACGAGCTTGAAAGTGGCGTGGACGGGAACTTGTAGCGTTGCCCAAGAACTGGAGAAAGGCTTTGGCATGAATGTGGTGGAGCTCAAGAAATTCTCCCTTTCCAAAATAGCTGCGTTTGCGTTTGTTGTTGTGTTTGCATTTGTTGTTGCGTGTGCAGTGGTGATGCTTTAAAGGCATTTGCAATGCACCTCAAGAAAACTCCCAATAAGAGTCTCGGTACTTTAGTTTAGTCTTTTAATAAACAAAGAATTTGACCATAAATTTTAACGATTTGAAGGGAATTAAAAATATTATTGTGAAAACGTAATAGTATTTGGGTTTGGACGTTGCATGATTTAGATATATCCCATCAAATGTTAGTTACCTTTCAAAAAACTTAGAGGCTCCTCCAAATCAAGCCTAAATAAGGAGATTTTAGTAAAGGGGTTGGCAAATGTACCAACCCTTTACTAAAATCTCCTTATTTAGGCTTGATTTGGAGGAGCCTCTAAGTTTTTTGAAAGGTAACTAACATTTGATGGGATATATCTAAATCATGCAACGTCCAAACCCAAATACTATTACGTTTTCACAATAATATTTTTAATTCCCTTCAAATCATTAAAATTTATGGTCAAATTCTTTGTTTATTAAAAAACCAGACTAAAGTACCAGAATCCTTGCCGGGAGTTTTCCCGGGGTGCATTGCAAATGCCCTAAGGACATCCCCAATCCAACAGGCATATTAGCCCCACCAATTGTATCAGACAGGGTTTGACTGCGGCCCTCTTACAGAGCAGGGCCTTTTTCCAATCCACCACCTCTCAATGCACATACCTTATGACACTCACTAACCACAATTTTTTATTAGTCTATGTCTTTCTTAAGTGCTTATGTGTGGCTTATTCATGTTAGAAGTATATGAAATGATTTGAAATTGCATCAATGTCAGAGTTGGAGCGATATGCAGGACTCTCCAAATAGTGAAAATTTGCAGGGGAGGGGCTCTTATGTGGGGAGCCCTAAAAAATGCAGTATAGTTTACCTGTTACATTGGAGCCCATGTTTTTGCTCAAGTCTAGTTTAACCCTTTAGAGACCACCAAACCATATTTTGGTTCAAGAGAGTAGTTTTTGGTCTATACAATAAAATTGCTCAACAATTTGGAAAATGATCTTGAAGAACGCTTGTGATCACAAGAATTTTGCATCCAATCCAAAACACGACAATGGAATCCAATATGGGAGTTGATAAATAATGGTGTTTATACATCATGGCCTCAAAATACGTATCCATATTTGGTCAAAGATGGACCAAAGCAACAACCCAATACATCAAACATCCAAGAAGAATGCCACATTTCAATTGTGCAATCTTAAAAAAATTCAAATTGCTTAAGGAATACGCTTGTATTGTTTCTCTATACAGTAGTAGGACAATTGTAGTATTTGAGAATCCATTGAAATGATGCTATCATTTTATTTTAAAAAAAATCATCCTACATTTAAGGCCAATTCTTGATTGCTTCCACCGATCAGATTTTCCATAACAATTATCAAATTTCTTGTAGAACTGTTTTAGGGTAGCAAAGAAAGTGAGATTTTTGACCCTTTTTGTCCACTTAGCTACACCTTGTGATTGCTATTTTTGTCTATTTTGTGTGAAACTTATTGGAAAGGTGGAAAATCGTGCTTTCTAAAAATGTAAGGCTCTTCTCATTCAAAACTTGCATGAAGCATTAACATTCAAAACTTGCATGAAGCATTAACATTCAAAACCACACAAGCATGAAAAACTAGAGATTTCCCATATACGGCTCACTCAATCATTACAATATTTCACTTCCAAGAGTAGATCTAGCTAACATTACAACAAACAAGATGTCCTCCACATTTGTACGGTTGGATTATCCAAATTGGGTCCATAATTGTTTCAAATGCACATCTAGTTTTATTGCCCTTGTTTCTAGTGGATTTTGGGAAAATGTGTGTGGTCTTTAACCCCTAAAGGATCAAGCAAAGTTTTCACCAAAAACTCTTCAAAATTGCCATTTTTAGAAAATCAACCAAAATTGAAAACAAAAACATTTTTATGCATATGTGACCGTATGATCTTGTAGAAGAATGTTTTTAGAAGATGTGGAAAAAATTCAAAGTTTTCCACCATGTGGATTGGAAGTTAGAATGGTTTGAATATTCAAAAACATCTTGTGAAAAACTAGGCAGCTACCCTTCAAAAGGTGAAATTCCTAAGGAAAAAAAGGCCATGTGGGTGGTGCTTCTGTAAATTCTTTATCCCACCTAAGTAAAGTACATGTCAAAAAAGTTTCAAACCATTTGGAGTTGTATAACATATGGAAAAAAATTAGTAAGTATAAAGAAGTAGAGAATGATTCAAAACACAAAATTGTTAAGAATTTATTTATGGAAATGAAAAATGGCAATCCCAATGGTCATAATGTTGTCATAAACAATATTCATCCTTACGTTTTGTTTTTTTTCCAAAATGTTGAAAATTGAGTAAAATAAAAGATTTCAAAGTTTTTTGGAGTAGAGAATATGCCCGCAAACAAAAAATCCTCATAACTTTCATCTCATTGGTCTACACAGAATGATTCAAAGCTTCCTACATTCACATAAATCTCCTAAACCAATTTAAATATTTTCTTTTTGAAAAATCAATTTTTAAAAATCTGCCGGACAGGTAAAAAAACAGTCCACAATGACTAAGTGACAATGACTAAGTGACAATGACTAAACCATGACTGTACAATCATTTTACCGTCATTTTGTAGTCGTTGTTTAGTCATTGCAGTCATTGTCACTTAATCATTGTGGACCCGTTTTTTTACCTGTGGCCTAGGCTGCCCCTTGAACATAAAAAGCAACATATTAGGCCATAACTTTTTACTCATAATTCCAAATATCATGAAATTTAGTGCATATGAAAGATAAACCTTGTCCCCACATTCTATTAAAATTTTAGCCTAAAATATGAAGAACTCCAATCACAGGTACCTACCCAAAATTACTATATTTCTAAAAAAAAATCTGATCCTTTAAAGATTAAAAGGTTAAAGTCCTGTACAAGCTTTTGCCTGCCTATGTTACTGCTGCATTGGGATGCCCTCAAGGTTTTGCTATACCGAGCCTAGTCATGGAAAGGAAGCTAGCCAGCTAGGCTGCTAGGGGGTGCAGAGTCTGCAGACGGGCGCATGGTGTAAGATGCTTCTCCTCATAATGGCGTCTGCAAGGGAAGCCTCGGAGGAAAGATTGGGGGCCAGAAAGCCAGCGTTTAAAATTAGTTTTTTCTTTAGTCGCGCAACAGGCACCCATCAATGCAAAGCAAGTAAGGAAGTTCTAGATAGAAATGGATAGGGTCAATGAAGTGTGTATGTTCATCCATAAAATATATTAATATTAGTACTATTAACCCCTAAAGGACTATTGTCCCTTCAAGGGACAAATGAGATTTTGGGCAGGTACCTATGGCCTCAATTTTTGTCCTAATTTTTTGAAACTCTTTTTGAAGATAGAAAAACACATTAGCTTTTGGGGAATCTAATTTTTATTCCAATTGATGCTAGGGAGCAAAAGTTATGCCCAAATAAGCACAAAATTGGGGACTAGGGGCAGCAAAAAAAATTCTTATAAAAACTTGAAAAAAAAAAATTAATTTCTTTTTCTCATACATTATATCTTTATCTACTTCTGAAGCTTTGATTCATTCCATTTGGACTAGTTATGAGAAAGTTATGGACAATCTTGTTTTTTGGGCAACTCAAGCATCTTCTTGAAAAAATAACTTATAAACTTCATTTTTGAATGCAAATTTAACATTTTTTCAAAAAAATTGTTGGAGAGGGTGAAGTTTGCTTTCTAGAACAATCTCACCATTGGGATTATTGCGTTTCAATTCCATTGCAGGGTTATTAGCAATTTAAGTTTTTGTTCAATCTCATACCTTCTTCTACCTAATGTTTTTTCAAAGAATGAAAATTAAGTATTCTTTTTTGAAATTTTTTCCCAAGATTCCCAACTCAATTTCCCACCATGCAAAAATAGAATTCCAAACTCTATGGTGCAAAACTTTTAAGTTAAAAATGTTCAAAGTTAAAAACTCTAGTCAAGCAAGGTGCAAAAAAAGTTGTTTTTTACTTTTTAAATGCAAATATCTTCCAATCTGTGCAGTCAGAGTTCTTGAGTTTTGTATGACACATTCTTATAGTAGTCTAGTACAAGATCCTACGGTCAGATATGCAAAATGCTTGATTTTCAAACTTTTTTACTCTTTGCCATAGACGTGGCAATTTTGAGTGTCTTTTGACAAAATAAAGGCCATGGTCCTTTAGGGGTTAATCCAAATTTTGGTAAAACTGGTGATAGGTTTGGGGTGGTTTGGTGATTTTATCCATTTTTCTACTCATTTTATTTAGTGTTACGGTAGCTAGTCCCAATTCCAGTTAAGGTTTTGGCAAAAATTTGTTAACTTTTTAAACGCTACAAAAAGTTGTTCAAGATTTCATTGATTGCCCCCTACTTTATTATCAGTATTGTTAACCCCTAAAAACCCAAGTGGTCCTTTGGGGGTCAAGTAGGGTTTGGGCATGTACTTATAGCTAAACCACTTTGTGTGATTTTTTGAAACTTTTATGGAAGGTGGGCAATTCAAGGATATGCATGGTTTTTTTTTTTTTTTTTTTTTTTTTTTTTTTTTGTTTGTTTGTTTTTCATTCTGACATTTATTGAAGAGTTTATGCATGAATAACTTTAAAAAAAAGGGAGAATTGAACAATTAAAAACAAAACAAAAATTACATTTTTTAAAAATAAAAACCTGAAATTGGTTCTTTTGATTTTTACATATGTGGGAAGCTTTGAATTATTCAATTTTGATTGATGAGGTGAAAGTTATGAGAAGTTTTAATTTGCAAGTAGGTATGGGACTCCCAAACCTCCACTCCTTTTTCCCCTTGTAAAATTTGGTGCTTTACTTTTTTGTTCTCTTTGTGTATTTGTATTTTGACTTCCTTTTTTTTCCAAGTTGTAGTAGATTAAGATTCCTTGGTTTTCACCCATTTGGATCACAATAATTTAAATTTCTAGATTTTACATATGTCCTCTAATTTTGCCTAGTGTATATGCAAATATCATGACCTTATGACATTGCAAGATTTTACAAAGTGTGGTCCACACCTCCACTTCATTTGAAATTCTCCCACACTTACCTAACTTGGTCTTCTACATGGGAAAAAAAACCTCAACTTTGCGTAGAGCAATTTTTTGACATAAGAGCCATCAAAGGCATCTAAATTTTTTGGGCAGCACGGAAAAAAACTTTTTTTTCACCTTAGATGTCAATATCTCACTCCTCTACATCTAGAATGAGCTAATTTTTTCCACACAAGTATCTTCCATAGTCCAAGGCAAGATCCTACAGTTGGATTTCCAAAAAATAAGAAAATTCCTACCTTTCTATTCATTCCCCCAAAAGTGGCAGTTCTTGAGTGACTTTCACAAAATAAAGGGCTTGGGCCTTTAGGGGTAATGTCAATATTAGGGGGTTTCAAATATGCCGTTCAGCACCAAAATCCTTCACGTGAATAAGATTTGTGAAAAACATGTGCAAGTCACTCCATGAACAAACCATGGCAACCTCCTAAAGGTCGTCGTAGCGTATTCACCTCAAAAACTAATTCACAACCATTTGTTCATCATTTTTTTGGGATATATGAACCCCCTATTTTTTTTGGACTGGAGCTACGGAACCCCTAGAACTAGATGAATTACCCGCCTTGGCATTTACGAGCTGAAGGTGCAAAGCTGTTGCTCCCCTGCCTTGTACAGTCAGGTATAGTAATCATACAAATTTTTTTGCAAGAGAATTGCAACAAAAAATTCAGGAACATCTGGAGGCCGTAACTTCCTCAAAAATTGTCCGTTTTTGAAACCATAAATTGCGTTGGAATCCCATTGCATGGTAACTACATGATTTGATAATAAAAAAATCTGAAATTTTACAAACAATAAAAAAAGTTTGGCTACTTCCTATATAGTGTCTACCATCTAGTACTTCCTCCTCTTGCAGAAATCACCGCTTGAATTGATTGGGCATACTTGCAATAAGAGTTTTTAGTTGCTCCATGGATACCTCATCCCATACTCTTTGAATGATGTGTATCATTTCTTGCTTGTTCTTTGGCCGTTAGTGGTGGCATAGCTCAATCAAATTCAAGCAGTGATTTTGGCAAGAGGTGGAAGTACACTACATAGGAAGCAGCCCAATTTTTTCATCATTTATAACTTTTAAGATTTTTTTAATATCAAATCAAGTAGTACCTTTCAGCAATGTTCCAACACAATATTTGGTTTCAAAAACAGACAAATTTGAAGAAGTTATAGCCTTCAAAAATTCCTGAAGTTGGCTGAAGTTTTACTGCAAAAAAATTTGTAAGTTTATTGTATCCGACTGTTCATTTTCCTTTGTCCTCCTTTGCTCTACTTCTCTTCTCTCTTGTAAGCTTCTTCGCTTGGCCTGCCACCCACCTAGGCTCTTTCTCACTTTTACTCAAAAGGGAACATGTGGAAAAATGGATGAAATCATCCACCAATTATCTCTTGAATAAATGTTTCTAGCTCATGTGGTTTTTACTTGGCATTTCTTAGTTTTTAATTCATTCTAGAACTTTAACACCTAAAGGACCAAGCCCTTTGATCTATGAAAGTCATTCAAAACTGCTACTTTTGTGGGACAAAGTAGAAAGATAGGTTCAATTAGTTTCTTTTAGAAATCCAACCGAAGGGTCTTTTCCCAGACTATGGGAGGTACTCGTGGAAAAAAATAGCTCATTTTAAATTAAAAATGAGTAAGATATTGATATTTGAAGTGAAGAAGAAAAAAACTTCCTTTGTTCAAAAATTCAAAAGCTTTTGATCACTCTTATAGCAAAAAAATTGCTCTACACAAAATTGAGGTTCAATTGCTCCATGTAGAAGACCAAGTTAAGTGTGTGTGGGAGAATTTTTTAATGAATTGGAGGTGTGTAACATGCTTCAAAAAATCTTTGAATGCCGGAAGGTCATGAAATTTACAAATATACTAAACAAAATTGGAGGATATATGTAAAACTTAGAAACCTGAATTACTTTAATCTAGATGGCAAAAAACCACAGAATCTTAGTCTACTACAACTTGGAAAAAATAAGTAAAAATAAAAAACACAAGTCGCTCAAGAAATTAGTGTACCAAATTTTACAAGGGGCAAAATGAATGGAGTATTGGGAGTTTCCCAAGGAGGGCCCCTTCCACTCCACTCCCCTTTGCCCAAGTGTCCACACCTTGTGCGTGTAATGGTTGACCCTCTTTGGAGTCAACATCCACTTACAAAGGAGTGGCCCTGCCCAAACTGCCCCTTATCCCCTGGTTTTGATAAATTCTTGCATAACTTCTTTGTTGAATGTCAAAATGAAGAGAAAATTAGATGACTGCGTAGGTCTTTGAACTCCCCATCTTCAATAAAAGTTTCAAAAAATAACAAAAACAAGTTTAGCTGTAGATACATGCCCAAAATCCATTTGCCCTCGGAGGGGACAATTGGTCCTTTAGGAGTTAAGTGAATTGACTTTGGTAAGAAGGCAATTTGTTGCTTAGAGTTTTAAGTGTGGAGAATTTTTTGGTATTGCATTTTCACCAAGTCAAGTCTTGTGATTGATATGCTTAACCCCTAAAGGCCCAAGGGGGTAAGGGCAAAATGTAGATGTGTTATAAAATGGTACTTTTGTAACTTTGATGAAGTTTGCTTCAAAAGAGAAATAAGAATCATAATGTTTAGTAATTGTCCATAAGGTCAAACACTCAAGAAAAGCTTTGAATTTTTATGTAATGAATATGGAAGCATTTACCATTTAATATTCACCAAAATCACAAATTTTACTCATAGATTTTAAAAATTGGTATGATTGGTTAAAAATAGACATTTTATCCTAAACTTCAAAAATGAAATCTTTTGAAAGGAGAGAACAACATTAGTTTCTTGACATAGTAAATTTTACAACACTAGCAAATATTGAAATGTTTGTCTTTGAAAAATTCTCCTTGGTAGAGTTTGACTTGGATTGACACGATTCAAATTAAGTTGGAGAGTAGACTTGATTTTCTATTACAAAAAAAATTTGAAAAAAAATATTTTTTGTCTTGGGTAGCAACCAAAAAATGATTGATTGTGCGCTTAGGGGTTAAGCAACTCAAAGAAACCATGGTCGAATCTACCAAAAATTTGACAAAAATTATGACTTAATCTACTGTATACTATAAATTAGGTCATAATCTTTGCCAACTTTTCTGTAGATTTGACCATGGTTGCCTTGTAGTGCTTTGTGTTATGCTTTTGCTTGGATACGGACGTATGGTCACACAACCATTTGGTCAAGCTTTGAGATTTTTTTATGGGCTTGCATTCTTGGATCCTTCTTTTGTATAATGATATATAGTTTGAATAGCAGTGAAGGTGCTGTATTATTAAGTTGATAAGAATGTCAAGCCAAGATAGTTTATTCACCTATAATTTGGAGCCACAGGTTGCTTTACTGTCAAGGTCGATTCATCCAAAGTTTTTTGAAGACATCATATTCTACAAAACTACTCTAAGCCATGTTAAACCATCATGTGGGTTACAAATCATTCAACACCAAGTCAAATGGCAACCCTTCCATATAACATGCATGAATAAGGCCATTTTTCAATGTTGGAATTCACTATTAATATATGAACCATTCAACAAAAAAAATTGTTTTAGTACATCTTGATTTAAAATGTTTTTTGAGGTGATTTGTGAAAAGATCATAATTATTCAAAATCTATGTTTCAAACATTCATATGTATATATGTATATATGTATATGTCTATATGTATGTATGTATATATATGTATATATATATATATGTATACTATATTTTCTATGTAAATGATTATGAGTACCATCTCATCTATACTACTAAGCGGGAGGCACTCACTCCATGTCCTTTTCTAGAATCTTTTAAAAAAATTGAACTATGGAAGGTCAATAATCCCTAGAAAACCTAGTATTGAGGTTGTTGAGCTTCCTTTATACAAATCTTTGAGCTTCCTTCATACAAATCCTTGAGCTTCCTTCATACAAATCTTTGAGCTTCCTTCATACAAATTGATTGATCTTTTTCTCAAGTGGTCTTATCATGAGCATAAGAAGAAACACCAAACGCATCAAAACTAAGAAAATCCACCTCAACCATAAAAGCACCACAGCTTGATACCACATATACTGCTTTCAATGTACCAAACGTTTTGCAGTGACTTACAGTGGAAGAACGCTTTTGAGACAAGAAAATTTATGGACATTGTGTTGAATGAGAGTGTAATCCATGTCGTGATAGACCGTAAGCTTGAACTGCGACTGCAAAACATATCGGATTCTAAGCAGGAGGGGAGTGTATAAAGTTTAGTTGTTTATTTTGTGATTATTAGATTACAATTCTAACATGACGGAAACAATGACTTTAGGTTGTGGATAACGGCATCAACAAAGTTTGGGAAAGGAGCAACCTTAGGATAATTTACTCCAACAAAAGAAAATAAAAAGTGAGCGTATGTCATTTGCTAATTTGAGAAAGTGGCTATTAGAGTTGAGAAATAACAATTGAGGAGTTCATTTTTCTTCATTTAGGCATGCTTTAGGTAAACCAATTTGCACATGAAAGATAACACGGCAACAACAAAGCAAGTACTCTTCTTTAACCCCTAAAGGACCAAGCAACTATTTCACCAAAAACTCTTCAAAACTGCCATTTTTAGAGCATCAATCAAATTTGAAAATAAAAACATTTTTATGCAAATCTAACCATAGAATCTTGTAGTAGAATAGTTTTAAAAGGCGTGGAAAAAATTTCAGAGTCTTCCCCCTGGATTGGTTTGAATATTTAGAAATATCTTGTGAAAAATTGGGCAACTACTCTTTAGAAGGTGAAATTCCTAAGGAAAAAAGGCCATGTGGGTGGTTCTTCCCTAGAATCCTTATTCCACCTAAGTAGGGTACATATCAATAAAGTTTCAAATCATTTGCAACTACACAACACATGGGAAAAAAAATAGGAAGTAAAAAAAGGTAGAGAATGATTCAAAACACAAAATTGTTAAGAATTTAATTATGGAAAAAAATGCCAATCCCAATGGTTGTAATTAATGTTGTAATAAACAATGTACATCCTTGGGTTTAGTTTTTTTTTCAAAAATATTGAAAATTGGGTAAAATAAAGGACTCCAAAGTTTATTTTAAAGTAGAAAATCCATAATTGCCCACAAACAAAAACTCCTCATAACTCTCATCTCATGGATCAAAACAGAATGATTCAATGCTTTCCATGTTCACATAAATCTCCTAAAGCAACTTTGAAATTTTGTTTCTAAAAAAAGTACTTTTTAAAAATCTACCCAAGCTGCCCTCCAAGTGAAAAAACAACATATTAGGTCATATTATCTTATTCATAATTCCAAATGTCATGAAATTTAGTGCACATGAAAGATAAACCTTGTTCCCAGATTCTATTAGAATTTTAGCCTAAAACATGAAAATCTCCAATCACATGTACTTACCCAAAATTGCTATGTTGTTAGAAAAAGGAGCTTGATCCTTTAGGGGTTAACCCCTAAATTCTTGAGTGTCCCTTAGGGGGACAAATGAGATTTCGGGCATGTACCTATGACTAAACTACATTTTGTGATTTTTTGAAACTCTCATGGAAGATGGGGAATTCGAAGATCCGTGTGCACATCTAATTTTTTTTTTCATTCTGACATTTTTTGAAGAAGTGTAAAATGAATTTCTGAATTTTTTTTGGAGATGGGGCAGTCTGGGTAGCCCCATCTCCAAAAAAAATTCAGAAATTCATTTTACACTTCTTCAAAAAATGTCAGAATGAAAAAAAAATTAGATGTGCACACGGATCTTTGAATTCCTCATCTTCCATAAGAGTTTCAAAAAATCACACAAAGTAGTTTAGTCATAGGTACATGCCCGAAATCTCATTTGTCCCCGAGGGGACACTCAGGGATTTAGGGGTTAATCACTATTGTCAAGAAATTCAAATTTCATAAACCAAGAAAAAAAAGACACTCTATGTATTTTGCATGTCATGTGGATTGGCCTCACAAAATTGGTATCACCTGCCTACGTTGTTGTGTAGTTAGGCCATCTAAAAGAATTTGTTTCCAGCATCAAGAAAAAAAACACTGATAAAAGTAAAGATTTAAAAAAATCACCTCAAGATTGTAGCCTAGCTCTTACAATCCGGTTGCTATAATGATGATATTCTTTTTTTTTTAATACCAGGCAATCACAGCAAGGAGTTGAATTTTTAGTTTGAGGATTGGCTCAAGAAGTAGGATAGTTTATGTTAGTTTTAATTGAGACTCTATACAGACAAGTTAACTGTATTGTTGAAGCTATTGTTTTTTTGTAGGTACATTGCGTTAATGTTAGATTGTAGTTGATGAAGTAGCAAATGTATTTTGGCTCCCTTGTATGCTTTGGATGTGGAATTGGAAATAAGATTGCATTTGCGCAAAGCGCGTACCTCTATAGTAGTAGTGTAGAAGGTCATAGCTACAAATTCACATAATTATTAGTGAAATAAACACAGTATCAATTCAAGATATCCACATTTTCATTTTCTTTTTTACTATTGATGATTTTGAACAAACTCCAATAACCATGATTCGAGGAAAGTTTTCACAAATTTTTAGAACAAGTCTTCTTTATCTATCTATACAAATTAAAACTAGTTTGGAAGACGTAGACAAAATGCAAAAGTTATGGTGTTATTAAACTTTCTTACAACTAAATTTTCACCTTTGTATTGTTAGTGACTAACTCACTATATGAAGATTTGATGAACAAATTCAAAAGTCAGAAATTCTATTTTGTTTTGGAAGAAATGGAACACTTTTCTTACAAAAATAAAGAATGTACCTCCCATTTCATAAGTTTCATAAGCAAAACAAAAAACATTTTTAGTTCTTCTTAACCCCTCAAGGCCCAAGCCCATTTTTTGTGAAAATCACTCAAAACTGTGACTTTTGGGGGAGTGAGGAGAAATGTAATTTTTGTTTGTTTTTTGGAAATCCAACTGTAAGATCTTCCCCTAGACAATGGGAGGTACTTATGCAAAAAAACTAGCTCATTCTAGAAGGTGAGGAGTGAGATATTCCTATAAGAAGAGAAAAAAAAAGTTTTTCCGTGCTGCCCAAAAATTTTAGAAGCCTTTGACGGCTCCTATATCAAAAAAATTGCTCTACGCAAAGTTGAGGTTTATTTTTCCCATGTAGAAGACCAAGTTAGGTAAATGTGGGAGAATTTTCAAATTAAACAGAGGTGTGGATCATACTTTGTAAAATCCTGCAATGTCATAAGGTCATGAAATTTGCATATACACTAGGCAAAATTGGAGGATTTATGTAAAATTCAAAAACCTAAATTACTTTGATCCAAATGGTGAAAACCAAGGAATCTTAGTCTATTACAACTTGCAAAAAAAAAGTCAAAAAAAAAAAAAAACACAAAGAGCTCAAAAAAGTAAAGCAAAAAGTTTTACAAGGGGGGGAAAGAATGGAGGTTTGGGAGTCCCATACCTACCCGCAAACTAAAATTTCTCATAACTTTCATCTCATCGATCAAAATTGAATGATTCAAAGCTTCCCAAATACATAAAATATAAAGAACCAATTTCAAAATTTTATTTATTTATTTATTTTTTGTCTAGTTCTCCCCTATTTTCCAGTTATTCATGCATAACTTCTTCAATAATTTTCAGAATGGAGAAAAAATTATACCCCCACATAGGTCTTCACATTCCCCACCTTGAATAAAAGTTTCAGAAAATCACGCAAAGTAGTTTAGCCATAGGTACTTGCCCAAAATCCCATTTGTCCCTTGAGGGGACAATGGGCCTTTAGAGGTTAAATATATTTAGTTTCCTTCAATGATGAGCTTTCAAGTAGTACAATTTTAAGAACGCATATGTTTTTAACCCCTAAAGGACCAACTGTCCCCTTGGAGGACAAATGGATTTCGGGCAAGTACCTATAGCTAATCTACTTTTTGTGATTTTTTGAATCTTTTATGGAAGGTGGGAAATTCAAATATCTACGTGGGCATCTAACTTTTTCTTTATTCCAACACTTATGGAAGAAGTTATGTATGAATATCTGAAAAAGGGGGAGAGCGGGCAACCCAAAAAAAAATCAAACTTGCATTTTTTTAACATAAAATCTGAAATTGGTTCTTTAGATTTATACAAATGTGGAAATCTTTGAATCATTCAATTCCAATTGATGAGATGAAAGTTATGAGAAGTTTTAGTTTGCAGGTAAGTATGGGACACCCAAACCTCCATTCTTTTTCCCCCTTGTAAAATTTGTTGCTTTCTTTCTTTGAGCTCTTTGTGTATTTATTTTTTTACTGTTTTTTTCCAAGTTGTAGTAGTTTAAGATTCCTTGGTTTTACCATTTGGATCAGAGTAATTCATATTTTTGAATTTTACATAAATTCTACAATTTTTCCTAGTGTATATGCAAATTTCATGGCCTTATGACATTGTAGGATTTTACAAAGTATGATCCACACCTCCAATTCATTTGAAAATTGTCCAACATTTACCTAACTTGGTCTACTACATGGGAAAAATAAACCTCAACTATGAGTAGAGCAATTTTTTTGATGTAGGAGCCGTCAAAGGCTTCTAAAATTTTTGGGCAGCACGGAAAAACTTTTTTTTTCACTTCAGATGTCATTATCTCACTCCTATGCTTCTAGAATGAGTTGAAATTTTTCCCACAAGTACCTCCCATTGTCTTGGGCAAGATCTTATGGTTGAATTTTCAAAAAAGCTTTTTTTCCTACCTTTCTACTCATTCCCCCAAAAATGACAATTTTCAGTGATTTTCAAAGAAAAAAGGGCTTGGTCCTTTAGGGGTTAATTAAAAATTTAGAAAAAAATAAAAACTCCTATTGGAAAGGGAAAAAACAAATGGGTACTTAAAATTTGGCCATGGCCACTGAACAATTAGTGACGATTTTTACCCTTTTAAGAAAGCAAATTTGGATAAATCATCAATATTTCCTATAGTAAAATCCATCAATTCTTTTATTTCTTGTTAATTAGAGGTTATTGTTTTTTTCACGGAATTAATAAACGAAACAACTTTCACCCTTGATTATTAAAGAAACTTAGAAATAAGAAATATAATATTTTTTGTAAATTAATGATACATCTTATTAGGATGTTGAAGGAAAAAAATTGATATGTTTGTTTTTAGGCATAATAAGTTGGAATAATCAAGAATTCCAAGTCCAAGCATCCCATGCATAACTTTCTTGAATCCCGAGCTACTAAGGTAATCATAGTTGGCTACCCTAAAAGCACTAGCCTTGAAAGGAACCACCTCATCTTTGCAATGTAAGATGTAAGGAACATGAATATTTGCCAATAGGCCTAAAACAAAAAGCATTTGTGGAATCATGCAACTGATCCTTTCTTTAACCCTTTCATGACCACACCCATTTTCATAGAATTCACTCAAAACAGGGGCTGTAAGCTTAGATTTGGAATTGACTCAAATATGGACCCATTTTCAATACTTCAACCATACAAATGGGAAGTACACCTTGTTTATTGTAAAGCACCAAAGTTTCAGCTAGATTTACCGTTGGAGGTTAAGTATTATAATGATTGAGTGAGCCGTATGCGGAAAATCTCTTGTGTTTCATTCTTGTTTAGTTTTGAATGTTAACCTTTCATGCAAGTTTTGATTAAGAAGAGCCTTACATTTCTAGAAAGCAAGGTTTCCCACCTTTCCAACAAGACTAGTTTCACACAAAATAGACAAAAATAGCAATCACAAGGTGTAGCTAAGTGGACAAAAAGGGTCAAAAATCTCATTTTCTTTGCTACCTTAAAACGGTTCTACAAGAAATTTGATAATTGTTATGGAAAATCCAATTGATGAAAACAATCAAGAATTGGCCTTAAATGTAAGATGACAAATTTTAAAGCCAAAATGACAACAACATTTCAATAGATCTTCAAATACTACAATTATACTACTACTATATATGAAAACTATACAAGCATATTTCTTAAGCAATTTGAAATTTTTAGAATTGTGCAATTGAAATTTGACATTATTCTTGCATACTTGATGTATTGTATTGTTGCTTTGATCCATCTTTGACAAAAAAATGGATATGTATTTTGAAGCCATGCCGTATAAGCACCATTATTTATCATCTCACATACCCAATTGCATTGTTATTTTTTTAGATGGATGCAAAATTCTTGTGATCACATGTGTACTTCAAGACCAAATTCCAAATTATTGAGCAATTTCAAACTACAAGCCAAAAACCATTTCCAGCGACCAAAATATGGTTGCGTGGTCCTTAAAGGGTTAACCCCTAAAGGACCATGATGAGTTTTTTTTTGGGCAACATAGCAATCTTGGGCAAGTACTTGTGATTGGGTTTTTCTATATTTTGGGCTGAAATTTTAATGGAAAGTGGAGATAAGGGGTATATTTCATATGCACTAAATTTCATGACATTTGGAATTATGAGTAAAAATTTATGGCCTTGTATGTTGTTTTTCAATTGGTGGGCATTCTAGCCTTCTAGGCAGTTAACAAAAAATCACTTTTTTAAGAAACAAAAATCAGAAATTGGTTTAGGAAATTTTCATAAATGTGGAAAGCTTTGAATCATTTTAAATTTATCAATGAGATGAAAGTTATGAGGAGTTCTTGTTTGCAAGCAATTATGGATTTTTTACTCTAAAATAAACTTTGAAGTCCATTATATTACTCAATTATTCATATTTTGGAAAAACCTAAAACTTCAAGATGCAAATTTTTTATTGTAGCATTTTGACCTTTGGAAATGGCATTTTTCATTTTCATAATTAAATTCTCAACAATATTGTGTTTTGAATCATTATCTACTTCATTTTACCTACTTTTTTTTTCCCATGAGTTGTACATGTCAAAATGATTTGAAAGCATTCAAGCATGTACCCAACTTGCCTTGAAGCATGATTCCAAAGAGTTGCAACCATTTTGGGATACAAATATGACCTTGTGAAGTGCAACAGCTTGGATCTTTGCAAGGACAAAAAATAAATTTTAATCAATTCAAACTCAAATATCTTACAATCTACACAATCAGAGCAATTGAATTTTTTTCCACGTCTTTTGAAACTAGTGTGTTACAAGATCTTACAATTACATGTGTCCAAAAGATTTTATTTTCTAAAATGTGGTACTTGTATTAGAAATGACAATTTTGGAGTGAAAAACAGTTAGGGGTTTAATATTTAATCCAAAATAGCTTAGATGGCAATATGGCATAGCATAACTCAAATAATACTTGCCATTTTAGAAGTGTAAAGCAACTCCCTTTTACATAATAACTTAACAAGTATAGGTGTTTTTATGTATATTTCCATTTGTAAAATAATTGTTTGTCCTTTTGTCAAATCCACTTTTCAACTCCTTCAAAAGAGTCCACTTGGTTTTCGGCTGGAAAAAAGAGGGTTCCTCGACAGCTCTTAAATGGCAAGTATAATTTCAATCCTAGTTTTATAAACCTTTTTTACATCATTAACACCTTGAAGGTCACAAAGCCTCTTCATTTTGAAGCCATAGAAAGCTTCATTGTAAAAAGTAATACAAAGCGATAATTGGGAGTTGATGTGCATATAATATTTGTAGATTTTGAAGTTTACATTATACTCATAGACTTCTATCCACCAACAACATCACTAGAATACTCGTATAAAAGCAAATTTCTAAAATAATTAAGTAAATTCCTTGAACTTGATTACAAACATAAAGTTGATAATCTTGGAGTGAATCATTTTAATCCCTAAATGCTCACGACATCAGAATGTGGTGTTTCTAACACTGAAATCTGGCACAGTGGACATTTAGGAGTTAAAGTGGATTTTGAAAAGTGATGATTTCACTATCTACAAACTCATTTTTTGCAAGGGCCTTTACGAACTAAAAGTGAGTATTGTTAAATCTTCCTATGTTTTTGCTAAAATACACATTCTAGCAATGCTAGATCTAGCTACTACACAGTACAATCACATCACCGACCTACTTCCAAAAGTAACAATTGCTTTGGAAAATGCTTTCGACCATCCATCAAAACAATACGTTTGAAATCATACATCAATTGGTTGGGCTTAAACCATGTTGTAAATGAAAAAACCCTCGAAAAAACCACAAAATCTATACGCAACAACAAGCTTGTCATTGAGGAGTTATCAAGTAATTAATATATTTTTCCTTCTAATGGAAAGCCAAGTTGAAGAGTAGGAAGTAGGAACATGAAAAGGACATAACCTTGGATTTTTGCAAGGTGCATTGTGCCAACTCCTTTGTATAAGAGCATTTCCACCAGTCGAGACTCGCTCAAAGTTTTCCATTTGGTATGGCGAGGCCTAAAGGCTCTCAATCTCCACCCATGCTCTTTGAAAAGGTGGCCTTACACTCCAACACACCCCATAAATAAGCAGTTGATCACTTATTTAGGGAAGTAGAGAATAAAGCTCACTAAACTTAAGGTGAATAGTGCATGAATAGTGGCTTGGAGAGTGGCTTGCTAGACTAGCCAAATAAGAGAGTTTGAGAGGGATTTGAGAGGGATTTGAGAGGGTCTTGGCTACTTTTCATTCACTTTGAGCGAACCAGAGCCATCGATGGAGATGCTCTAAGATAAGTATACCCATTCCATACCATCTACTCAATGCTATCATTATGTAACTAAGATGGTCATTTGACCACCCTCGTTACATAATGACAACATTGGATAGATGGTTGGGAATGGGACCGTATACCTACCTTATTACCATGGAGCCTCTTAGGAATGCTCAGATGCACTCATGAAGAGCCCCCCAAAGAGGGCAAAAACACTAGGAGTCCTCAACTTGACTGATCATGGCATGCAATATTAACTAATCAAAATTTATTGCACATACGTCAATGTGGGGGCAAGGGTGGAAAAATACAAGATTTTTTTCAAACAAGGGTAATAATAATGATTTGTCTCCTATTTTTTCTTATTCAATTATGTCCTCCTCTAGGGTATCCTCCTTGGAAATCCTAGACTAAAGTAGGGTCTCTAAATCCAAATGTAAATTCTAAATTTTCAAATTCAATCTCCAATGATAAATATCTAAATTGTCACATTTTCTGGCAAGTGAAAAGCAGGGCTTTTCCACCCTAGCCCCATGTCAACGTAACTTATGTAAAGTCAGCCAACTAAAAGGAGCAAGGAATCAGGGTATCATTAGAAGAAATTTGGACCCAAGAAGGGGCTGTGATTTTGGCTGTTTCCAATGATGGAAACCAGCCACTATTGGTCGTCAGAAAAAATTTTAAAATTAAAAAATAAAAATTAACAAAAATAAAAAGTCTTAGAAAAAATAAGATTTTTTTTAAAACTTTTGTATAAAAAAATTCAATAAAATAATACTATCTGACGTGGTCACCTCAATGCCATGTCAAACTATTGCAAACTGACCATGTGGAAGGTGTTCCCAAAATTCCCATGGTTTTTGGGGAAAGGCCCCCTTTTTGGGTCTAAATCCCTTGTAATGGAAGATTTGCAAAGGCAGAGACGAGAATGCAATTGCAGGAGGATGGCACAACAATTTGGGAGAATTGGAGAACCAGCTAATGTAGTATAGAGTACTAGTGTAAAGTAGTCCTGTAGTACTGTAGGGATTGTTTTTGGGGAGCAAATTTTGCTAGAATCATACCTCATTTTGGTACTAAGGGCATCTTCACTGGTGGCTCAAACACGCTCAAAGTGGATGAAAAGGAGAAAACACTCCTGGGACAATTTTGCGATTTAGGATTTCCTTTACCAGAACCAAGGAGCTACAGTTCTCCTACCGCTACCACCCATGGGACATACTACGAGGTTACTTGATTTGGTTCCTTTGGATCAAACGCTGCTGCCTACGCTTCAGAGCCGAACCAGCAGCACTTGATCGAGTTATGATGCGTGCCTGGCTGAGCACCATACACATGAGACTGGCTACCTGGCGGGCCATACACCAATTTGCTAGAGAGGACGACATGTGCATAGCCCTCGAGTCTTCATTCTTGAGCCACTGGCTCACAACCCCACCACTCTTCTGCACCAAAGACGGCAGCACCATTAGCTAGCGTTATGTGCCACTGAGCCACTTTGCACCTCCTTAGGATTGCACATGAGCTCTAGTTGAGTCATCTAGTTTTCTTCCTCCATTGAGTTTCTAGATTTTTCCCCTACTGGGGTTTTTTCATTTCATGTGTTATGTAATCATTTGATTATATGATGACCGACGTCTCAGGATGATCCTGATTTTTCCCCCCAAGGGGGCTTTTTCAAAGTGGATGAAAAGTGTTGAGACTCCTCTCAAAACCCTCTCAAGACACTTTGTCTTAAGGTAAGCGCACCCATAAGCGCAAATTTAAGGGTTTTGGAGTAGGTAAAACAATTGACTAACTTTGAAAAAAATACTCTAAGTTAGGAAGTGGAAACCAAAAATATTGGTATCAATTTCAAGTTTTCAACTGCAAGTATTTGTTTACAAAGATTTTTCAAAGTCCAAATAATCACTAAAATTATAGGAACCATGTGTAAGAGATGATAAAAACAAGGCTTCTTGGTTCTTAGATAGTCAGATGGGTACTCAAAACCGTCATGCCAATCACCCACAACCATCATTGTGTTACCCATAACTATCATTTAATTATCCATAACCATTTGACTTATAAATGTTAGTCCCTCACAATGTCAAATAACGCCAATGGAGACATGACGGGGATGGGTGCGCCAACCTTAGAGCATTTTTATTGATTGACTCCAGTTGGTGGGGGTAGCAAGGCCTTAAGGAACTTTTACAATATCAGATCTCCACTAGTGCCTTGTCCATATGAGTTGCTTCACCGGCCTTGCCAAGTAAGGGTCTAGTGATGGAGAAGCTCTTGGGCTTGTTAATTTTTCTAGCAAACTGAAATCTTCATCCATCTAGCAAGGTGTAGTCTATTTCCATATCTCTGATACATGTCTTGGGCCCCACAACCCTAATTTGACTAGGCTGCTCTTGGTCATCGGCATTAAAACAATGTTTTTCCAAAAAATAGGGCCACAAAATTGGCTAATTGAAATTGCAAACCCTGTGTGGCACTGATAAAGATTGGGACATAAGCCTGACCACATTCGCCTCCCCAAGCCCTAGCAACTTGTTCTTGCGAGTTTGAATTTGTTGGTTTCGATGGTAATGTTCTTACCGTGTCTACCAAGCCCTTTTCAAAATACTATTCATCCTAAGTTTAGTGAGTCTTATCCTCTACTTTCCTTGATAAGTGGTTAATTGATTGTTTATGGGGCATGTTGCAAGACCACCTTTCTGAAGAGCACGGGTGGAGATCAAGGGGCTTGAGGGTTGGCCAAAACAAATGGAAAACTTTGAAAGAGCCAAGATTGGTGGAGATGCTCTAAGCACCATCATCACACTAGAATAGGGGAGTGAGGGAGGTGATACTTTGGATGGATGAATTAACCCCTAAAGCCCTATTGTCCCCTCAAGGGACAATTGAGATTTTAGGCAAGTATCTACAGCCTCAATTTTTGTCTTGATTTTTTGAAAATTTTCTTGAAGATAGAAAAACACGTTAGCTTTTGGTGAATGTAAATTTTATTCCAATCTATGCCCATGAGCAAAAGTTATGCCCATATAAGCCATATATTACGGAGATTGGGCAAAAAATTTGTTTAAAAAAAATATATAAGTTTTTTTTTGTTTTTCTCATAGGTCATAGATTTTTCTACATCTGAAGCTCTTATTCATTCCATTTGGACTAGTTATGGGTGATTGCAAGAAACTCTTGTACTATTTTTTGTCCCCTTCACCTCCTGTCGGTGCTTTTTGGCTTGTAAGTTTTGCTTAGCAAGTTCTTTTGAGCTGAAATTTCAAAAGAAGGTACATGTCATAGATACGAGCCTTCTATAATTTTTGCGATTTTTTAAAAATTATTTTACTATTTTTGAATAGCCCCAAATAGGTGTCTACCTTGGCCATTTTGGGGGTTTTAGTACTAGTTTGGGTCCAAAAAAGCTTTTCTAGGGTTATAAATCCGAGATGTTGTTTATGGAGCATGCTTACATGCATTTATATAAGGGTTTTGCAAAACTATAAATTCCATGGCATCTACATTGTCTCAAAGTGGGCATCCTATCTCCCTTCATTGGCAAAATACAAAGAAATTCCTTAGCAAAGCAATTGTATTGTGTGAATGTGTTTAATGGATTCTCAAATGGCCAATTTTATTTTTGATTTTTTGAATTATTTTACTATTTTCTAAAAAGCAAGAAAGAAATTGGCTTTTTGTTGGTGATTTTGTTTTGTGCATAACTTTTAAAATAAAAAATTTCTAGGTCTGAATTTTCATGAGTATGCTATTTTAAGTGCTTTACAAATTGTCCATATTTTATTTTATTTTAAAAAAACATTCAAAAGCTCATAGTAATACATAATACTACCAGTTTTAAGGGTGTTTGAGACATATTTGATCAATATGGAGTTGTCAACTATATATGGAGTGTATCTAGACCAACCCAAAGTCTAGATGCACTCCATATATAACTGACAACTCCATATTGATCGAATATGGGGTTATCTTCTTGAAAAAACAACTTACAAACTTCATTTTTGAATGCAAGTTTAACATTTTTTCAAAAAAAATTGTTGGGGACGGTGAAGTTTGCTTTCTAAAACAATCTCACCATTGGAATTATTGCATTTCAATTCCATTGCAAGGTTAACAACAATTTTAGATCTTGTTCAATCTCATACCTTCTTCTACATAATGTTTTTTTAGAGTATGAAAATATAGTATTTTTTGTTTTGATTTTTTTCTAAAAATTCTAAACACAATCTTCTACCATAAAATATAAACCTCAAAATTGCGTGGTGCAAAAATTTTAAGTGAAAAAAGTTCAAAATCAAATAATCTAGTCATGCAAGGTGCAATAAAGTTTGTTTTTACATTTTAAAGTTTAAACACAAGTATCTTACAATCTGTGCAGTCAAAGTTTTTAATTTTTTTTTGCACATTCTTATACTAGTTTAGTACAAGATCCTATGGTTAGATATGCAAAAGACCAAGTTTCAAATTTTTTTACTCTTTGCAATAGAACTGGTAGTTTTGAGTGTCTTTTGACAAAATAAAGGTCCGAGGGCTTTCAAGGTTAAGGTAGACATACCCAATCTAAGCGGGTTCTAAATCCACACCCTATTTTTTGAGGGTTTTACCATATACTCTTAAACCCAATGTGGAGCACTGAATGTCACTTGCACAAGCAAATCCTGCCACATATCAGTTGCTAAGCTGCATTAAAAGGGTTGGAAGGGTTGGGATTGGGAACATCAAGTGCTATTATAGGAGCACATCCAAGCAACTTCAAGGTTAGTCTAGAGCTGCTATTAGGGATCATGTGAGCAGTAACTTTGCCCTTTAACCCCTAAAGGCCCAAGTAGCATTTTTAGCAACATAGTGATTTTAGACAGCTCACTACAAATGGAGAGTTTTTTTTTTTTTTTTCTTTTAAAATTTTACACAACAAGTGCCCAAGGAGCAGCTTTAAGGTCTAGCAAATTATATAAGTTCTTACTACATGGTTCAAAAGTTGTTGCATGACATGTAGTTTTCTAGAACTCCAGGCACCTCAAAATAATTCTTTAAAAATTATGTTATATATATATATATATATATATATATAATGTTAGTTTTTTTTTCTTCTAGTGATCCATCCTTCACTCAATCATGGCATTACCACCTCCTTGAAAGAAAGAAGAACAAATTATTATATTTTGTCAAACTTTTATTGCACCATTGCTATTTCTTTTGTGTATTTTTGCTTTAAGTAATTCAAAGTCCTATAATTTTAGTATTGAATTCAAGCGCCTCCAATTTGTTTTAATGCAATCTTAGAATGACAAAGGTGAAACAAATCCTTTGATCCAAATCAAAAAAATCTGCATTAAGTTCTCACATTTTGTGCTCAAAGCACACCTTGGGGTGTGGCGTTAGCAATTTTGGGTGTGGCTTTAGCATTTCCCTATATATATATATATATATATATATATATATATATATATATATAACATAGTTTTTAAAGATTTTTTTTGATGTGCCTAGAGTCCAAAAAACTACATATTATTGCAACAACTTTTGAACCATGTAGTAAGAAGTCATAAAATTTGTTGGAATTAACCCCTAAAGGCTTTTGACTAGGTTTTCACCAGTATTGCTCCAAACCACCATCTCTAGTACAAGTACTAAGTTTTAGATAAAAACCATTTTTGGACACATTTAACCATAAGATCTTGTAATACACTAGTATCAGATGTGGAAAAACATTCAATATTTTTTGCCATGTAGGTTAGATAATTAAGTTTGAAGTTTGAAGTGACATAAAGCCATTTTTTGTCCCTGCAAAAATCTAGGCACCTGCACTTCACAAGGTCATATTTGTATGAAAATAATTTCAAAGAGGTTGTAATTTTTTGGATTCAATCTTCAAGGCAAGTTAAGTACACACTTGAGTATTTTCAAATCATTTGGAACTGTACAATCGGGTACAGTAATCTTACAAAAAATTTTGCAGTGAAACTTCAACCAATAGTTCAGCAACTTTAAGAAGCCATAACTTCTTCAAAAATTGTCCGTTTTTGAAACCAAAATTTGCATTGGAATCCCACTGCATGGTACTACATGATTTGATAATAAAAAAAATCTGAAATTTTGCAAACAATAATTTTTTTTGGCTACTTCCTATATAGTGTCTACCATCTAGTACTTCCTCCTCTTGCTAAAATCACCACTTGAATGATTGGGCATACTTGCAATAAGAGTTTGTAATTTCTCTATGGATAACTCATCCTACACTCTTTGAATGATTTGTATCATGTCTTGCTTGTTCTTTGGCCGTTGGTGGAAGCGTAGCCCAATCAAATTTGAGCAATGATTTTGGCAAGAAGTGGAAATACACTATGTAGGAAGTCGCCCAATTTTTTTATCATTTATAAAATTTCAGATTTTTTTTATCAAATCATGTAGTACCCATTAGTAGTATTCCAACACAATTTCTAGTTTTAAAAACGGACAATTTTTGAGGAAGTATTGGCCTCCAGAAGTTCCTAAAATTGGCTGAAGTTTCACTGCAAATTTTTTTTGTAAGATTACTATACCCGAGTGTACAACACATACAAAAAATATAGTAAGTAAAAAGAAGTAGAGAATGATTCAAAACAATAAGTTGTTAAGAATTTAATTTTGAAAATTTGAAATGCCAATCCTAATGGTTATAATATTGCAATTAACAATCTACATCTTTTGGCTTTTATTTTGTTCCAAAATATTAAAAATTGAGTAAATCGTAGGACTTGAAAGCTTCTTTTAAGAGTAAGGAACTCATAGCTACTTGCAAATAGAATCTCCTCATAACTTTCATCTCATTAATAAAAAATGATTGATTCAAAGCTTCCCAAGTACATATAAATGTAAAGAATCAATTTGAAAAAAAAATGGAAGTTTTGAAAAAGTTTGTTGAGCTGCTTGAGCCGGCCCCCTTAACAAAGAAATCAACATATCATGCAATAAACTTTTAACCATACATTCAAACATTATTAAAATTGTTGGACCTTAAAGCTACTCCTTGGGAAAATCATGTGTGAAATTTTCAAAGGAAAAAAGTAAAAAATCCACTTGCAATGAGCTGCCCAAAATTGTTATGTTGCCACAAAACATTGTTTGGGCCTTTAGGGGATTAAGCTATTCCTTGCACATGTTGTACAAAATTTTCAAAAAAAAAAAAAAAAAAACTTCATTTGTAGTGAGCTACCCAAATTCCAATTTGTTCCCCAGAAGGACAATGGGTTTTTAAGGGTTAATATAAAGCATTCTACAATACTTTTTTCCATAAAAACAACTTTTCATGATAGCTTGTTGAAAGACTAACCTTACAGATGTTTGTTCTGAATTTTTCCAAACCTTGTGGCATCCTAAACACTTAAATGCTCGGGAACAGGTATGTCTACTTTATATGGAACTCCCCAACTCCCTCCCCCTCAGAGTAATAGGATGAGCGTACGATATTGCCAAGTGCTAAGTGCCAACATGGGGATAAGGCCATGGGGACGGAGGTTACTAAGAATAGTAAGCGGCGTTTATGGGTGGGCGCGCACAGAAGATTGTGAATTCATGAGTCTAAGAGCACCTCCATCCTTGCTCACCAAACAGCCAAACACCGTGCTCGGGCATGCAAGGATGCGGAATCTCGGTCCAGCACTAGCTCGCCACACTGGAAATCCCTCCTAGGCTTGCAAAACTTTGGCTCAAACACTGCATGTTCCAACGCACTCACCAAATTTCAATGCGCTTGAAAGTAGGGAAAGTTGATCTTGTACCTCCTAAAGAACAGAAAAATCCAAGAGCTCCTTTTGCCGCTAGGTTCTCTTGTACATGTTTTGCAGACCGAGGTCGTCTGTTTGGAAGAGTAGAAGACGTCATCAAAACAAAGAATCATGGCGAGAGGCCATGCTTCACACATTTGGCCCCACCTTAGCAATTGACGTGTGATTCTGAGGAAGGAGGTTGGCTCACTTGCCCAAAGCCACACCCGGTAATCAAAAAAGCACTCTCTAAACCTTGTTTGGCGTGCACTGCGTAGGGGGCAGGGCTAGAGAAGCTCTAAGCTTATCCAGAGTCTTCTTGCTGGCAAGGCAATGGCAATGGCAATGTCATCATGTCATGCATTCGAGGGCGCGTACAATAGGGGGTGTCAAACGAAACACAATATACCCACCCTGCAAGTGCCATGCGCCAGATTTTTCAAGGCAGATTAATTCCCTAGCAGGGTAATAGTAATAATTTGCCCCATATTTTTGTGCTGGTCAATCATAATCTAATGTAGGGTTCCTGGGCTAAAACATGTTTTCTAATTCCAAATCTAAATTCAAAATTCCCAAATTCAACCTCTAGATGGTAAAATTTTGAAATCTAAGAATGATTGAAATGTGAAAATTCACCTTGGCCCCACACCGCAAAAGAAGGCAAATGGCACTCACATGGTGGGTTTATTGTCTTTTGTGTCAAACCCCATGTTTTTCATGTGATAATTTTTGGTGACTTTGCCCATAACTTTATCACCTTTTGTAGTTATCATGTGTGATAACTCTATCACCCACCTTTGGAGGTGGATGATAGAGTTATAAAGTTATGGCCCATTTTTACAAAAGTTATCAAGTGATCTTGTAACTCTCTTCTAGCAAGCTAGCCAATGGTTATGTGATATTGAAGAGGGAGAATGTAATATTAAATAGGTAATTGTGCTTTTAGTGGTATGATTAGTAGCAATATCATACTACTAAAATCACAATGGGAATTGATATGCGTACCACACCTTCTTGACTATCCCACCACACTCCAAGGTAAATTTTAAATTTGTACCATCAAGAACCTGAATTTTGAGAATTTGGAATTCAGATTTGGACTCAGAGACCATGATCATATTTAGAATCACAAAAAAAGTTCTAATTGAACAACACCGCATGAAAAAGCTTATCTTTTTTATAAACAAAATCAAAAGTAATACCTTTCCCTCAAGCTAAGCTTTTTCATTAGGTGTTGTTCAAATACAACATTTTTTTATGGTTCAAGACAAAATCCAGGTCTCTAAGTCCAAATCTGAACTCCAAATTCTCAAATTCAAGTTTTTGATGGTAGAAATCTAAAATTTACCCTAGGGTGTGGTGGGATGGTTGAGAAGGTGTGGTATGCATATCAATCCCCAATCACAATTACCTCTATAATATCACATATCCACTCTGTGTGATAATATGGATACAATCATAGCGACCTCTATAATATCGCATTGCATCCTCACCTCTACAATATCACATCCTCACCTCTATAATATCACATCCTCACCTCTTTAATATCACATTCTCCCTCTTTAATATCATTTTCACCTCTTTAATATCACATTCTGACCTCCTTAATATCACATGCTGACCTCTTTAATATCACATGCTGACCTCTTTAATATCACATCCTCACCTCTATAATATCACATCCTCACCTCCATAATATCATATCCTCACCTCTATAATATCACATCCGCACCTCTATAATATCATATATCCACCCTTTGTGATATTATCACATAGATACAATTTGAAAACTTATTGAAATTTTTAGTTTGCATTTGACTTAACATATGAAAATTTGAATAAAATGCTAATGGTGAATGTGCAAAGTAGCTAGTGCTAACCGCTAGTTTTAATGAATCTTTTTTGAAGTTTTCCTTAACAATTCACTCCATTGGGCATCTGGTGAAAAGGGAAAGGAGTTATGTGGGGAAAGCAACCATAGTTATCAAGTGGTTTGTGAAGCTTTGTAAGGGTGATAACTTCTAGGGTTGCCTTGTGAACAACCATACATACATTTGAGTTAATTTCAAGATAAAGTTATCCCAAAATCAAAGGTTTGACACCCCCTAGTGGCTTACAAACTAGTTTCATTCACCATGTTTTACATTTCAAAAATCTTGGCATTTAGAATAAAACAGTTGTTTTAGAATCTTGTATCACTAGCCTTTGACTCTTACTCAACACCAATCAAGCACACCAAATTTTGGGTTTCAAAAAACCAAAACCCTATTTTTGGTCAATTATTTTACATAATATTCATGATTTTACATGATAAATTATTTTAAAAATTTGGTGATGAATTTTTTAAATTTGATTGCATGGATATGTAGGAAACATCTATACACACATACTTCCTTCTAACAAGCATCTCAAAAAAACTTAAAATTTCTTTTATTTAGATTTTAATGTTGGAGTGATCATGATCAAATCTTGTAAATTTGATATTCATGTATTTTTAACTATATTTTGGCAAAACAACCATATCATTATGCTCAAAGATTCAAGTCTAATCATATTGTACAAGTCAAATAGAAAAATCTGATTATTGTAAAGAAATATCTAATTTACAAGATTTGGTTGTAATCACCTCAACATTAAAATCTACATAGAAGAAATTTTAAACCCCTAAAGAACCAAGCCCTCTTTTTGGGGACAAATGGGATTTTGGGCATGTACCTATGGCTAAACTACTTTGCATGGTTTTTTGAAACTTTTATGGAAGATGAGGAATTCAAAGGTCTACGTGAGCATCTAATTTTTTCTTCATTCTGGCATTTATTGAAGAAGTTAAAAATGTATTTCTAGAAAAAGGTCAAGTTTGGGCAACCCAAAAAATTCTTAAAAATTGCATTAAAAATAAAAATAAAAATGAAATAGGTTTCTTTAGACTTATATATAGGTGGGGAGCTTTGAAACATTCACTTTTTAGTGATGAGATGAAAACTATGAGAAGTTTTTGTTTGTAGGTAGGTATGGATTCTCTCAAAATCACAGCTACCCGCAAACAAAAACTTCACATAACTTTCATCTCATCAATCAAAATTGAAGATTTCAAAGCTCCCTACCTATGTATTAGTCTAAAGAACCTATTTCATATTTTATTTTATTCTTAATGCAATTTTTAAGATTTTTTTGAGCTGTCCGATGTGGACCTTTTTCCAAAAACTCATTTTTAGCTTCTTCAATAAATGCCAAAATGAAGAAAAAATTAGATGCCTACATAGATCTTTGAATTCCCCATCTTCCATAAAAATTTCAAAAAATCATACAAAGTAGGGATGCTTGTTAGAAGGAAAGATGTGTGTATGGATGTTTCCTACATATCCATGCAATCAAATTTCAAAAGTCCATCACCAATTTTTTTAATCATTTATCATGTAAAATCATGAATATTATGTAAAATAATTCACCAAAAATAGGGATTTGGTTTTTTGAAACTCAAAATTTGGTATGCTTGATTGAGATTGAGTAAGAGTTGAAGGCTAGTGATACAAGCTTCTAAAAATGAGAATTTTATTCTAATATACCAAGGTAATTGAAATGTAAAACAAAGTGAACAAAACTAGTTTGTAGGCCACTATACATTGGTTGCGGAATCAGCACAAGAACCAAACAAAATGATCAAGGTATGTACACCCAAAGCCAAGCCCTCCCTAATGCCGCACTCTACATTTGATTGAACCCAAAGTGGAGTTGTGAAAACTACTTGCACAAGCGAGTCTTATCACATATCAATTGCTAAGCTAGTTTGGGAGGGCTAGGATTAGAATCATCACGTACTGTTACAAGAACACATCCAAGCAATTTCAAGATTAGTCTACAGTTGCTTTTAGGGTCCTATGAGCTATAATTTTATCCTTTGATATAAAATATTCTATAATATATTTTTCCACAAAAATGACCTTCCATCATAGCTGATTGAAAGGCTAACCTTGCAAACAAAATTCTTGAAATTTTTTAGACCTTTTGGCACCCTAAACCCTTAAACGCTTAGGTATGGGTATACATACCTTAGTTAAGTTATTGCAAGGGAGGGAGGGCCCGTGGGAGAGCTCAAGTGGGGGCGAGGACTAGGGTGGGGCTTCAGGCAGAGGACCTTAGAGCATTTCTACCATGGGGCTTTCCCATCTATATCCATATGTAATTCATTCAGATAGGGAAGAACCCTCCTCCATCAAAAGCCTCTAATCCTCAAATATTTAGAGAATCCAAACGAGAGGGAGCTCCAATTCCTATACAAGAGGTCATATAGGGAACTCAATTATATTAAACTATATCCTCCCTTTTCCTAAAAAAGTGCAAATTTTCACCCTCTTTCACTCCTAATTCCTCTCTTGGCCCACCTCTCCCAACCCATTATGGTAACTATGGAAGAAAAAGCTCCCTTATGGCAAAGAACTAGTGGTGCTTGCCTTCCCTATTCCCATCTTTGCTCCCACTTCATCCAAATGGGAATAGGGATAGGGAAGCCCCCAGAGGGTATGCTCTTAGTTTGGGTGCCTTTATGCGTCATGTTGTGCCCCACAACAAATCCACCATGTTTAAGCTAAGGTTTTTTTTTTTGACAAACTTTTGCCTAAATCTTACCTCAAAATGCCTCTAGCTACCACTACAATAATTTTTTTGGCTAAAATAGTGGATGAAATTGCCAGATGTCTCCTTGAACAAACACACAATTTGCTAGATTTTGAACGAAAACAACTTATATTGGTAAAATAATCGGATGAACGTGCACACATTGTTCATTCTATCCAATATTAGCTCATATTTCCTTACGTGCATGCAGTTTGGGGTGCGGGTCGGTCTACCTCGACAAATAAAAAAAAAACCCCTGGCTAGTCTAGGCCGGTGCGATTTGACCCGGCCTCGGGGTCGCTGCTCCCTCGACGCACTTGAGTAGGTCATGATAAGGCCAACATGCCTGCCTCCAAGGCCCCAAAACCCATACCAGTATAGGACCCCCCGTAGGACCCTACCCAACAGCCACAACTGCACACAATGCAAGCACACGAAGGAATCCAGAGTATACTAAATCTCGGACAACACTATAACCCACGCTGGTCTTAACCCCTCAAGGCCCATGCTCTTTCCCGAGTATCTCAGAATTTGTTTTTGGATGAACAAAATGTCAACATTTTGATAATTTGCATCAAATTTAAAAAAATTGTAACTATATAAATTCACAAACTAGATATGTTAGAGATCACATAGCAAAAGAAAACACAGCAATATCTCTTATTAATTGAAAGATTATAACTTTTGATCAAGAGGGTGTTAAAATTGTGAAAGTGATTTGAAGTCTATCAATCCTCTTTTCACATCTCAAATTCAAAATTGAGGACACCAAAAGAATATGAGTATATAGAGTACAACATGTGTAACCCTAATCAATTTACGGCTTCTTAAAATCTACTTTACAACTTTTTAATTAAGTTTCTAAAGTGATTAATTCTCCAAGTTCTAGTTTACTTTAGGCTCATTTCCAAGAGCTCTCAACCCTAGAAAGTGAAGAATTTGCAATAGACACCCTTGCACAAAATCTTATATAGAAAAATCATAATTAGTCGTCTTCAAAATCAAACTTTTGATACTAAAACAAGACTTCAACAAGAACTTTTAAAAAATAACGATCATTGTAATTAATCATGAAGAAAATTTAGGCATCCCAAATTACAAACAAAGAAGGACAGTTTTGGTCCCCTTGGGCCTTGAGGGGTTAACCCGTAAAAGCCCAAGCCCTTTTTTTTGTGAAAGTCACTGAAAACTGTCACTTTTGGGAGAATGACCAGAAAGGTAGACAAGAATGTTTTTTTTTGGAAATCCAACCGTAGGATCCTGCCCTGGTTTATGGGAGGTACATGTGGGAAAAAAAAACAACTCATTCTAGAGGTAGAGGAGTGAGATCTTGACCATCTAAAGTGAAAAAAAAATTCATGCTGCCCAAAATGTTTAGAAGCCTTTGACCTCTCCTATATCAAAAAAAATGCTCTATGCAAAGCTGAGGTTTATTTTTTCCACGTAGAAGACCAAGTTAGGTAAGTGTGGGAGAATATTCAAATGAATTGGAGGTGTGAACCATACTTTGTAAAATTTTGCAATGCCATAAGGCCATGAAATTTGCATATACACTAGGCAAAATTGGAGGATTTATGTAAAATTCAGACATTTGAATTATTGTGATCCAAATGGTGAAAACCAAGGAATCTTAGTCTACTAAAACTTGGAAAAAAAAAGTCAAATAAAAAAACACAAAGAGCACAAAAAAGTAAAGCACCAGATTTTACTAGAGGCAAAAGGAATGGAGGTTGGGAGACTCCATACCTACCCACAAACCAAAACTTCTCATAACTTTCATCTCATCAATCAAAATTGAATTATTCAAAGCTTCCCACATATATGAAAATCCAAAGAATCAATTTCAAAATTTTATTTTCATAAAATGCAAGCTTGATTTTTTTTGGGAGCTGCCCAACCTCCCCTTTTTTCAAAAAATCTCCCAATTCAATTAACTATTGAGAAGGTCCACACAACTACCTCAAAAAATGGAAAACATCATGTGGGACCATTTAACCCCTAAAGGCCCAACAGTCCCCTTGGGGGACAATTGAGATTTTGGGCATGTACCTATAGCTAATCTAGTTTTTGCAATTTTTTTAAACTTTTAATGAAGGTGAGGAATTCCAAGACCTACCCAGGAATCTAATTTTTTTTGTCATTCTTACATTTGACGGAGAAGTTATGCAAGAATTATTGCAACATGGGGGAGGGAGGGCAATCTAGGCAACCCAAAAACTTCTTTACATTTTTTATTTCTTCAAAATAAAATTCTAGAATTGGTTCTTTAGATTTTTTTAATATGTGGGAAGCTTTGAATTATTCAATTTCAATCAATGAGATGAAAGTTATGAGGTGTTTTAGTTATGAGATGTTTTGGTTATGAGATGTTTTAGTTTGTGGGCAGTTATGGATTCTCTACTCTAAAATAAACTTTGAAGTCCTTTACTTTCCACAATTTTTAATATTTTGGAAATAAAATTAAACCTAAGGAAGTAGATTGTTTATCACTACATTATAACCGTTCGGATTTTCACTTTTTCATTTTAATAATTGAATTCTTAACAATTTAGTGATTTGACTCATTCTCTACTTCTTTTTACTTACTATTTTCCCCCATGTGTTGTATAGTTCCAATTGATTTGAAAATTCTCCCACACATACCTAACTTGGTCTGCTAAATGGAAAAAAAAACCTGAACTTTGTGTAGAGTAATTTTTTTTATGTAAGTGTGGACAAAGGCTTCTAAATTTTTTTGGGCAGCACAAAAAGAAACCTTTTTTTTCACTTGAGATGTAAATATCTCCCTCCTCTCCATCTAGAAGGACTTGATTCTTTCCCACAAGTACCTCTTCTAGTTTAAGACAATATCCTATGGTTGGATTTGCAAGACAAACTTTATTTCCTACTTTTCTACTCATTCCCCCTAAAGTGGCAGTTAATAGAGACTTTCACTAGAGAAAATTACATGGGCCTTTAGGGGTTAAATGCGTTATTTTCTATGGCAAAAATCTATGGAGGGCTTAACCCCTAAAGGACCAAGTGGCTATTCAACAGCCACTTGAGAACTCTGGTAGGGTCATATGAAGTTAATTTTTATTGAATGTTTTCAAAATTGTTACACAAGATGCAAATATGTATCCCGTAAGTGGAGATGTAATTTTTTTCTCCAATCGGATGCCCGGTTCAAAAGTTATGCTACCCAAAAGAATTTGGGCAGCTCGGGCAGCTTAGGCAACTCGGGCAGCTTGGGCATCTTTGGAGAATCTTATGCTAAAACTCTCATTAATTTTTGAAATTTGGCAAGTATGTAACTAAAAAAACATAATGTACAATTTTCAAAAAATAATAATAATAAAACTCTCACATCACATTTAGATGGGAGTCAAATTTTGTTAACTATATTCAGGCAATTTCAAGAAAAAAAAATCCTCTAACTTCAAGCCCTATTATCTTTCAATCTATAAATCCAAAAATCTTGAAACTTTTTTTCACATATTTCAAATGATTGTCTCTAACTTTTCACCATGCAGATTTCAAATAAAATACTTCCTCATTGCACAAGAAATCATGAAAGAATGACTAGTGTATTGCCAATTCACTAAACCTTCTTGTATTGCAAGGTGATTTAGAATAAGCTATATTCTATCTTTGCATCTAAAATTTTTCATGAGTGAACCTAACATCATATACTTGTGAATGGTCAAAAAGCTCAAATTTGTGTAGAGCAAATATTTTACTCAAGGAAGGCTCAAAGTTTGCTGATCTTGTTTTGCAAGAATGAAAAAAAGCTATTTTTCTCACTTCAAACGTTATAAATCTTACAATCCACGCGGTCAATTGAACTGAATTTTTTTGCACATGTTAACTTATCTATTTGGCACACTTTTGTACAGTTGAAATTGAGAAAGAATGTTTTTATTTTCAATTTTGTGCAATGCACAAAAAATTGGCAGTTTCTGAGATTTTTCTCAAAAAACACCCTTGGTCCTTTAGGGGTTAACGAACTCTCTAGGCATCTGAAAGAATGGAGCTTTTTCACCTTGGCCCCTCAAACAAGGGGTCAGAGTCGTTAAGTCCAGCGTGAATGTTCTCCTTCATACACCTCTGGATTTCTACACTTACCATGGGTGCTGGATTCTCACTTCGTCTCCCCCACCCTGCATGTTCAAGGCACTTCATTCTAGGCACTTCTTCCAGACTAGTTTCCAATCCATGCTCTGTCCCACTTGCTACCCAGCTTGCTCTAGCAGAATCGTTAGTCCACGTCGGCTGATAGTTGGGTGGTGGCCAATCTACAGTGACTCACAAAACTGAGTCAGTATTTACTGTTAATATAATTTGTCATATCGAGTGCATTAATAAATAGTTTTAAGTGTCATAAAGAGTAGATTAAAGCTATCCAAGTACCTACTAATGCAAGGAAATCTCAATAAAAAAATTGCAAGGGTAATTGAGATATTTCATTTCAAAAGAGAGTCACTCACTAACTCACTTTTGGTCTTGCATGTCTATATCTCCATCTCCTCCTTATATTGACAATATATCATAGAACTTAAATTTAGTTGTGAGTGTTATAAGTAACAAAGAGTGTTTCTACTCCTTCCCTAATAGTATATTGCACTTTTAATTATTCCATAACATGATAAGGTGATCATTTAAAATAAATAAAAATAGTGTAATATCATTGCTACAAAACGGGAAAATCACAAAAATGTAACAAAATAGTTGTTGTTAGTCAATCTTATATTGAAAGAATCCAAAAGAAACATCTATTTTATCCTAAATTGTTTATAGAAGGATAATCGACTAAAATTTTAAACCACTTCGGGAGGGTATGTGTGAGAGTAATAACACGTAGAAGATTTGTTATTGCTCCAAAACCATTCAAATTAGTTAGGCAACAATATAACAATGAAATGAGTGTCCAGACAATGCAATATGCATTGAATTTGCAAGTTTAAAGGCTTTATGTGAAGAAGAAAAATCCATTTTTTGAAAAATATATATTTAAGTTTGTTTAAATTTTGCCAAATCTCTTGAAAATTAGACTATTGCAAATTGGAAGCAAGTGATTTTTTGAGATGAGACTCTAATCAATCATTTCTGCTTAAATGGTTGTTACTAATGTTGGGATTGAGACAAAGAGGGTCTTGTAGATTGAACAATGAAGAAAAGTGTGAAACATGGAAAAGGTTTTACAACAGTTTGGGATTGCATAAGTGCAATTAGACTTGGTTTGATTTGCAAGATAGATGGTACAATAAATCAATATGTTTGTTGTGAGGTATTAGAGACTAATCTCTTGATGATGTTTTTTCAAAATATGGCATAGATGCATCTAGAATCGTTTTTCAACATGACAATAGTCCAAAACATAAACAACTTTTCAATGTTTTAAAGTGACATACTCAATCACCCAACCTAAACCCTATAAAACACCTATGGGCAACACTAAAATGGAAGCTCAATTGTTAATCAACACGTCCAAAGGATCTTTTAGAATTGTGAGAGTGAGGGTTTAAGATTTTCCACTCTATCACTTCCATTGAGTGTGAGAACCTTTATGAGAGCATGCCACAGAAAGTGCAAGCAATTGGTTATGCATAGGGCAAGTAAATTGATTTTTGAGTGTGTATAGACACACAAGTCCAAAACTGAGTCAGTGAGGGGTTTGATTTCAGGATTTAATGCTTCCATATACTATGTGTATTTTGTTTTTAATTTCCATGTAAATAATCAATAAAGCTTTTACTTTTTGAAACATATTTTTAGTTCATTCCATGTGATAATATTACTTATTTAATGAAAAATATCCAAACACTGACTCGGTTTTGAGAGTCACTGTATATGCCAAGAGTACCTTTCTGAGTACACTCAGGACTTCTGCTGAATCTGCTCTCGAGCTCTGGGAAAGCCACAGTGCTGCCTCGCCCTTGTGACCTCAGTGGATGAGGTTATCGATCACACAGGGAATTGAGCCTCCTGGTGTGCAGCTCCAAATTTTCACTTTGGGGGACAACGCCAGGAATAATGGATGGTCTAAACCTACAAGACTAGATTCGAAAATTCTTAATTTTGGTTTATATTTTAAATTTCAGGGATCTTTTAACCCCTAAAGGATCGAGCCCATTTTTCTGTGAAAATCACTTAAACTGCCACTTTTGGGAGAATGAGTACAAAGGTAGGAAAAAAAGTTTTTTTGAAAATTCATCCGTAGGATCTTGTTGTAAACTATGGGAGGTACTTGTGGAAAAAAAATTAGCTCATTCTAAAGGGAGAGGAGTGAGATGTTGACATCCAAAGTGCACAAAGAAAAATCCCTACAACCCAAAAATTTCAAAAGCCTTTGATCGCTCCAATATCAAAAAAGTTGCTCTACGCAAAGTTGAGGTTTATTTTTCCCATGTTGAAGACCAAGTTAGGTATGTGTGGGAGAATTTTCAAATGAATTGGAGGTGTGGATCATACTTTGTAAAATCTTGCAATTTTGTAAGGCCGTGAAATTTGTATATACACTCGGCAAGATTGGAGGATTTATGTAAAATTGAGAAATATGAGTTACTTTGATCCAAATGGTGAAAACCAAGGAATCATAGTCTACTACAACTTGGAAAAAAAAGTCAAAAAACAAATTAACCCCTAAATGTCCAAGGGGGTAAGGGCAAAACATAAATGCATTCAAAAAAAATACTCTTGTAACTTCAATGAAGTTTGTTTCAAAAGAGAAAACAAGAATCATGATGTTTAGCAATTATCTATACGGTTAAATATTCAAAAAAAGTTTTGTACTCTTATTTAATGAATTTAGAAGCATTTACCATTTAATATTCACCAAAATTACAAATTTTACTCATAGATTTCAAAATTTGGTATGATTGGTTTAAAATAGACATTCTATCCTAAACTTCAAAAATGCTATCTTTTGAAAGGAGGGAACATCATTAGTTTCCTGCAATAATAAATTTTACAACATTAGCAAATATTGAAGTGTTTGTCTTTGAAAAATTCTCCTTGGAGGAGTTTAACTTCGATTGACATGATTCAAGTTAAGTTGGAAAGTAGAATTGATTTTCTATTACAGAAAAAAAAAGTATTTTTTGGTTTCGGGCAGCTTGAAAAAAATGGGCAGCGACCAAAAAATGGTTGATTGGGTGCTTCACCAAACTTAACAAGGGGCAAAAGGAGTGGAGGTTTGGGAGTTCCATACCTATCTGCAAATTGAAACTTCTCACTCATCAATCAAAATTGAATGATTCAAAGTTTTCCACATATGTAAGAACTTAAAGAATCAATTTCAGGCTTTTACTTTTTTTAAATGCAATTTTTAAAGAATTTTTTTGGGCTGCCCAAATTGCCTGCCCTCCCCCATTTTTTAGAAAATCATGCATAACTTCATTAATAAATTTCAGATTGAAGAAAAAATTAGGTGTGCACGTACATGTTTGAATTCCCCACCAACCACAAAAGTTTCAAAAAATTACAAAAATTGGTTTAGTCATAGGTACATGCCCGAGGTCCATTTATCCCTGAGGGGACAGTTGGTTCTTTAGGGGTTAATAGTTGAAGAGAGGTTCACAAGACAAAATTAGCCTGGTATACATGTGTGTGTTAGAAATATCATCCTTGGGTTGAATTCTAGGGCACATTCCTATGTGTAGTTGATTTTGGCAATTAGCGTAAAAGAAAAACTGTGAAAGAAAAAATAGTAAATAAATTTCTCTTCATGGAAGTGTGACTAATTGGAAAAGGAATTACTGACAAATTCATTTGACATCATCCAAGAACAAAACTTGGGTTCTGAGGAGTTTGTTCAATTTGATAACTTGGTCAAATCTAGCAATAGAAATTGACCAATTGTAGAACTTCATTGTTGCTAAATGACTTGCTAGTGCGTAACAGCTAAAATTTGTAATTTAGTTTCGAATTTGGCTGGTAATATTAAGCTCTCATTTGAGAGTTTTCGTATCATATATTATGCATTCTGTGGGATTTGTTAAATAATCAATGGCAGCATTCCCAATATGGGCACATTTTAAATTTCTTGAATAGCAAGGCAATCCTATGATTTCCCTAGTTTCCTCTTACTCGTATGGAAGTGATTGGCAAATTTTCATTTGCCATTAGCAAAACGCACTTTATTAACTCTAGGTCTTGACAATTTGTCAATGCTATTAGCTACACTGCCCTCAGTATTTTGACACATCCAAACTTAATTAAATATTGTGCATTAATTTGTGATGTTCATAGTGTATCCAAGCCTAAAAAATTGTGTGTCATAGTTTATACACTAAATAGAATAAGTAGCTTAGTCATTCGTATAAGATTTGTGTACTACCAATCTCATGAAGTACCTTAAAAATTTGTATATGGGCACTGATAGTGTTGGCATAGAGTAAGTTTGATGATAAACCTTTTATATAGTTACATGAATCATGGATTTGATTTTATAGATAAATACAAGTTAAGTGGGTCCAAGTTTTGTAGTCAATATAAGTTGTTGAAAGGGTTGTTTATAGAGAAGTGACTTATATTGATCTTGTTTTTGCTATGACTTCAATGGGGCAATCCAAACTTTAGCATCATTCTTTTGTTAGAATTAAGTTACTTCTTGTTTGTTTCATTAGTCTAAATTCTACTTACTTAAGTGGCCCATAAGTCATAGAGCATGATAGCTAAATGACAAAAAAGCTACTTCATTAGTTAGTGCACATTATTCCTAATGATTTTTACTTATTCTAGTATGTAGAATAACATTTAAACATTATATGACTTAGCTTGATGGGTGAAGTGTAAATACTTGAAGTACTCAATATCTCACTTTTATGGTTGGGTGGCAAACTACACGCTCATACTTTTTTGTTTTCAATAGTTATGATTTATTTATTTTTCATTTTTTGTGAATTTTAAGTTATTCACCTTTGACATGCTTTGGCTTTGAAAGGCTCATATGATGTGAAGTCTTTAGGACACATTTCCACCCAAATTCAATTCCATAATCTCATGTTCATTGAGGCCGCAACTTCCAACCTTAGGGCATGTTCACACTTTGTGTCAAGAGGGGTAGCAATATTGATGTAATCTAAAGACGTGTTCAAATGCATCTGATTTTCCTTTGCTACTATCACTCTTAACACCAAGTGTGAACATTCCCCTAGAGATAAAAAAAGGGAAGTTCCATAAATACTATAGTTACAATTCTACCATGTTAATTAACCCGTAAAGGCCCAATTGTCCCACTACAAGAAAACCATGATCAAATCTTCAAAAAGTTGACAAAGATTGTGACCTAATCTACAATATACTATAGATTAGGTCACATTTTTTGTCAACTTTTTGTAGATTTGACCATGGTTTTCTTGTAGTGTCCTCTTAGGGAAAAAATGGATTTTGGGCATGTACATACAACCATTCTAATTTGTGTGATTTTTTGAAACTTTTATTGAAGGTGGGGAATTCAAAAAAATACATGGACATATGATTTTTTCTTCATTCTAACATCTGACAAAGAAATTATGCATGAGTTTGTCAAAACTAGGGGAGAAAGGATAGTTTGAACAAGGCCTCTTCTTTGTAAGTGGGTGTTGACCCCAAAGAGGGTTAGGCCTTACAAGCACAAATGTGTATATTTAGACAAGGGGGGGTGGAGTGGAAGGCGCTTGTCTTGGAAGACTCCCAACTCTCCATTCCTTTTGCCCCTTGTAAAATTTAGTACTTTAATTTTTTGAGCAGTTTGTATATCTATTTTTTTGATAAAATTTTCCCAAGTTATAATACACTAAATCCTTGGATTTTAGCATTTTGATCAAAGTAATATAGAATTTGAATTTTATGTATATCCTCCAATTTTGCCTAGTGTATTTGCAAAAAAAATTGACCTTTTTGCATTCATTGATTTTTTGAAGTATGTTGTATACCCCCAATTGATTTGAAAATTCTCCCACATATACCTATCTTGGTTTTCTACATGGAGTGAACCTCAACTTTGTGTAAAGAAATATTTTTGCTTTAAGAGAGTGGTCAAAGGCTTTAGAATTATTGGGCAAGAAGGGAAAAAAAATCTCTTCACTTTAGATGTCAATATCTCACTCCTCTCCATCTAAAATGAGCTCATTTTATCCCACAAGTGCCTCCCTTAATCTAGGGCAAGATCTTACAATTGGATTCATTAAAAAGAACTTTTTTTTCCTACCATCCTACTCATTCCCCCAAAAGTGGCAACTTTCAGTAACTTTTATAAAGAATAGGGTTGAGGTAGAACCACCCATTTTTGATCATTTAAGCTCTTGCAAGACAGCACATTAGAGCAACAATGCGGCACAAAATTTTCATTGGTGGCTTCATACAAAATATTGCAACAAATTTTTTTGTAATTTTTCACGCAAAATTGAATTATATACAAATTTTGAAGTGCATAAAGTGTTCTGAACCCATACACAATCACTAGACTCTCCTAATCCCAATCATAGCCAAAACTATTCTTGCTCATTACTTCCTACTTTCTTTTGGGACACATGTCATGAACTCATTTATCTTAATCTTGAAAAGGGAAAAAGCACGCATTCATTAGGAATAATATGGGGCGTCAATAAGGCCTTTATAAGCGAATTCAACCCTCCGTTTTTTTGGTTCCCAATGTGGGGAATTAGCCCCTGCTTATGGCCAAAAAAAGTTAATTAAAAAAATTTGAAAAAAAAATAAGGTCTTAGAAAAAAATAAGAAATTTTTTTAATATATTTTTAAATTAAAAAAATCAAAAAAGTTGACTTTGCATCAATAGTGCCACGTCAACTTGCGCATGATTTTATTAGGAACTGGGTTCCCATGACTATGGACCCCCCAAACTCAAGGCCTTATTGGGGTCCCATATTTTTCCTAATACCAATAAGTTGGAAATAACACACCCTAGACTAATTGGGTTTGGATCCCTAGTTGGGAATGGGTGGTTCTAACTTAGGTCTTCTAAGGGTGAACCAAACCAAAGCTGATATTTTCCTAAATAAAAATAATTACGTATTAATGAAATTCAACAACACTCTAAGGGCATAAATTGGATTTCAATTCCCAATGAACTCAACTGTTTGAGTTGAGCCTATATAAGATCTTCTGCTTTTGGACATTAAATCGAGATTATGTTCTCCAGCCTAGACTCTTAGTGTGAATGCATTAAAACCAGTTTTCTAAAAACTTGAGAAACTACACTAAATATTGCATTTAGGTTACCTCCATTAGTTTCTTGACATTTTGCACTATATGAATACTTACTTATATTACAATAACGTTCATCAATAGTTATTGCAATGAATCATTTTTAAAGGGCCTAGCAACTACAACAATGTTACAAAAAAATAAACCACCAACATATAGGCCGTAAACCATGTAAAATCTTAATATTTAGAAAATCACATGTGCCCCCAAGTGGTCAAGCAATGAATCATGAGATAACTTTTTGAGGTAGGACAACCCTAATCTCAAAGTTTTGTTTTGTTTTGATTAGGGTAGAGCAATCCACACTTAAGTGAGGAAAAATTGGCTAAAATTGGAAAGAATGAACGATGCATACAAGTTCATCCAAAAATTTACTAATATATAAGCTACTTTAATCCAAAATCTAGCAAATTGGGTATTTGCTCAAGGAGTGAGCTAGTGATTTCATCCACTTTTTCACCAAAATTTTGTTGTATAATGGTAGCCAAAGACAATTTGAGGTCAGATTTGGGCAAAAATTACTAGAAAAAAAAACTCTAAATCTAATTGTGAAGACAATGTAAACGCACTATCTAATTTAGAGACAAGGATTAGAACCTTCTTGGGCTCCCAAATAGCATGGACAATTAGTGGTAAGGGCATCCCTCCATGCAAGGGGGTGCCTACAAAAGGCAAAAATAGCCCACCAATAATCAATCAAATCAAGTTCTAATTTTTTTGGAACTCAATCCAACCAATTATTGGTTGGCTATTTTGACCTTCACCAAAAACCCCTTTGCATGGAAGGATGCCTAAATGGCCCATGGAAGAGCAATGGCAATGGCAAGACAGGAGGTGACACCGACCTGACTGTAGGGTAAAGTGGGGGGAGAGGGGGCATATTAATGCAATGCAAAGACTACCCTGACTAAGGTAGAGACTCCCATTCCCAACCAAGGTTATGTTCCCAACCATTATGGTGTTTTGGGTCCAACCAACCTATTTCTAAGCCTTGGAATGCAATTTTTTCCCCTTTTTAAGATTAAGATGAATGAAGTCATGACATGTGTCTCAAAAGAAGGTAGGAAGTAGTGAGCGAGAAGCTTTTTGGCTATGATTGGGATCAAGAGAGTCTAGTGATTGGGTATGGGTTCCTAACACTTTATGCATTTCAAATTTTGTATAGAACTCAATTTTACATGAAAAATTTTGAAAAAAATTATGTCACAATATTTTATGAGAAACCACCAAAAAAAATTTGCGCCACACTGTTGCTCTAATATGCTGTCATGTAGGAACTGAAATGATCGGATATGGGCGGCTCTACCTTATAAGAGAGGAAAATATTTTGCATTTTAGGGTTGGATGGATGGACACTTTACAACTTCAGCGTTAATTTGCTTCCAACGGGGGTGGGGTGGGGTCCAAAAGTGCTGAAAGGATCATCTGGCGATCTGATTCCGGGGGCAGGGTGGCCCCAGTGCCGAGCAGAGTCTGGCTGCGAAAGACACGGTCAAGGGCAATCACACTCCCATCAGACACAATAATGGACCATCGTCAACGCATCATCACACTCTGGGTCAGTTCCACTGTCCGGGAAATATTTCAGTTCAACTCCAACTGGTTGATTTCCTTCAAATTCAATACGGTTGATTTCCTTCAAATTCAATACGGTTGATTTCCTTCAAATTCAATACGGTTGATTTCCTTCAAATTCAATTCCCGTATAGAACCCCTTTATCAAGGAAACTATTTCGGTTATTTTATACTATAAATAAAAAAATTAACAAGTTTTTAAACTGATGTTTACGTATTGCAAACAATTTTTCTGAGTTCAACCGACTAGCTTTGAACTAGCCACTGGTTTTTCCAAGACCATGGTTAATTCATAGGAGTTGAGACTTAACCCTTTAGAGACCACCAAATCATATTTTGGTTCAGGAGAGTAGTTTTTGGTCTATACAATAAAATTGCTCAATAATTTGGAAAATGATCTTGAAGAACGCTTGTGATCACAAGAATTTTGCATCCAACCCAAAAAATGATAATGGAATGAGATATGTGAGTTGATAAATAACGGTGTTTATACATCATGGCCTCAAAGTACGTATCCATATTTGGTCAAAGATGGATCAAAGCAACAACACAATACATCAAACATCCAAGAAGAATGCCACATTTCAATAGTGCAATCTTGAAAAATTTCAAATTGCTTAAGGAATACATTGGTATTGTTTCTCTATATGGTAGTATTTGAGAATCCATTGAAATGATACTATCATTTTATTTTAAAAAAAATCATCCTACATTTAAGGCCAATTCTTGATTGCTTCCACCAATCAGATTTTCATAACAATTATCAAATTTCTTGTAGAATCATTTTAGAGTAGTAAAGAAAATGAGATTTTTGACCCTTTTTGTCCACTTAGCTACACCTTGTGATTGCTATTTTTGTCTATTTTGTGTGAAACTAGTCTTGTTGGAAAGGTGGGAAATTATGCTTTCTAGAAATGCAAGGCTCTTCTCAACCAAAACTTGTATGAAACATTAACATTCAAAACCACACAAGCATGAAAAACTAAAGATTTTCCATATACAACTCACTTAATCATTCTAATATTTCATCTGCAATGGCAAATCTAGCTAAAATTTTGACACATTACAACAAACAAGGTGTTCTTCACATTTGTACAATTGGATTATTCAAATTAGGTCCATATTTGATTCAAATGCACATCTAATTTTATTACCCTAATTTCTAGTGGATTTTGGGAAAATGTGTGTGGTTTGGGTTAAACTCAAAAGACTTTCCTTTTTTTCTGGTGAACAAAAGGAAAAATCTCTTGTTGCAAAGTATGCTCTGGCTAGGGTAAACTAACCCCCTCAATTCCCTTATTCTAGATAAATGGGGCTGGGAGCTCAGTCAAGTAGTTTGGGAGGTTGTGGGGCAGAGTGAAAAAGCTCCATTTTTTCACTTTTCAAATTTATGAGAGTTTGAAACTTTATCATCGGGAGATTGAATTTGAAAAATTCCAGAGGCCCTACTTTGGTATTTTATCTAGAGGAAATATATGAATGAACACTATAAAAATAGGGGACAAATTATTACATGTACTTTTGCCTCACAATTATAGAGTTTTTTCATCCTGGCCAAAAAACATGGACACACGGTAGACATAATCCATTTTTCTATTCATCCAGACAGGGGGCAATGAGGGGTTAGTTCACCCTAGGCTACGTGCTCCCAAGGTAGGTATACCCATTCCCGACCATTGAACCTATTGCCGCTCAAATATGCACATAGCGTACACTTTAACCCCTAAAGGACTGTTGTCCCTTCGGGGGACAGGTGGGAGTTTGGGCATGTACCTTTGGATACGCTACTTTGTGTGACTTTCTGAAACTTTTACTGAAGGTGGGGAATTTCAAGATCTATGCGGGCATCTAAATTTTTCCTCATTCCGACAATTATTGAAGAAGTTATGCATGAAAATCTAAAAAGCAAGGGAGGACTGCCCGCTCGGGCAGCTCAAAAACTTCTTTAAATTTTTTATTTTTTATTTATTAAAATTTGAAATTGGTTCTTTAGATTTTTTTTTATAGGTGAGAAGCTTTGAATCATTCAATTTCAATCAATGAGATGGAAGTTATGAGGAGTTTTTGTTTGCGGGCAGTTATGGATTCTCTTCTCTAAAATAAACTTTGAAGTCCTTTATTTCACTCAATTTTCATTATTTTGGAAAAAAAAAAACAAAACCATAGAAAGTACATTGTTTATCACAACATTATGACTGTTGGGATTTGCATTTTTCATTTTAATAATTAAATTCTTAACAATTTAATGATTTGACTCATTCTCTACTTCTTTTTACTTACTGATTTTTCCTATGTGTTGTGTAGTTCCAATTGATTTGAAAATTCTCCCACATATAACTTGATCTCCTACATGGGAAAAATAAAGCACAAAGTTGCATAGAGCAATTATTTTCATGTAAGAATGGTCAAAGGCTTCTAAAATTTTGCGGCAGCATGAAAAAAAACTTTTCTTTTCACTTTAAATGTAAATATCTCACTCATGTCCATCTGGAATGACTTTATTTTTTTTCCGCAAGTACCTAATCCAGCATAGGGCAAGATCCTACGGTTGGATTCCCCAAATTTTCAAAAAAAATCACCTTCTTACTAACCCCCAAAAATGATAATTTTGAGTGATTTTCACTAAAAACATGGCTCAGTCCTTTAGGGGTTAATTCTCAAATCTAGGCACGTCATAGATGTCTAGTTTTCTGTGCACAGAAAATTAGACATCTATGACGTGCCTAAATTTAAGAATTAAAGTGTATGCTATGTGCACATTTGAGCGACAATAGGTTCAATGGTTGGGAATGAGTATACCTACCTTATTCCACATTTCCACTCTTGGGCTAGTCCCCAGCCCCACGCACCCGACCTTCCCATTGGCTTGGCTTGGCATGGTGCCTTTGGTTCTTCATGGTAGTTGTTCTCCACCTGCTATGAGCGTGTTCCTCAGTCCCCACAACATATTGTATGACGCATACCTGCACTTTTGAGAGCATCGCAATTCCCAGCGCCCTCGCACAAAAATTTCATCTCAAACACCTGAATTTGGTGGTGGATTTAGAGGGTGGCTGCCCATCCCCAACCAACTTCAAGACTTCATCATTGGAAAACATAGTGTTTCTTGTTTTCAGTGTTGACCACTTGCTTTCCCCACCATCCAATTAGGTAACATAATGTGTTCAACTAATAACAAACCTACTTGTTTGCATAAGTAAATAGATTCTCACCAAAACAAGGTACTATTTGAAAAATTTATTGTGCATGAAAAAATTGCAATTTTTGCGGTGCCAAGGAAAATATTTTGGCAGGTCCATGTATGTAACCCCTAAAGGACCAACTGTCCCCTTGAGGGACAAGTGGTACTTTGGGCATGTATTTTTAGATTTTCTAGTTTAGGATATTTTTGAAACTTTTAATGAAAGTGGGGAATTGAGAGACCTACGTGAACATCAAAAAAATTCTTCATTCCAACATTCAACGAAGAAGTTATGCAACTATTTTTGAAAAAAGGTGGAGATGGGACAGCAGGGGCAGGAGCTCTCCTTTGTATGGGATCATTGACTAGCAGAAGGGGCAGCCATTAAGGGCACCAACAAAAAGTATGTTGGGCAGCATTTTGAGGGGTAGTGTGTCAGACCCTTGCCTGACACGGCCTGACAGCCGGTGGGGGGAGGGTTTAGTTCTTTAGCACCTGCACGTGGCGGTTTTTAAAACAATTGGCCACTGGCCAATGGGAGCACAGAAGCACCGCGGGAGTAGAAAGGGAGCAGTAGGGGAGCAAATTGGGAGCGACTTGGGAGCATGTGGGAGCATGAAGGGAGCAACACTAGAACGCGTGAGAACACCAGTGCAGTAAGAGGGGAGCGCATGAGCATGTAAGAGCTTCTGGACCCAGATATTTCCTAGCAACCCCCCTGGGCAGGGGCTAGATGGAAGGGGGTGGAGGGGACCCGTGTTGGGGGCCTGAAACCCCAATTTCATCTGCCCCTTACCCAAATTGTATATTCTAATTTTTAGAGCCATATTTGAATCACTTTTTATTTCTGTTTTTTATTGAAGTTGTAGAGAATTAAGAATTCTAGTTGTTCACCGCTTCAATTTGTAAAATAAGAATTTTTGAATTTTTCATAAATTCTCCAATTTTGCCTAGTGTATATTCAAATTTCATGACCTTATTGCAGTGCAAGATTTTACAAAGTCTGTTTCACATCTCCAATTCATTTGAAAATTCTTCCACACTTACCTAACTTGGTCTTCTACATGGAAAAATAAACCTCAATTTTGTCTAAAGCAATTTTTTTGATATAGGAGTGATCAAAGGCTTCTTAAATTTTTGGGTAGCAAGGAAAAAAACTTGTTTTTTCACTTCAAATGTATCTCACTCCTCTACACCTAGAATGAGCTGATTCTTTTCCCACAAGTACCTCCCATAGCCTAGGGCAAGATCTTATGAATGGATTTCCTGCAAAAACTTTTTTCCTACCTTCCCACTTATTCCCCCAAAAACAACAATTTTCAGTGATTTTTACAAAAAAAATGGGCTTGGTCCTTTAGGGGTTAATTGATCTTTTTTCATCCAAAAGTTTTCCCAGCCCATTGTTTTCCCATGTGGGTGGAGATGCACTTAAGCCTTCATTTGAGGGCAAAATAGTTATCCTAGGAGTTTTCATAATCCAAGGTTTGTAACCTCCATTTCTCAAAAAGAGAAGATGTTTTTTCAAATGTTTGTTTATTTGTTTATTTATTTTTCAATTTACATTTAAATCCAAGACTAATTTTAAATTAACACCAACCAAAAGAGATGATTCATTGAGTTTGGTCTTGAATTTGCAAGGGTCAAATTTAGTGGGCTGGCATCCTCTTAGGAGGGGAGACATAGCCATAACACCCTTTTCACCATGCCTATTTTCTACACTTAATTTTAGTTATTTCAAGAAAAGTAAAAGATGAGAGCTGGTGCCAAACAAAGTTTGAATTTTCAAGAAAATTATAGTATAATATGCCAAATTGCATAGGTTATGTATGATTTGGATGAATTAATTAAAACCTAAAATCATATTGTCAAAAAGACTTCCATATTTGATAAAATATTGGATGAAATTATTGGTATTTAGACAAAAGTAATGAACATTTATATGACTGCATTGTGTTTATCCAAAAGATACTTGAATGCAAATAAGTGATTTTGCCTTTATATCTGTTGTTGCCATTGTACAGTGGTGCCTCGATAAGATGAAGGTATCCAAACAGAATATTCATTTTGTGTAAGGAAAGCATTCATTGTAACCAAAAACATCTTTTGTAGCTCTTCAACAACCAGGGACAATCATCTCCTTCATCTTAGCTAAGCATTTTTTTTTTCTTATAAAGGTTCATCTTAAAGAGGCACTACTATAGTACTTTTTGAAAAAAGAGAGGTAAAGAGCTTGGTGGGCTGTTTGTGAACTCCACTTATACAATCCAATTTATTTATTTCTATTAGCTCTACATTGTCCTAGCATTTACTCTTGGGGCTGGGAAGAAAGATAATGATTTGTAAGGATCTAGATATTGCAAGTCATAAATAAGAGCTAAGGTTTGCTTCTACCTCCAATTTTGGTCATTTTTCAATGTTCAAATTTTTTTAGCAATTAGGAAGGTTTGATACATGGTTTTTATCATTGTATTTAGTTTCCTTAATTCCATGGAAAAGTTACTGGCAATTTAATACATGTTTCATTAGGTATCTTCTCTAATCGAATGTCCTTCTAAAAAAAGTGCATACTTATGATTCTTTTCAACTTTTGGCATTTGATGTGAGTAACACAATCTGGACTATTGTAAAGTTCATACAATACATGTACACGTAGTTTACCCTATAATCACTCAGTTCCTATTATCACTTTTTTATTTTCAAAAATTCATATCTTTTAGGATTTAGTTTCAAATTCAAGTTTACAAGTATTGCAAGAAGCGCTTTAGAGCCCTTTGGTGGCAGTACAATTTTTGTTCCATTTGACCAAAATTTGCAAAAGATATAGCGTATTAGCTATGAAGATCTTAGTTAGATATACAATTTATTGCCCCAACGCCTTAGCTATAGCAATGTCAATTGCAAAATACCAAAAATAAATGAAAATTGTCAACTAAGTTAGCACTTATGGATGACCACAGAGGTCAAGGAAAGGAAGAAGAAATTCAAAAATGAAAATGACAAGATATTATCATGTATGATAATGAAAACCTCTAAAGAAATGATAAGAAAATGATAATAGGGCAGTTTCAAACTTGAGCTGAACCTTGACCTTACCTCATTGAAACCTTGATAACCAACTCATACTTCACTTATTTAGGAATTTGAAACTTGATACAAAACCTTGACTTAATTATCTTTCAAATGAGATCATAACCATGTCATTTGATATATTATAACTATTTTTAATGATTCTTTTGTCTAAGGCCCAATGATAATAGGGTAAACTACCTGTATTGAACTTGCATACCCTTTGTTGCCATGGTTGTATTAACCCTTAAACATCAGAAAGGCCCTTTGCGACCAGTACAATATGGGGTATTTTTCTTGTATTTGAAATGGATCCACACCTCTACTACATTTGAGATCAACAAAAAAATTGAAATATGGATATACGTGATTCTAGTGAGCTATTTGAAATCTCATGGTAAAATTTCTTGTTGGCAGCAAATGTCAGATATACGACAACATATCTACTATGCCCCCTGACGTTTAGGGGTTAAGAACAATTTTCACGAAGTGTTGAAAAAACAAGGAATATAAAATGAAAAATGAAAAATGAAAAAAAGGTGCTTGATTTTATTGCTGTCGAGATTATGTTTGTAAAAAATGTGTAATCAAACACAAGAACACTCCGTGCACACATCCTTGCTCAATACACCCTATGTTCAACCCATGTTACCTACTAGTGCATTTCAAGGGTAGGGTTAATAAAAGTTATTCAAAGAATTGATGCAAAAAATTCAAGGGTTTTTTATTCAAATTTTGTTTAGTATGGTGGAACCGGATATTGAAAAAGGTTCAAAATCAAATGAGGAACATTGTGAGTGCCAAATCTTTTTTTTAAGAAGGAAAATAAAGAAAAAAGACTTGAAGGAAGTGTTGACCTTGCCTTTGAGATACATAATTTAAGCTTCACGAGGATTCAAAAGTTTTTGAAATGATTTTTATTTTCATAATTTTTTCGTATATTACACAACCATCCCTATTATCAAGTTAGACACTGAGTTCTCGGATCAAAATTTAATTGAAAAGTGTAGAGGCAACCCTCAAATTTTAGTATTTTAAATTTGGTTTTGGTTAATAAGATTGACGAGAATGTTTTCAAATTTCGTATTGGCCGCTTTGTGAGCTTGATAAACGTGAGATCCTATCTTGCAAAATTCATCCTTTTATAGTGTAACCAGTGAATTTTTTTTGGATTCCTCCAGTGTCGCCAGATTAGGAACGGGCTTCTCCCAGTGGTCAATAAACGGAGGGAAACGGTGAGACATGTTAGTTTTATTGTCAACTGGCTTTTTATCGCCTAAAAAAAACTCTTAGTGTAATTACAAAATTTTACATAAATCCTTTGAACCCCTTAAGGACTGAGCCCATTTTTTCTGTATAAATCACTAAAACTGCCACTTTTTGGGGAATGAGTACAAAGGTAGGAAAAACAATTTTTTTGAAAATCCAACCATAGAATCTTGCCCTAGACTATGGGAGGTACTTGTGGAAAAAAACCTAGCTCATTCTAGATGTAGAGGAGTGAGATATTGATATCTGAAGTGCAAAAAAAAGTTTTTTTCCGTGCTGCCCAAAAATTTCAGAAGCCTTTGATCACTCCAATATCAAAAAAAATGCTCAATGCAAAGTTGAGATTTAATTTTCCATGTAGAAGACCAAGTTAGGTAAATGTGGGAGAATTTTCAAATGAATTGGAGGTGTGAATCATACTTTGTAATATCTTGCAATGCCATTAGGCAATGAAGTTTGCATATACACTAGACAAGATTGGAGGATTTATGTAAAATTGAGAAATATGAACAACTTTGATTCAAATGGTGAAAACCAAGGAATCATAGTCTACTAAAACATGGGAAAAAAATTAAAAATTAAATTTTATCACCAAATTTTACAAGGGGCAAAAAGAATGGAGGTTTGGGAGTCCCATACCTACTGGCAAACTAAAACTTCTCTCATCAATCAAAATTGAATGATTCAAAGCTTTTCACATAAATAAAAATCTAAAGAATCAATTTCAGATTTTTATTTTAAAAAAAATTCAGTTTTTAAATAAGTATTTTGGGCTGCCCAGATTTCTTGCCTTTCCCTGTTTTTCAGAAATTCATGCATAACTTCTTCAGTAAATGTTGGAATGGAGAAAATTTTAGATGTACATATACATCTTTGAAATCCCCACCAACCGCAAAAGTTTCAAAAATTTATGAAAATTGATTTAGTCATAGGTACATGCCCAAGGACCATTTGTCCTCCGAGGGGACAGTTTGTCCTTTAGGAGTTAAAGAAATATGAACTATATGTTGTAATTTTGCATAAAAAGCAGTGCTTCATTTTGGTCTTTATTTTGCGGTTATGATATTAAATGTACTTTATTGCACAAAAATGACAATACTGACAAAAATTCCAAATATATAATCTAACAATGGACTAGTAATGAAAATTATTGAAACACCCAGTACAAGAATATAAAAATACATTATACCATGGTGTTGTTGGATTGACATGAAAAGTATGTAGCAACAATATTATTAGTATCAGAAGTGGACTTTGCTAATTTAGCAATATCTCTAGACATATTGATTTCATTTTCTTTGATTTAGAAAATAAATTTATAAAAAAGTCATAAAGATTGTTTGTAAAATATCTGTATATATACAATGTCACATGCAAAAGTAAAGGTTTTGCACGTGACCCAAAAATAGTTCCTTAGAACACTAAGAAGAAGAAGTGATAGCCCTCTTTTCTAGGGGTCAACTTCACATTCAATGATACATAAAACTTAACCTACTGAACCCGTAAAGGATCAAGCCCATTTTTCCTGTGAAAATTACTAAAAACTGCTACTTCTAGGAGGTTTGGTAAAAATGGATTTTATGTTTCGTTTTTGGAAATCCAATCGTAGGGTTTGGCACTCTTGCCCTATACTAGAAGAGGTGCTTGTAAGAAAAAAGTCAACTCATTCCAAATGGAGGAATGAGATACTTACATCTAAAGTGAAAAAAACAATTTTTTTCCATGCTGCCCAAAAATTCCAAAAGCCTTTAACCACTCTTATAACAAAAAAAATGCTCTATCCTTTTTTCATGTAGAAGATCAAGTTAGGTATGTGTGGGAGAATTTTCAAATCAATTGGAACTACACAACACATGGGAAAAAAATAGTCACTATAAATAAATAGAGAATGAGTCAAAACACTAAATTGTTAAGAAAATCCCAACATTTAGAATGTTGTGATAAACAATGTACTTCCTTTGGTTTAACTTCTTTTCCAAAATAATGAAAATTGAGTAAAATAAAGGACTTCAAAGTTTATTTTAGAGTAGAGAATTCATAATTGCCTGCAAACAAAAACTCCTCATAACTTTCATGTCATTGATTGAAATTGAATGATTCAAAGCTTCCCATGTATAAAAAATCTAAAGAACCAATTTCAGATTTTTATTTTTAAAAGATGTGAATTTTGAAGAAGTTTATGGACTGCCCGAATGGGCAATCATCCCCAAATTTTCATAAATTCATGCATAACTTCTTCATCAAATGTTGGAATGAAGAAAAAATGAGATACCCACACAGATCTTGGAATTCCCCACCTTCAATAAAAGTTTCAGAATATCACACAAAGTAGTTTAATCATAGGTACATGCCCAAAGTCCAACCTGTCCCCTGAAGTCCAGCATGTCCTTTGAAGGGACAATGAACCTTTAGGGTTAAAACTTTCAAAAATCAAGGATCATAAATGCAAATGACCAAAAGAATGCAATGTCATGTTTGTGTATGACTGTAGTGGCCTAAAAGGTGCCAATAAATGTGTAAACACCTTTGTAAATGTTATTACCAAATTCTTTTCAAACCCTACTATGAAAGTTTGATTGGGATAGAATTGAAAAGTTTATGATGTAACCTTTTCCTATCTTGCTCTTTCCATGTTAAACAACAACGAGTCCGGTTATCAAAATTAGATTATAAGCTCTCTACCAAGATAAATTTAAAAAATACTAAAATTTGTAATTTATTATATTTGTAATTTATATTAGGTGGCAAGACTATTTAGGATTCCATAATTATCTTCTACACTACAAGTAAGAACAACCTATTATCTCCTTTGTACCTCCCTCTCTCTAAGACCTTTCCAACAAAGCAAAGGAATCACGTTGACCGGTTGTCAAGATTTGAGGCTTCACCACATACCAACATAAATATAAAACAAACCCCTATCTTAAACAATGTAAACAAACCTGTTTTGCGTTGGTGGCATAATTTCAAAAACCTTTGTGCTAAATTGCATGATGTGCTTGAAAGTCACTACTAAATCACATTTTTAAATTACTTTATTTGAAGATCATCTTCCTTGCCAAAAATCAATCTTCTTCAAGAAAGAGTTTTGACAGGTAGAATATATTACAAATATTTGGTACATTCTCAAAGACCCCTTTTTACACCAAACAATACATCTGAAAATTCAAAATTTTCACAGGTTTCAGCATCCGTTTTTAAAACTATTTTATGTCTACTCTGCCCTTGGGTTAGGGTTCATTGTCAAATACATCCTTACATTGTTGAACATTTGGACTACCTCAAGTTGGCGCGAGGATCAATTAGGATTAATGTATGACAATGGGCCATTATTTAAGGAGAGTTCACACTAAGTTCCACATCCCATCTTTGCAAGTTCCGTCTCAACATGAGATCCCAACTTTGTTGTGTTATTAAAAGTAAAAATGAGTATTAAATAAAAGCCAAGAATACTTCTGCAAAAATAATGGTGGTACTTGGGTTGAAAGTTGGGTTTAACAAAAAGGTAAACTCAGATTGTGTGTGAAGTCTCACCTTCTTGGCACCAGAACTTTCAAAAAGTACTCCCACATAAGTAAAATGTAATGAACTGGGACTCACTATGAAATGTCAAATCATAACTTTTGGCTTTACACTAATTAAATGATCAAATTTCAGTGGGACATGGGACGTGGGACATAATACAAACCACCCCTTAGTTGGATTGATGCCGAGGATTGATGCTGAGGCCGCTTAAGCCAAAACAACCTATTTGAAATGGATGAAGAAGTAACTTGTATTTTAGAAAAACTAAGAGATAATCACTTTTCCAAGGTTTCATTTAATGTTTTATTAAAGATAACCTCTTCACCATTCTAGGACAAGAGGTTTGAGACGCCAATTTAAGAATCTTGAGAAATGTTTATTTTTTTAGAACAAAAAATGGATGTAAAAAACCAAAAAATTTACTTTCACACAGAACAGAAGTAACAGCTGCCGCCTATTTTTTTACAAAACGCTGGTCGCCTAATTTTTTTCTTCATTCACAAAAAACTAAACAATAATTTTTCTTCCAAATACTTAGTGGTTTTTTGCTTGATTACAATAAATTATGACAATTATGGGTATTTACACTTATTGACAAAAAAAATAGTAATTCAATGTCACTATTAGTGGCTTCCTAATCAAGTGGAATGGCTCATTTCAAAGTGGATTAATGCTTAACCCCTATAGCCCTGTTGTACCCTTTGGGAACAATTGGGATTTTGGATAGGTACCTACGGCCTGGACTTTTGTACTCATTTTTGAAACTGTTTTTGAAGATAGAAAAACAAGCTAGCTTTTGGGGAATTTTTTATTTATTCCAATCTATGCCCAAAAGCAAAAGTTATGCTCATATAAGGATAAATTTATGAAGATTGGGCAGAATTTTTTTTGCAAAAACTTTTCTTTTTCTTTTTCTCATAGCCTTATAGTTTTGTCTACATCTAAAGCTTTGATTCATTCCATTTGGACTAGTTATGAGGAAGTTATGGATAATCTTGTTTTTTGGGCAATTCAAGCATCTTCTTGAAAAAATATCTTATAAACTTCATTTTTGAATGCAAGTTTAACTTTTTTTCAAAAACATTGTTTGAGAGGGTGAAGTTTGTTTTCTAGAACAATCTCACCATTGGGATTATTGCGTTTCAATTCCATTGCAGGGTTATTAACAATGTAAGTTCTTGTTCAATCTCATACCTTCTTCTACCTAATGTTAACCCCTAAACATCAAGGAGGAAGAAAAATTCCTTTGGCTTTGAAAAAAGATTTTGTGATTTGGAAAAAAGTTGTTTATCATCTGATTTTTTTTCAAAAGTGACCATAAACACATGGTCCATCATGGAAAACAAAAAATTACCTCTTGAGATGCATTCATTTTTTTTATGTAACCCAAATTATGATAAGATTTAGAAACATGGTTTTAGCTCCCAAGTTGCCCTTCTTGCAATTTTCATGAGGGCACCATGCATTGTTGACTTTTCCAACTTTTTGAAGCAATACTACTGGTGCCCATGTGCAAAACACTGTAGAATGCTACAGGCAAGGCAAGCCACAGTGATCCATCCGTCCTTAAAGGGTTAAGAATGAAAATTAAGTATTTTTTGTTTGAATTTTTTTCCAAAGATTCTCAAATCAATTTTCCAACATAAAGAAATAAATCTCAAAACTTTGTGGTGCAATTTTAAGTAAAAAACGTTCAAAATCATAAATTTAGTCATGCAAGGTGCAAAAAAGTCTATTTTCTACACTTTAAACACAAATATCTTGCAATTTGTGCAGTCAAAGTTTTGGAATGTGTTTTCCCACATTTTTATACTAGTCTAGTACAAGATCCTACGGCTCAATATGAAAAACGACCAATTTTCAAACTTTTTTGCTCTTTGCAATAAAAGTGGCAATTTTGAGTGTCTTTTGACAAAATAAAGGCCCCAAGGCTTTAGAGTTAAAAGCAACTATCAATTCCATGTCAAAATTCATAACTAACTGTGCAAGTATCATTAACACCTAAAAGCCCATTGTCCTTATGGGGGACAAAATGGGTTTTTGGCAAGCTTATTCTATTAGGATTTTGATTAATTTATATGAAGTTTATTTTTGAAACAAAGGTTTTGCAAGGGCTATGTGGGAGTACAGTTTTTTGAAATCACATTCATAATTCAAAAGTTATTGGTGTTTTATGTACTTTTTTGTTCAAGGGGCAACCAAGGCATGTCAAATATTGTTGGCTTCTCTCAAGGGCCACTAATAAAGGCATGACTCTTTACTAGAATATGCCAGAAGAAATAGTGTACTGTAGGTTGGAAGTAGATTTGGCATAAAATAATTTCCTAAAATTTTGTCTAATTATTTCATAAATTATTCTCCAAAAATGCCCAATGTCAAACAAAACAAAAAACTACAAGATGCTCAAAATAGGCTTGATTCTATTAATTTGTTTGGTTGAATGCTAAAATTTAACAGCTTTTTTTGAAAATGCCTAATCTTTAACTAGTTATGAAACCTAATGCCCAATTGATTTTTTCACAAAAACTAATCAATTTGGAAGTGACTTGCCAAATTTGCTCTCAACCTACAGTACTAGATCAATTTATTTCTATATTTGAAAAATACACTAACTTTTGAACTGCAATAGCTATTAGAGATTTGATTTTTTTCAAATTTTTTGTGGTTGTCAATAAAGTTAAAAACCTCCAATCTACTATTGAGATTTTTAATTTTCAAAAATCACCATTGGAAATTTTGTTTGCCAAAAACCTTAGTGTAGTGAGATTTTCAAGCACATGTTTTGCAATGCAAGCTCATGGAGTGTTTGAAGTCTTTGTTGGCCATGAAAACTTGTGAAAATATGCCTAATATGATTTAGAGCATGTTGGAGGGTGATTGCAAGAAACACTTGTACTACATTTTGTGCCCTCTCCCCTAGGCAGGAGGTAATAGACTCGTATTTTTTGCATAACAAATTCTTTTGACCTAAAATTTCAGAGTAAGGTGAGCATCAAAGTTATTGACCTTTAGTAAATTTTTGGTGTTTTTTAAATTTATTTTTCTATTTATAAGGGGGGCCCCACATTGCATGTCTACCTTCATGGTTTTGGGGGTTTTCAGTACTACATTGGGTCCGAAAAAGCAAATTTGCTACCGCAAATCAGGGTAGTGGTTAAGGAAGCATCATTACACAGACTTGTAGACTTGTTTTACAGAACTCAAAAATCTTTGCCTTGCACATTGTCTCAAAGTGGGCATCCTTTCTCCCTCCATTGGTAAAAGACAAAAACCTTCTTCCAAAAAGTACCTACACGAGTTCAAGCTAATGAGGGAAATAAAAAATGGCCATTTTTTATTTTTATTTTTTGAATTTTTTATTATTTTCTAAAAATAAAAAAGGAAATTGTCTTTTTGTTGGTAATTTCTATCCCTCTATTTTTGTGCATAACTTTTAGAATAAATTTTTTCTAGGTTTGAATTTTCACAAGTATGCTATTTTAAGTGCTTTACAAATTGTCCATATTTTATTTTATTTTATTTAAAAAAATATTACTTTGAAATCTCATAGTTACTACCTAGTACTACCAGTTTTAAGGATGTTTGAGACAAAACTGTGAAGTGTTTCTTGCAACTACCCTAGACAAATATCTCCAGCATCTATAGGGAAGAAATTATTCACAATATGTAGTAAAAGGGACTTGAAAATTTGGGATGGAGGTCTATTTTTTTTGTACTAACTTCAAATGATCATATCTCTCAATCCGTAGGACCAAACTTCATGAAAATTTCACTATGGCTTCTTGTATGTGTCTAATGCAAAATCATGTGGTTAGATTCGTAAAGTTAACGAAAATATTGTTCTTAGGACAAATGGCAGTTTTTAGTGTTTTTAATGGCTTGCGCCTTTAGGGGTTAAAAAGAATTTCTAAAATTTTGGCCTTGACTTCTTAAAAAAAGGTTTGAGGTTGATTTCAAAAACCAAATCAATAAGAAACAAAGATTGCAATCTTCTTAGCCTCCAAATTAACCTCATATCCTAATTTAAAACAATGGTTTAGGATATGTGTGGTTGCCCCAATTTTTTTACTCGTGAGTAGATCCTGTACGTAAGGGTCAAAATTATTTCTTTATTTTGTGCATATGTAGTATGCTCAACCTTTTATATAATGGCACCCTACAGTTGCACAACTCTTTTATATCCTCAAGGTTTGTCATATGATACACACCTTTGTTTAGACAATTTCTACATGACAAGTTGTGATACACGGCCCTTACCCAAATTCTCAACCTTTACACCCCTATGTTAAATTGAACGTTAAACACAAGTACTGCAAATAATGCCCAAAGCATATCCCATGTTGAATATTGTGTTCTTTATATGTGTATTTTAATTTGAAGAAGGTCAAAGTTAAGGCCTGCATTGATGATTTTGCACTGCAGATTTGTGAAGGGAATCTGCAGGTTGGATTGAAGAAATCAATCACATCCTGAACAAACAGGACTTTGATTCTCTGAAATGGCAGCTGGGGACCTGATCTGATTTCCCGTGTAGTTTCAGTTGTCTGCAGGCTAAACATACCTATAGTCTACATTACCATCCAAATCTCAAACCCCTCATCCTATGGCGTACATTCTAGAATACAAATAGGCGTGTAGCCGATGTGTCCCAAGCCGCAAAAGTATAACTTGTAATTTAAATCACAAGTATATATAGCATAAATTGTAGAACACAAAATGTGTAGTTTGCATTATAGAAGGCCGATGCATGCTTGAGAATGATGAAGGCAATTTGTTAACCCCTAAAGCCCGAAGTGAGTTGCAGAGAAAAACAAGACCAAAACTGCCATTTTTTCATGATTTATTTAACGTTCAAAATAAAAATCGTTTTTTGAGTTTCAACCGTACAAAAGTGTATTATACAAGTAAGGCAATGTGTGCTAGAAAATTTCACCCAATTGACCTTGTGGATTGTAAGATTATAACATTTGAATTGAGAAAAATAACATTTTTTCATTCTTGCAAAACAAGGTTAGCATACTTCTAAGTCCTCCCAAAGTAAATTTTTTGCTCTACACAAAAACAAGATTTTTGACCATTCACAAGTTTATGATGTTAGGTTCACTCATGAAAATTTTCAAAAGTAAATATAGAATTTAATTTACTCTAAATCACCTTGCAATGCAAGGAGGTTCAGTGAATTGGCAATACACTAGTCATTTTTTCATGATTTCTTGTGCAATGAAGAAGTTTTTTAGTTTGAAATTCGAATGGTGAAATTTAGAGGCAAACATTTGGAATATGGAAAAGAAAGTTTCAAGAACTTGAATGTATGGAATGTAAAATAATAGGGCTTGAAGTTAGAAGAAACCATTTTTTCTTGAAACCACTTGAAATAGTTACCAAAATTTGACTCTTCTTAGATTGTGATTTGTAGGCTCTATTTTATGTTATTTTTTGACAATTGTATATGATGTTTTACTAGTTACATACATGCCAAGTTTCAGAAATTGATGAGAGTTTTAGCATAAAATTCTCCAAAGATGCCCAAATTGCCTAGGGTGCCCAATTTTTTTTGGGCAACACAACTTTTTACTCAAACATCTGATCGGGGTTTTTTCTTTTCACACACAAAGGTATTCATTGTATGCACCTTGTCTCCCAAATATCAAAAACATTTGCCAAAAATTGACTTCATAGGAACCTACCCAAATTTTCAACCGATTGTTGAACGAACTTTTGTGGTTTAGGGGTTAATTATAGTCAAACCTCTCTAAATTGGTAGCACATGTGGACTAAAACTCTAATTGTTAATGGAGATTGCCTAAGATCAAGCGAATAAGAAAGTGATTTATAAGATATTGGTGAGCAATGATTTTAGCAAGTTAGGGATTTAAATAATTTATGGAGTACCAATTTAGATGTCCAATTGTAGATGATATTGAGCTTCTTAGCACATTCAATATTCATGAAATTTTGACCAAGAATCCAAGAAAGAACCTCTCCACATTATGATATGTTCACACTTGGTGTTAAGAGTGATAATAGCTTAGAAAAATTAGATGTATTTGGACATATTTTTTTATTGCATTCATATTGTTAATACCCCTCCTAACACCAAGTGTGAACATACCTTTACATCTTTGGATTCCTTTCTCTTATACCACCTAAGGCAACCGGCACCTTGAACTTCTCAAATTCCCAAAATGGCATTGCAACTTCCCAAAGTGGACACAATTTATCTTACTACCTCATTTTTATTTTAAAAACTAAAAATTGAATTAAAAATGTCTTTGAGGATAAGGGGGTGTCGCTCTTTTAGAGGCGCCGTACTTGGACCGCACACCCTTGAAGTTTATATGTGGCAATGTGCCCACTTGAAGCCAAACTTTGAAGCTCAAATAGTGCAGAGAGGCTCAATGGATATGTGAAGGGTTTCTTACTTGTGCAATTTTTTACTCAAGAGTAATACATGTTGTTTATGAAAAAATATTTGGCAATATGTAATTTTTTAATTTATCTTGAAACAACATAGCTCGATTTGAATGAGTATGGACTAATTTTGACAAAAAATGAATTTTTATCCATACATCGCAAATGGCATCCATATCCATGGATGTACTTAACTTAGTCCCTCTAGAACAGACTTCTTTTTGCAATGCCAAAACTAAATGAAAAAAAAGGAAAAACCTATGTATGTTTATTGTAAACATGTTCTACAAATAGGTAGTACAATAGCTTGTGAACTCTAATATTAGTATGATCTACCCCAATTTCAAGTTGGTGCAACTTTCATTGGCACTTCTCCAAACAAGGCCACCAATTTCCTTCAGTATCACTTTTCAATTAGATGTAAGTCATGTAACTAGATGATTCCTTGAGAACCAATAATAGATGGTCAAAAACCATTCCAATTGTATACTTAGGGCGTCCTTCCATGTGGAGGGGTAAGGGGCAGTCTCAAAAATACATGACTGATTGTAGTGGAATATTCTTGAGTTAGTGCTATTGATTTCTTAGTTTTGCATTTCCAAGTAAAGGGGCGTGGAACAAGTTTTTGAGGTCATGCACCCCCTTCAATTCGTTCATGGATGCTTCTCCAACTAGCCACAACAAGTTTCAAATGCTGCAAAACAAGCATACGCAAGGAGAGAGTGTGCAAATAGCTTCATTAGTGATCAATAGAAACAAGAAAATAAAAACTAGAACTCTAAAGTAACCGAATGATCAGGGGAAAGTCACCAAAAGGTCTTATCCCATGAAACTCCTTCCATGTGCACCAATCGGGAGATGTATTGTTGCGTAGCGCTCCTCCTAATCTCGGTAGTGCATGGAAAGACGTCTTTAGGTAGTTGGGTGATATGTTTAGCAAAAATTAAATAGTTTTTGCCCAAATATAAAATTTCACTACTTGATTGGCCAACACTTATGATAAACAAATGTAGAATTTTAATCCATCAAAGAGACGCTCATGTTTACTTAGCTAAAAAAACACAAGATGTTACATTAGTAATCACCTAAAACTTGATTAAAATTCTGCTTTTATTCAGTAATTTGCAAATGTAACTATTTTAATACATAAATAAGGGCAAAGTAAATTACAAACGCAACTATTCTAATACATAAAGAAGGGCAAATCCTATGTTTTTGAACATTTCTTTTTGGCAATTGTAAGCCCCAAGGTTAGCACCTTCAGTTAAAAGCTCATTTTTAAATTGATTTTTCAATTTTTAGATTAAAAAAATACCAAAAAATCCTAAAATTATTTAAAGTTAATTTTATGAAATAGTTAGATGTACATCAAAATATTATATATCTTTAACTACAAAACTTATTCTTTTTATAAATTAAAATTAATTAAAAATATAGAACTTTAAATAACAACCTAGAATTGGATTCAACCTTAATTCTGCAGCAATTTCAAAACGGCAGACTATAAATTGTTATTCTGCAAAATTATTGAGGAACTCCATGAGGGGTTCTACAAAAAGTTTGGGATTTTTCAATTGTTAGAATTCAACGTCCGGATGGTCAACCGTTGAAATTTACAATAGAATATTCTTAGAAATTCCCAAAAATTTGATAAAATCCTACAAAAATTTAGAATATGTTATTTTGTGTCAATAAGACGCTTCAACAAATTTGAAGGCATTTCAATCGCAAAAACTACTTCAACATATGACTTCAGCAGCTTCGACATAAAGACGACATTTTGACCAAGATTTTAGGAGCATCTGGCATTCAAATTTGGCAAAAGATGAGAGTATTCTCACTCTCATAATCATTTTGAACAAGTTGGTGAAGTCCAAATTTTGGAATAAAATATATTCCTTCATTTGGAGTTTTATATTCCTTTGGCCTTATGAAATCAATGGCACCATTCATTTGTAATTTGATGATTTTCTCCAAAAATTAGCTTTGACTCTAGTTTACTATTATTAGTAAGTCCGTAGATTTGAATAGAATGAGGTTAGATAACCCAAGGGTTACTTATGGATGGATGAAGGGTAATCCTTGGAAGTTTGGTATATAGTACATTTCTTATCCTATCTTTATACCCTCTTTTCATTTGTTAATTTACAATTGTATGTTTCCTTAGTCGTTTGGTATCAATGCTTGTGTTATTTAATGTCTTTTTGAGTTATATACTCCTTAGAAGATTTGAAGTCCCCTCAAGATACTAATTAAGTTCATACTTCTTTTTACTTTGTATTAACCAAATAGATTGAAGTCAATTCTTTACTTGTCTCTTGTGTTAAGGTTTATGAGGTAATTATATCCTTACAATTTTAATTTTTTTGTCTGAACTAATTCTAGGAAGCTCTTGGCCGAGAACCTGGTTATGTCATTGGTCAAGAACTCATAGAGTTCTTGTAAATGTCTTATTTTGCTTCTTGATTAATTTTAGATGTTTTTTTTGTCAAAAATAAGAACAAACTTTTGTTCAATTGTTTCAAAGTTGTGAATTTTAGAAAAAAGAAAAAAGAACCTCTAGCAAGATTTTCAGTTTTCTCAAATTTGAGTTATTAATGTGAAGAGAGAGTCAATTTATTTTTTTAGTGTGTTTAAAAAAGTTGGTTTAGTTAGAAAATTGAGGAACCTCTAACAGTTTTTTTAAGTTTTAATCAAGTGAAAAACTTTTAATTTATTAAAGAGGAAGGAACCTTTGGCTTAAGGGAAGTGTGCTCTATTCTTCTTCAAAAAGCCCTCTTCCAAATGTTAGTATTTGGAAAGAAAAAGATTGAGATTTGGGTTAGAGACTCTAATAATAAGCAGCCACTAGTACTGGCTATACCAAAAGCTTTGAGTTCTATTATAAGGACATATAAAGCATTTGAGCTATTTTTGTACATTCTCAATATTCATAGTTCACAAAGTAAGTCAAATAAAAATTTGTGGAGGCTGAAGGAGTCAAACTCGGGACCTTGTGGCCGCGAGCCAAGAATCCCAGCGCAGTACCCAAACCAAGAACACTAGTGTCGTAGCTCTTGAGAATGGAGGAGGCGTTTAGTGTATTTATACAATCTTTGTTCTTTTTTTCCTCCCACTAGACGACTGCACCAAGGCCGTGGCGACCGACCACGATGACCGCAAACCACAGTGACAAAGGCCGCGACGAGGGCTAGCATAGCTATGCTTGAGAGCTGAGAAGACGGGTCCGGAGTCAAGGACTAGGGCCAAAAAACAAGAGCTGTTGGGTGGAGTGGAAGCCAGCTGCTCCAGCAGCCACAACAATAAGGTCCAACAACGACCAGAGAAGAAGACCTGGACCATAGACTAATTTTTGTTAGAAACCAATAGGGCTAGTGCATTTGGTCTTTTAAAAATTGAATCTTATTATTGTTTTAGCTTCTCTACAGGTAAAAATTATATGTATAAATAATAACAAAATAACAAATAAAAAGAAAAGAAAAGAAAAGAAAAGAAAAGAGAGCAAGGTTTGGTTTTGGTTTATTTTCCCATGGAGCTCATGGATGCGGCATGGGCTATGAAGGAGGTGGAGATGGAGATATGATCCTCCATCTTTTACTATAGATTTGATTTATTATGTTTTGAGTCTTGTTTTACTATCAGTTTAATTTGCAAATTATTTAAAATACCTTAAACTATTACAAAATCTCCTATACATAAAAATTATAGATTGTGTTCATTGCTTGAAAGGCACTAGTTGAACCAACCGTAAATCCACCCAAATTTTAAGTTTTCCTATTTCTATTTGAAGAACCCCGTTGTGTTTACTTTTTTTTCAAGAGTGGATGAAAAAGTTCTCTCAACAACCATGGCATTTTGTCAAACACGTTTTAGTTATTGGTCAAAACTGAGCAAACAACAACTAAAAGTTAGATGAAGCTCAAGAACAATAATTTAACATTACATACAAAACATCTAAGAAGTCAAAGTTTAACATATAGAATTTCCAAAGTTGTGTTCTAGTTTTAATGTTTTTGGGTTGAAAATTGCATAAAGAGCAATTTGATTCATTTTTTATATTTTGGCAAGCATTTTATTGCTATCCAATTATTATGACTTGCAATAAAGTTAGTGTTACTATAAAGTACTTTTACCTTTTGTTTGTTTTTGCAAAAACAAATTCAAAAATCTACATTGTTGCATGTGCAAGAGCTTGTAAGTCCAAATTCTAAGTTTGTGTAACTTATTATTCTTGGATATTTATTGCATAAATATATAAAATACATATGAAATTTTTCAAACTAGTTGGACACATTCATCATGGTGAAAAGATAACCATTTGTATAAGCCAATTCTAAAAACCTTATTATTCCTAAAGTAAAGTTTGAAAGGTGCTTGGTGTTAGTCCGTTTTTGCTAAACATTTGCCTCCTCAACCTTTTCCACAATTTATACTATTGAACAAAAAAAATATGGTCCCCATGCTAAAGTCATTGCATATCCTACCCCTAGTTTCAAAAGAAACATTCCTTATGAATTACACCAGTTCTATAAACACAACCAAGATTACTCTAAAAATTTCTGGGCATGATAGCTAGTAGTGAGTCACATGTCCAATCTAAATTCTTCAAGGACTCAACAAACATTATGCATGTGAGGACCTACTACCCAAAAGTTTTAAGAAATGATTTTTGAGATTTTGGTTTTATGGGTAATGTGATGATTTGGAGGTGGAGAATGCAAGCAATGAATAGATTTTTAAGACCCATGTCCTAATTTCAATGTCCTCATATTGAACATTGTATAATGAGCATCTTGTTACTTAGTATTGAGCATCCATGTATGGGGCACACATTTGGAAGAAACAAAAGACTAGGTAAAAGCAACGTCAATGATAGTACCATGGAGGATTTATATCAATAAGATGGACATGACAAGAAAAAAAACCCCAATGGAAACAGTAACCAACGCATCTAGTTGGAGTGTGCTCCAAAAGAGAGCTTTGAAACGGTATTTTGCAACTAGTTATTGCACTTGCCAAGTGAAGCAAAAAGGTGTGATCAACAACATCATGGTGATGATTAGGCCTAGTTGAGGAAGAAAAGGGAAGAATTAGGAGTCTCTTTCAAAACTGTGGAGTGGCCTCACCCTCCAAAAACTCCCCTTCACCCTCATGTCAAGGATCCTGTCAATTCCATGTGCTAACTTGCTATGTCAGCCTCCTTCTATTGGGGATCAAGTTAGACTTGGTGCTAGCTTGTTGTGTCACCATCTCTTAATGCCTTCATGTTACTTATAGGGCAAATGATATATTGAGTCCCTCCACCCAAAAATAATACCATAACCACAAGAGCTCACTAAATCAACCCCTAAACCCTTTTACTACTTTCATATGCAGTCTTACAATTAAGGCTGTTGAAGGGGCGTTTACATGAGCGTATGCAGAAGTAGCCTTCCAAGGGCTGCACACCCATGCATATGCATTTATGTTTCCACCTGTTGCACACACATGGATAAGTAGAAGGTACTTCCATTTTGTAAATTCATTAGATGCATGTTAAGAGTTGCTTTCACTTTCAATGCCTATAATTTCTAGAAATAAAAACTCTTAATTCACAATGGGGTCCAATTAACTTTAAGTGAATTAAATGAAGTTTCAACTATGATTGTTTTTGGGAATTGATATGTGCACACTTGGGGTTTAATATATGCACACTTGGGGTTTGATATTTGCACACTTGGGGTTTGATATATGCACACCGGGGGAGGGGTAAATCTTAGATATTTATCATCAATAAGCTAATTTGGAAAATTTGAATTCATATTTGGATTTAGAGACCTTGGTTTAGTTTAGAACCACAAGAAAGGATACAATTGAACAACACCCACTGGATTTTTTTAGCTAGGGGCCAAACTATTACTTTTATCTTTATCTGTAAAAAAAACTAAGCTTTTCCACTGGGTGTTGTTCAATTATATCTTTCTTTGTGGTTCTAGACTAATTCAAGATCTCTAGATCCAAATCTGAATTTAAATTTTCCAAATTTAGCTTCTTGATGGTGAATATCTAAGATTTATCGCCTCCTCCATTGAGCACATATCAAACCCCGAGTGTGCACATATCAATTCCCTTTGTTTTTTTGTGCAATTCATATTGGATGTTTTATATTTGGTATGCATTGTAATATAGAATATACTATAATCTGGCAAACCAAATAAATAAATAAATAAAAATTTAAAGATCCTTTTAGTGGAATTTTGTATTATTTTTTTGCAAACTTGTGCAACCTATACAAGGGTGAGGACTTAAAGAGTTAATACATATAATAACATGAATATATATAAACATAAATATATACATGTGAATACAAATATCAATAAAAACATGAATATAAACATAAATGCAATGATATGTGTAAAGATAAAATTAAAGATAATCATAAATACAACATATTTTTGTGTGTTTTTTTTGTTAAATGGTAAATTAACTAAAGTAATAAAGTAAGCATTCAATATTAGTTATGTTTATCAATAATTTTTGCCAAAAATAACACAATTCATACTCCTTTACCTTGTATATTCGTTTTTCAATTTACTATAAAAAAACCCCCACATTGTCAAGATCACAAGTCAGTGTGATTAAACTAACCTCTAAATGTGCAAGGCTTTTTGAGCTTCTTGAAATCCCATGAAAATGAACACTCAACCAACCTTTTCATAAATTTCATCAAGTTTTTTTAAAAAATGTAACCGTACACATTTAAACTAAACATATTAGCAATTGCATAAAAAAGTAAAACAAAATGTTATCACTTATAGTTTGGAATTTTATAATGGTTAAATAAGAGGGTGTTAAAATTGCAAAAGTGACTATAAGCCTTCCAATCCTCATTTCACATGTCAAATCTAAAATATTGGTCACCAAAAAAGTATGATGTTTAAACCTTTCAAGTCATTACATATCTAACTTTAATTAATATACGGCTTTCAAAATCTAATCCTATTTTTTTAGATGAATTTCTAATGTAGAGCTTGTCTCCAAGCTTTATTGTATTTGAGGCTCATTTCAAAGATTTTCTAACACTAAAAACCCCAAGATTGCAATGCACAGTGCACACCCTTGTATAAAAAATTGAGTATAAAAATCATCCACATTCATTTTCAAAATCAAATTTTTATTGTTGAAAATAGACTTCAAAACAAACTTGTACTGAAAAAAACTACTAAAAAATAATGATTTAATAAGGTTTTATTCAGTTTCAAAGTTTTGTAAACATCCAAATTGGGGGCCTTGGGCATTTAAGGGTTAAGTAGAAACATGTAGGGGTGAATTGGGTGGTGGAGCCACTTCAAAAAGTTACCCAAGGACATGTGGCACTTCAAGATCCTCCCCTAAAATTGTGTTGCACACCCTTCTTGCTATCGTGCACACATAAAAGTAGTAGCAAGACTGCACACCCATTGCACACTCCTATTTCCACTCCAAAGTTATAGGATGCCCAGTTTAGTATTGTTTTTCAGTGCACATGCATATGCACACGGCCGTGTAAACGCCCCATGAGGCTGCTGAGGCTGCTGTAAGGGTGAGGGATCACAACTGAGAGAGTGACTGTAAGGACCAAGGCGAGGGATTTAGGGCATGTGGAGTGAGTATACTAGAAGAGGAGTAAGGGCAGGGGACTAAGAGGGCTTTGCATAAGGTAGGAGGCTCAAATTTGGAGCAGGCTCAAATTCGGAGCACCGCCTCAAATATACTCTTTCTATACATCTTGTTTTTCATAACCCTTCAACAATGTACAGCTCATGTACATCTGAGGCAGTGCTCCATTTTAGAGCCCTATGACCTTTCCACTTCAAATATTCATAACTAATTCCACAAAGTTCCAAAAAATATGAAACAACTTGAGTTAGATGCAGATTCTTCTGTCTTTCAAAAAACTTTACTGAAAATCATTTCAAGGAGTTTCACCTAATTCAGTTGATGCTCCATTTATGAGCCTCCTACCTTAGAGAGTGCCTAATCTAAGGCTTGGATTGGAAATGGAAACCACGGGAGTCCTCCTGGGGGGGTGCAATGGAGTAGAGCATGATTGAATGGCTCTCGCATTCTCATGATTCTCATCTCATCATTTGCTTGATGATGAGGATGATGATGCCCCCTTTCAGTTGGCTCTCGTCCTCCGGTACTCCAGTGAGTCCAGTCCGGCTGTGTGTACCATGGCCCATTCAAACCCCCCACATGAATGCCCTGTAGTAATAACTCTGCCACGCACCCTCACACGCTTGCTTGCTTGCATGCTCTTTAAGTCCGTATTTCCTGTGCAGCTTGTCTCACTCCTAGTACTCTCTCCACTCACTCCATGAGCCCCTAAAGGATGTCGCAGTATTATATATGCTCTCATGTGTTGTATACGGATGGGGTATTTGGGTAGCACATGAATCCCATTGGAGCTGTAAATTTTAAACCAAGTCATAAACATACTATCAGTCAACTAAGATTTTTTAGGGAATTTTTGACATTTGTCATAGAGCCATAATTTCTTCAAGTATTAAATGGACCTTGTATGAGTACAACCAACACTTTTGGTAGGCAACATCCTTTAGGGGTTCCCTTTCCAAGGCTAAGGCTGTTCAAGGTTTTGCAATAGATCCTTCCATGCATGTGGAAGCTGACTGTGCAAATAGTGGCACTGAAATTACCTCCCTCCATTTTGCTGCCAAGCACAACAGTAGGGAAGAATGACTTGGCCTTGCATGTTGATTATAGACCCTAAACTCAAGTTCTTTAGTATGTTAGAGCATGCATAACATCTGCAAGTTGTGTCACTCAAGCGGATATAAGTTGAGTCCAACATGAATTCACTTGGACAATCAAGGTTACATATTGTAAGAATATACATATAATAACAAAGAATACATATATATCCTTTTGTAAGCTTTTTAGAGTATCTCTTGTCACTTGTTACATGAGCCTCGCATATTGATGTTCTCCGCACTCGTAACAACTTGCAAATTCTGAGTCCCCAATAGCTTTGTAGTCATTGATTTACAAGCATAGGGCCTCCACAATCAATCTCAGCCACGCCAAATTCTAGATTTTTGCATGGACTTTCATGACCCCTTGTCTTTGTTGTCACATAGAAGTTTGATCAGTAACCTTCAATGGCATGACATAAAAACCTTAATAAGCATATCCAAACCCTAAACCTTCCAAACTACATGAGAATTTCTGGCCTTGCCCTGCCACTTTATACAAGTTCTTGCCATTGTCCCCTTGGAACCTCGTTTGCCATGGCGTGGGAAAGCGGGTGGCAGGAGATGCTCTTATGCAACTTCAAAGTTTAGTGGATATCTAAATGTGGTGCCCTACTGCCCTTGGATATTTTGGGATTAGAGGTGAAGAATCACGTGCAATTGTACGAACTAAGATTGATATGCTTGGAGTGTGAAACATGGTGCCCCTGATTAATTAAAAGGCTACTCAAGAGTCGAGAATCTTGCAAATCTGATTTCAAAATCTTGAAATCCTTTGCAAATATCATGTGAACCGATGACCAAAGATGAATTTCATTCATAATGTCTCAGGACTGTTGCATCACACCATCATCCACAGACGTCTTCATCCATGTATTATTGTGTTACACTTGGGCTTGCATTTGATTATGTTTTGAACATAGCATTTGAAAAGGATTTGTCATTCATGAAAATTTAAATACATGAGATGCTCTAATTCCTTGATGTCATACACATACATGTACATATGTATATGTATATGTATAGGAACTCCTATATTGTGCTCAAAAATCACAATCTACATACCCAACTATTGGTAAAGAAAACTCATAATAAGCATACCCAACTACTGGTAAGAAAGGCTAGTTGCTATCAATTATAATGCAACTAAAATGAAAAAACAAGAAGTGTCAAAATTGTTCTAGGATGCAATAGAATATGCCATAATCTCTTTTTTCAGAACTAATCACGAAAAAGAAAATAAAATGAAAATGACATAGACCCTACATGGTACCATTTTGGCGCCAAATTCCCATGGTCCCAACTCTACAAAGTACCACTCTCATTTCTCAAATCAATTTCCTATCTTAGAATCAAGATGCCACCTATTCTTCATATCTTATCTCTTCTCCTTGTTTATTGTGTTATGGGTTATGTTGTCTTAACCCCTAAAGGACCATGGCCTTTATTTTGTCAAAAGACACTCAAAACTATCACTTCTATGGTAAAAAGTAAAAAAGTTTGAAAATTAGTCTTTTGCATATCTAACCATAAGATCTTGTACTAGACTAGTATAAGAATGTGTCATACAAAACTCAAGAACTCTTACCAAACACATTGGAAGATATTTGCATTTAAAGTGTAAAAAACATGTTTTTTTGCACCTTGCATGACTAGGTTATATGACTTTGAACTCTTTTAACTTAAAATTTTTCACCTCAAAGTTTGGAACTTTGTCTTTTTGTGGTGGGAAGTTGAGTTGGAAATTTTGGGAAAAAAACTAGAACAAAAAATACTTAATTTTCATTCTTTAAAAAAACAATAGGTAGAAGAAGGTATGAGATTGAACAAAAAATTAGATTGCTAATAACCCTCCAATGGAATTGAAACTCAATAATCACAATGGTGAGATTGTTCTAGAAAGCAAAATTCACCCTCTCCAACAGCTTTTTTTGAAAAAAATTTAAGCTTGCATTCAAAAATGAAGTTTATAAGTTATTTTTTTCAAAAAGATGCTTGAATTGCCCAAAAAACAAGATTGTCCATAACTTTCTCATAACTAGTCCACATGGAATGAATCAATGCTTCAAATGTAGACAAAAATGTAATCTATGAGAAAAAATTAAGAAATATATATTTCAAGTTTTTGTAAAAAAAAAAAATTGTTGCGCTGACTCTCCAAATTTGTGCTTATTTGGGCATAACTTTTGCTCCCTAGCATCATTTGGAACAAAAATTAAATTCCCCAAAAGCTAATGTGTTTTCCTATCTTCACAAAAAGTTTTAAAAAATTAAGAAAAAAATTGAGGCTATAGGTACTTGTCCAAAATCCCATTTGTCCCCCGTAGAGATAATGGTCTTTTAGGGATTAAGTGACCAAATTCCAAGGAGATTTTGTGAGCATGTATTTACATATATAATAGAATACAATGACAATCATTTTACTGCAAAGGTAAAAAATTGCGTGGATAAAAAATAAAATCATGCATGAGAAAACAATGACAGTTCTTTTATTGCATGGATAAAATGATTGTGTGGGTAAAAATTGAAAAATGTTTTATTGCATGGATAAAGAACAAAAAATGTTTTGTGTAGTTGGGGGCTTGAAATTATTTCACATCCCGTTAGACGAGTAACCTATACTAAGATTGGAGGCTCAAACTTTGTTAGGGCACTAAAATCGCTCACCTCTCCAAATGATCTCCGCCAATACATGTCTTATTCATAGCCTTTTTGAAATATATAGTAGACGCACATTTGAGGAGGTGGGCGGTTTTAGAGCCATATGATTTTTCCACTTCAAAATTTCATAACTAACTCCACATTGCTCTAAAAAATACAAATTAATTTGAATTAGATGCCAATGCCACTTGTCTTTCAAGGAAAATTTAATGAAAAATATTTCAAAAAGTTTCACCTCCCCAAAATTCAGTTTCAACCCTTAGAGCACCTTCAATGTATGCTATGGGAATGGGCTGATCCTGCATTTCTCTGGGTGGGGGCCACTTTAACGGGAATTCTAGGTACTTTTAGGGCTCCAACGTTGCCACGGGAACTAAAATGCCAAAATTGACCCTGTTAAAACCACCTCCTAGAGTGGCATATTGTCTTGTTTTCCCGTGCCCCAGCTCGTTTTCCTAGTGCGCACTGCATTTGCTAATGGAGTGACACGTTGCTTGTGATAGCCTACAATAGCTTGCAATTTCCCAACAACAACTTGCAAGTACTTACATTCTTCTACTATCGTGCTTGAATATGCTACGGGAGTTGAGTCAACATTGAAAGGATCCAGCCGGTGAAAGAAAATGCATACTTAAGGGGCGGGGAGCGACACAAGACCGGCTACTTCTGAGTCCCGTTCACAGTGCATACATTGAAGATGCTCTTAGATGGTTGGTTTATGAGCCTCTTACTTTAGGGCGGCTTCACACTATGACCGGCCAAGTCGAGAGGCCGTGGGATTGAGTGGCCAAACTTTGGTGAGAGGCCAACTAAATGGGCTGAAAGGAGGTATTAAAATATCGATTTTGACACTTTTGGCCAACTTTAGTGTGAAGCCTCCAAAGGCCAAGTCCAAAGGCCAAACTCTTGGCAGTGAGCTTCCACAAACTCTCAACTTGAATGGCCATAGTGTAAAGCCTCCAAAGGCCAAGCCCAAAGTCCAAAGCCATAACATTTATGAGACCTTCCAAATCCAATGGTCAAGATCTTGTAAGCTTTTGATTATTTTATGAAAACAATGTGACGGCCTCTCAACCATAGTTTGGGTCTCCATTTTTGCTTGACCCAAACTATTACCGAGAGGCCGTCAACCTTGGATGATAAAATGCTGCCATGTAGACATTTGGAGGATGCTGGCCTTTGGAGTTTGGCCACTAGTGTGAAGAGTTGAGTGGCCAAACTTTGAATTTCTTACAATTTGATTGGTGCAAGCCGACGGCCTCTCGACCTTCGGCCATAGTGTGAAGCCGCCCTTAGTCTTGAATGTGAGCAACACTATATTAGGGAGGTTGTGCCACCAAGTTGCTACCCTGCCACATACAAAAAGTTGCAATCAAAACCCTATTTTAAGAACAAGCAAAAAAGACAATGTACTTAGATTAGTGCAAATCAGTCTCACACTATTCACAGTCTCGCACTAATTGGAATAACTTGTGTATGAGAGATGCTGTAATAATGAAATGCAGCGGTGTTTATTGTTCATCCATTTGCAATGCGAATATTGTTTCCATGGGAATTAATTACTGTCCGGTACAAGTGTATTTGAGGGGCAGAGCAGCCGTCTTTGGACATTGATTCACCTCCGTCGTGCTTAATTCCCTTATTAAATAGCTTTCCTTGAATTTTCCTGTTCTCAGATGCTACAAAACAACCAGGCTACTCACAGTACTGTACACTGGATATTGCGTTTAGGTTGCCCACACTAATTACTCGACACTCTACACTATAAAAATACTTACTGTTATTGCAGTAATTATTGATTTTCATCAATAATTACTGTCATAAATAGTTTTTAAAGGGTTTGGCAACAACAACAAAGTTGCACAAAAACAAATAAAGGTAGGAGGTTCGTGAATGGACCATTTAAGCAAAAGTACACTTTTGGGGAAAAATCAAGGCAGCTTGGTAAAATGGGAATACTTTTGGTAAAAAGTTAAAGAAGAGGCAGTTTTGGGGCCGTTTAAATTGAATTTTTTTGAGTTAGTATGAATTGACTACAACTTATCAAAGCAAAAGGTGCATAGGTGGCTATTTTTTATCATAAGTGGTATTTGTGATGCAAAGGTTGCTTGTAATTGGAGTACATGAGTTCAAAAAGCAACCACTACAAAGTTGAGAATGCTCCAATAAGGCCTTTAACCCTTAAGCAACAGGCGGGCAATTGTGGCCTTCCATGTCTGTAGCTTCTACAATGTTTTTGCAGGTATGCACCAATAGTGTTGCTTCTAAAGGTTGCAAAAGTCAATAGTGCTTGCTGACCTCATGAAAATTTTAGTAAGGGCAATTTGGGACCTAACACCGTGATTCTAGAATTTCTCAAAATTTGAGTTACCAAAAAATATGAGTCCATTTGGTGAGGTTGTTTTTTGCCTTCCACAATGGACCATGTGTTTATGATCACTTTTGGAAAAAATCAGATGAAAAATGGCTTTAGCATGTTGTACATAATGTTTTTTTTTTTTTTTCAGGCTAGAGGATAAAAAATGTCCTCCTCGACATTTAGGGATTAAAGTGTGCAAGCACCCATTCCATATTCTAATACTCAAATCATGATTGAGAACACATTTTCATTTCTTTAAGTATGACATATATCTATATTTTACTGAAATACAAATCTCAACTCAATTATGACCAATAAGCATACTCAACAGTAGCTTATGTCATTCTATTTAGTTCCTAAAACGGTGCATGCACAAGTACAAATTTTGAACATAGAAAATGTGACCCATTCAAAAATCTTTGTGCATTATTTTTGGAAGCTCTACATGGTCGGTTCAAAATGCCCGTTTTGAATTGGAGCCTCCTACCTTAGTAGTATTCACATTGGAAACCATGTGAAATCCTAATATTTAGAAAATTTCATGCACCTCCAAGTAGCCAAGTGATGAGTCATGAGGTAACTTACCTGGGTAAAGCAACCTAATTGTTTAGACAACCTAAATGCGATATTCCGTGTAACCATTTTATTTATTGATTTATCTGTTACTTTCTACTTTGATTATTTGATTGCAAACTACCCTTATTGACTCACCATTTTCATGTACTGTATTTCCCAATACAGTGTTCTCCGGTGGTACTCTTGCATCCTGGGTATAATATCTGTATTGTACTGTACACAAGGGATGCCTAAAAACTTTGGTCTAAATCATACTAAGCTTAGGCATATCACAACATTGCTAGACAAATAAAAAGGCGTCCCTTTGTGCAAAGGTAAAAGGTCAGTCACATGTTAAAAATTTAACAAACAAGTAAATTGGAGAAGGCACACTAGCATCATGCATGAAGAATTGTACCAAAAAGCATCTATTGCAATGGGTGGTACATATTATGCTTACTTTTCACATCACATTGAAATTTCAAAATGTAATGGGTTGAGAGGTGAAAATTTTAACATTACAACTTTACAATATGCCCTCAAGTCCCAAATCTTTAATGCACTTAGAAGCGCCTGCAAGAATTTTTTTGTTGATGTCCTGGTGTTATGAAAACCTGTATGAACATATAACTACAGAATAAATTTTAAGATTTAAAACAAAGAAAACAAGAAATTTAAACAATTGCATGATTTTTATAGGCGGTCTCGAAACTATTAGTACCTCTTACCAAAAATAATCCATTAAATTAAAATCCCATCTTTGATTATAGGATTTGAAAGTCAAATATCTTGTTAACCCCTAAAGACCCAAGCATCGCTTTTTGGCAAAATAGTGATTTTGGGCAGCGCACTACAAATGAATTTTTCATTTAAAAAAAAAAAACTCACACATGATGTGCCTAAGGAGCAGCTTTGAGATTCAACAATTTTCAAAACTTTTAACTACATGGTTCAAAAGTAATTACACGATATGTTGTTTTTTTGAACTTTGGGTAGCCTGGGCAACTCAAAAATATATCTTTAAAAATGACATTATATGTATATATGTATGTATGTACATATACATATACATACATACATACATACACACACACACATATATATATATATATATATATATATATATATATGCAAGAAGCTTTGAATCATTCAATTTTGATTAAACCCTAAAGGACCAAGGAGCCCACTTTGGGCTTTGTGAGAACTCAAGCAGGCTCTATTGGCTTCATAATTTGGAAATTTTTCATGAAATTTTTAGGATGGATGCTACTCATCATAACCTACATGTGAAGCTTTATTTCAAGTCATTCCAATAAGTAATGCAAAAATTATAAAGTTTTTTCAATTTCAATGTCAAATTGGGCAACAAAAATATATTCATATTTTATTTTTTATTTTTTATTTTTATAGAATTTTATAGATTGATACCTACTCAAAAAAAATTAAATCACTCAATTCCAAACAATGAGGTAAGAGTTAAAATGAGTTTTATTTTGCGGGTAGTGAAGGTAGGAAGAGGGTAGAAAAAACATATAAAGTTATCCATAACCCTTAATTTTAAAAAAATTCAAATTCAAATGAAAACTAAAGTTACTAAATTTTCTGTTAGAGCATTCTCACCATTGGGATTAACAATTTTCAAATTCTTCCAAAACTTATTAGCATATTAGTTATATCTTTCATTTATCAATACATTTCACTTTATAGTTTTTGTAAAAATGAATCCAATTTTTTTGGGGTTTTTTTATTAAAAAAAAAATTATATATGCTTTCAACCCATTTTCCAACATATTGCAAAAATTGCACAAGAAAGACTACATACGTGTCTTTCTCTAAAAAGTTGAAAAACAAATCTCCACCTTCTAGAAGGATTAGAAAAGCCTAAATTTTGAAGTTTAGGCACATTGATCTTGCAATTGGTGGAGATATTCATTCTAAAATTTTGGGACAATATACTTGTGCAAGTCAACCGATGGATCCTACAGTTGGATTTGTTAAAAAGAAAGTTTCAATGAAGATTTTGACCTTAGTTTGGGGACTAGTATTTTGAAGCAATTTTAGGCCTCTAAACACAAAAGAATTTTAGGGGTTAATGAAATGAAAGTTATGAGAAGTTTTAGTTTGTGGGTAGGTATGGAGTCCCTCAAAACCATACCTACCCGCAAACTAAAGCTTCTCATAACTCTCATCTAATTAACTAAAATCAAAAGACTAAAAGCTTCTCACGTGTACATAAGTCTAATTAAATGATTTCAAAATAATAATTATTATTATTAAAGAATTTTTTTGAGTTGCCTAGGGTTCCTAGAGTTTTTAAAAAACTACATATCATGCAATAACTTTTGAACCATTTAGCTAAAAGTTGTGAAAATTGTTGAACCTTAACCCTACATTGCCCAAGGGGACAAAATACGTCACATTTTGCAAGTATTTTGAGATACCTGGGCGGTGTAGAGTTAAAGCTACTCCTTGGGCACATCATGTCCTCAAGATCATGTATGAAAATTTCAAAGAAAAGAGATGAAAAATCCATTTGTAGTGAGTTGCCTAAAATCCAATTTATCCTTTGTGGGGACAATGGGCTTTTAGGGGTTAAGTTTATTTTACAAGGATCCACACTTCCACAGTATATAACTGTATAACTACATGTGTTGTGTAGTAACTAACTCTTTAAAGTGGGATACTTACACCCCTTTACTTTAGAAGAGAGAGGTTATGAAGAGCAAGATTTTAGTTGATGAAAACTACAAGAATTGAGAAGACCAAGTAATGTCACTTTATATTATTAAATTTTTCTTAAAGATAAGAAAAAGAAAAAATGAGATGGACAACCCTTTTATCCTTTGATGCCAATAAAAGTGCACAATTTTTGGGTCCCCTAGAATTTATGTCAAGCCCATCAAAAGAGGTGGGCTTGACTAAAATTCCGAGAACCAATTGGCCAATCCCTTATAACCAATATTTTTTATTTTCTTAATAGTCTTTTGGGAGTTACCTTGAGTAAAAAAGAAACTCAAAATTTTGTCCCCTTCTCACTTTACATTACTACCAAAAGTTGCTACCTCTAAAAGCCAGCATTTCAAAAACAAACCATGGCCCATGAGAGATTTTCTTCACGTCTTCTCACATCTAGTGTAAAGTGAGCCATAGTTCAATGCTCATTTCAACTTGATTCTATCACACTCCTATTCCAACAAAGAATTGCATACACTTGATTGTACAAATAGCAACAAGGAAATATTTAAATTAAACTAAAACAATAAACATTCAAAATATTGTTAAATATCATTTCATATTTCTGTAGCTAGGTAGAATATTTGACACCATATAGTATTGTAGATTATTTTATATAAGATGGCAAAGTTGCAACTCATAAGGTCCCTATTAGCAACTCTAAACTAACCTTGAAACTACTTGGGTGTGTTCCTGTAATGGCACTTGAGAATCCCAATCCCAATCATCTCAAAGTAGCTTAGCACTTGACATATGGCAAAATTTGCTTGTGCAAGAGGCATTCATTGCTCCACTTTGGGTTTAAGATTGGGTGGAGAAGCCCCAAAATGTAGGGGTTGGAAGTGGGGACGCTTGGAGAACAAATCCTCTAAGGTAGGAGCACCCAATTACGGCACTAGTTGTTTTCCGATAGCTATAAAGTTGAGGAAATGCACTAGTTGCTTGACCTAATCTGAACACCTAGGTTAAGGAAAGCTGTCACTGTAATTGGGTATAGAGAACACAAGTTGTGTAGGTGGTGCAAAAGCTGAGCATGTGACATGGTTTTTTTGACGGTGCCTTTTCATTTCAATATCAATATGAGCATTTCAAAGGGGGTCTAGTATCAACAATAGGACAGTCTAGGGAGATATCTTTAACAATTTGTAGTTTATTCATTCAATCTCAGAAAATTCCAAAAACACTTTTGCTTACATCTGTGTCCATTTCCTAACAAGCACATGGTATTACATTCTCGAAAGACCTTCTAGAGCGCCGCATCTGAAGTAAGTGTCGGTTTTAGGTTCTTCTACCTGACCTTAGATTAATTGCAAAATTCCCATACCCCTCCCCCAAGAGCAAACTTCTATGCTCTCTCTGGAATCTAGAAACCCATGAACAACAAACAAACAATTTTACTCTACAAAGTTGCCGTTTCTGAATTTCACGATTCCGGGGGAGCAAGGAAGTTTCACTAGAAGTGCCTTGATATGGCTGGAAATGGACCCTTCCATCTGAACAGCACATGAAATGAATCATTTCGGACTCATTTTGGAAATTTCAGAGAAGGGCGTGCAAGCAAGATCATTCCACGTTCAAGATTAGTAAACAAAAACACAACGAACCGGGAAGGATTGTTCATCATTATTTCTAATCAGAGTGAAACACAAGACATGAGAGAACCTAGTCGAACTACTGATGTTATGGAACCAAGTGGCCCAAGTTTCCCAAAATTGGGGGCTAAAGCAGAAAGGTTTGGGTCGTCTGAAATTAAGCCGGCTACTAATGAGCACCAAGAGTGACGTGGAGACATAATGAGATCCTCGGGGCTTAATTTAGGCAGACAGGGCTAAGGGTGGTATGGGAAGTCTAGCGGAGGGAAAATGAGATATAATTGCATATGCAGACAAACATTCTGAGAATCAGCAGAAACGCAGGGGGTGAAGAAGAGACCTCACTTCATTTTTAAGTCTAGGGAATCTCCGGTTTTCGCTCCACCCCCCTCTTCCTTCTGCTTTGACGGAACAAACCAGGGACGGCAGGGAGATCTCGCACTGCCCCCGTCCAAGCAATTTGCCCCCCACTAGCCCCACTTTGCCCTCACCAAATTGGGGCTGCACCATCATTTGTTCTGGAGGCGAATTGGATTTGATGAGTCTGTCAGATCATGACCAAGTCGAGCCCGCCCTCTGGACATTCCAAGTTTTCGATTTTCAGGGTTTTAGGCAAACAATTGAATATTTTCTTCGAAGTTTGACTCTTTCAGTGTCAGTTATATGATATACAAAAAGCTGTGAGACCGCTCGAACCAAAATAGTATTCTTTTGCATTTGTAGCAGCTTTATTGAAAAAAACATAAAATAAGTAATCGCCAGAAGACCCTGTCCTCTCGGTTTGTCCTGTAGATTTGTATGAGGCGAGATGTTCCCAGAAGAAAGCAAAAAAGAAAGAAAAGCTTCAAAATGCAACTTGCAAAACATGCTTATTAAAACCAAAAGAGAAATCTAGGAACTGATTGCGATGACAAAATTGTCACGTGTGCCAACACAAAAAACAAAAAAACGAGAGAAAAAAGAAGCCAGAAACAAAAAGTGGGGCAGAATCTCCTACAGTTAGGCAGATGCTGTACCATACGCAGAGGCACCAAAAGTCTTAAACTACTGTATTCTTCAGAGGAAATTAAGGTGAGTAGCCAAAGGGCATTATCCTTTAATCCTTCGGATGGTAAATGCAACATCAGCATTTATCACTTTATCAAGGGTATTTCCACCACTCGGAATGTACAATACTATCATTTGCAGACGGGACATAATGAAGACGGCAAGAGAATCAGATTCACAGAACTCACTTGATGGATTTTGCTACTAATGGCTGAAAGTCAGACCCGGGCTTCCAGCTCAATAAAGTAGAGACAATACGATCTGTCTACTACGGTATATGCTGTAGAGTACCACAGCTCATAATGTGCAAACAAACACAGGTGAATTCCCCTCCGAGGCTCCGACAAGAGAAATGCACCGCGTATATGGCTATACGCCCAGCTAACGAGTCTGCCAATCCCATCAGGTACTCAAGGAATGTACCTTATCGTAGAAATAGAAATACCTGAACGTGTGAAAGTGCCACATGTTCTACGTAAGGATACCGTACAGGATCAAAAGTCGATACTTCCCCGCTTCCTACGGAACAGATCGTCCAAAGGAAAAGTGTTAAAATCGAGTATCAGTTGGTTAAAAACAAAGATGGCTGACAGTTTCTGGGGACCCTAGACTTCAAACTTTTTAATATCACCACTAGCAAAACTTTACGACTCCCGAAATTTATTCCGAGGGCGAGGAAATTAAAGTTGATCTAAAGGAGGTTTCAGTGCCATGTACTCCGAACGATTCAATAGGACCTTTGCCAAGCTCAGTTGAATTGTCGTCAATTGGACAAACTTGATAGAGGATATTATCAGGTTGTCAAACGTGATGTCCAACGCTACTGCCCGACCAATTTCAAGATAGGACCCTCAATAGAGAGGGCAGAAGTTGAGCACGAACCGCTTAGTTGCAATGCAAGCAAGCTTGCCTCATGGAGATTGCCACCCCAATCTCACCGTCAACCTGCAGATTATTGAATTTTCCATCCAAATGGTTCATCTCTGGAGGCAACAGGTGGCGAGAACGTACAGACAAATGCAGTGTGATACTGACCTTTGTTAACCTAAACAGTACACAGCACTAGAAAGCGCCTCTTTAAGGGCGTTGGAAGCATGCCATGCCATGGATTCATCAGGAGAATTCCATATCTAATTATTATCGTTCAGGTAATTGATACGTCCAATAGTTCCACGTGCTTTGCTATCAATGATCGCTCACAAGACGGACATAAGAGGCTCAGTGTCGACTGTCCAATTAACTACTTCCTCTTACTAAGTTGATACAAGTGTGAGACTCAACATTACAACTACTCACTCACTTCGCCATTCAAAATGCTGAAATAAGAGATACTCAGATACGTCTCTCCTTCCACATAGATCTGGATTGGTAACCCACTTTCATAGAATGTCAAAATCTGTCTTTAAGAAGCAAAGTCAACATGGATAAATAAACCTCAGCACCTGCAGGGTTACACTCCAAGACAAGTCTGGCAGAAAGCGAAAGGAAACAGCGCTTAGTAATAGAAAGGCCCACAGCTATTAAAAAAAAGAGCAAAAAGCCGAGATTGCGGCATAACAAAAACGCTGGCTCAGTGCTCGATTCGGAACAAAATGACTACTCTCATTCACGATGTCTGGCATAATTGGCCATAATCGGTAAGCATATTCCTACGGATGACTCAGAATGTCGTTGGAGACTGATAACGTTCACCTCCATCAAGGTCACTAGGACATCTGAATATGTTGTCCGTTTCCCATTCTATGCTATCTTTTCTGGTAGTTTGAGCTAGTTTAAAAAAGGTAAGCTCAAATAAACCCTTGAACCCTTGGAGCACAATTAGATAGGAAAACAACCACATATAGGCCATTCTTACGATGTCCGTAGTGGAGGAGAAACCAGTATGACACCGTCACCGCGCACAAACAGATAGGGAACCTTCCTAGAATGTGTCTGCAAAAGGCCAAATGCAACATACAACTAATTAGCAGCAAGACCCACAAGTAACACAAAATTTACCAATCTAACAGTCAAGGGTATTGAAATGATCCTGCCTTCTAAGACAGTTAGTACTGATATCCCTCTTGAAATTTTCGATCAGTGTGAATTTGTTACGAGAGTAAATCATTGGGGTAAATACGACGAGAACAACAGATTGATTTCACTTCTCGTCAACGCTGACGAACTGTAAAAATCCAAATTTTTTCATAAGATGTACAATTTTGTAGCCAATACACCACTGTCGAAACTGAACTGAAGTAGGCACCTTTCTAATCAACTCATAGTAGCTAATTTGGCACAAGAATTAAGCGAAAAGAAATCTTTCAATAGACTGGAAATCAGCGTCGGCCTATAGATTTGCGATTTGGGAGGAAAAGCGTGTAGCAACATATAAAAACTCGACCAGCACTACCTGGAAAGTGGACCATTACAGAATTTACATAATACATTAACCCATTAACGACCAGGGTTCTGAAATACACTGGAAATCGACCACATTCTGGTCGCCTGGTTGTTAATGGGTTAAAGTTGACAGTGTCATTGACGATGATCAAAATAAATAAAATCACTATGGAAATAAAGGTGCACATGGAGATTCGTAGTAGCGCAAAAACATAACTACGCTCCTGAAAACGGGAAACCTGAGAGCAGATATGACCTCGTTGACTTCCTAGCGCTAGAAAAACATGGAAAACCACAGAGGTTTCTACAGACCGGTGAGTGAAACGAATAATTACGAATTATCTTCCTGATAGGCCCACCTAAAAAGAAGGTTTGAAGATGCTGAGAAACTCGATAACTACATGTGCGACGAAGGGGAAGATTGATACATGTCGTCTCATACATTTGAAACTGACACAAAAATCATGGTGACCTACAAGGCTTTCTAGATTTAAGCACTAATATGTACATTAACGCACATGACTTGATTCGGAAAAGAAACTGAATACACGGGGAGGTAATCAAATAGGCACGTACAGAGAAAAGGCTTTAAAGAGATGAGAAGCATGGAAAAGACGTCGAAGCGATAATGCAAACATGAACTTCTTGAAGACAGGTAAAAGGCATCCAGAATGGAAGGCACACTCTTACCCTCACAATCTCTTCGTACGTCTCATCATCAATTTCCACTGTGGTTACCACCTCTTCCACTTCTCCAAGAATCATGTTTAAGTGCTGGTCATAGGCCTGCACAATCAACCATTGCATAAGAGCCGCTAGCAAAGAATTTGCTTGAAAACTTGATCAATATTTCCAGTTGGACCCGAACCAGAAGCGTTAATATCGGTGGCTCCTCACCTTGGAATTGCCAATACACTCTCAGCTTAGAAATACTTTGGGAACCTTTGATCAAAATTGTTCGAGAGTGCCGAGGATACTCAGTAGATGAAAACAAATCCAAATCAAACCATGAAATCCTAACCCTAGAACCAGGTAGCAACTTGAAGAAACAATTATTGAGCATTCCCATATGACTCTCTTGAAATCAAAGATAGCGGAAACTGAAACAATCCACACACTTTATGCTCCAATTACTAACACTTCAAGATTTTACAGCCTAGTCCGGACAACTTTCACAGCCAATATAAGAAATCAAATATTCACAACTCAACAATTCTCGCAGTGCAATACCCTAAACGGATGCATTACACTTCCATTGCAATTTCATTTTAAAATCCAAAACCCTAGCAGTACAAACGGAATTTGTATTCCACGAGGTTGTTATTGCAAAATTAAGAAAAAAAACACTCGAGCATCACCCCATGCCTTTCTCAGAGTCAAAGATTACAGAAACGGCAACAATTTTCAAACAAATCAGTGACATTTAATTGTTTCTAACAAGGCCCTGCGAATAATTTTCACGACTGAAGAAATCCAATACGAATCAACTTCTCACAATTCATCAGTCCCTTCGCAATGCAATGTGCGCTTAATCTCGGAGACAGTCCTATTGCACAATAATCAAAACCCTAGCAGTACGAACAGCACTCATCAAAATGACAATAAAGTAAGATTAAAAGAAAGAGAACAGCGATTGGTAGCAGACGTACATGCAGCTTCCCGCGGAGCTCCCGGTCTGAGCGCAGCTTCACGTAGATGCGCTCGTCCAAGCTGAGCCGGATCAAGTCCAAAGGCTCCTTCACGGTGCTGTCCTCCTCCGTAGCCATGCCTCAAAAAGGAAAAAAAATCCAGACACCAAGCGAGATAAGTCAAAACCAGGATTCAGAATGAGCTTCCTTGGTTGCGAAAAACAGGTAAAAACGACGACACTCTGCGAGCTCTGCAAGGGTCGAGGAGGACTCTGTACTGCGACGAAGACGACGACGACGAGGAGCAGAGAATTCAAAAACAAACCCTAACTCGGGAAAACCCATGGATTGCCGACGAGCGACGAAGGGGCACGATGTACCGTTCTCGATGGATGAAAAACATTCGTCCATAAAACCAGTGCACCTAAAAGAAAAGACAGGCCAATATTGGGCCATCCCACCAGCGTTTCCGGAATTGGTTTTGGGTTTTTGGCCAAATGGATATAAGGTAGCAGCACTCATAACAATCAAATTAACCCTGAGCGCCCAAGAGGTCAAAATATGGCCTCTCGGTTTTGAATTTTCTTGAGGTTTGACCGTTATAATACTTTCAATGGTACGGTGAAAGGACGTGTCCTTTTTTGTGGAACTTTGGACTTATGTTTATTACCAATTGGTACGGTTAATTTTTGTGGATCTCTTTTGGGTGATAGTTTGATTGGAATGAGTTCCGAAGGGTTTGGATTGTAGTGAACTTGTGCTCGGTGCTCAGGAGTTAAGGGTTTTGAATATGATGATTATTAATAAACATCTAGCAAATTACAGGATCCTATTAGCAAGAGAAAAATAATAAGTTTGCACTTTCCAATGTATTATTTGATATTGTGAGAGTAAGTTGTGAATTTTTAAAGAGCTGATTGCAATTGCACCCAATACCAACCCTAAGGTTTCATATTCACATGTTGTACATCCTTGTAATTACATCTATTCACTTCCACATATCTTCCAAGAATTTAGAGGTGATGGTTGTGGGTACAGTTAGCATTGTTACTTTGGGTGAGTTGAGGCTGTTGTATAGCATGGACAAGCGGACAAATCATACCAAATAGGCAGACAAATCAGACCAGACGGGTGGATTAGGGCATTTTTAGGGTTTTTGACCTAAAAATGGAAGAACCAAATTATAAATTTTCAT
>OY987248.1:21341598-21460584 GCA_963920765.1 Ulota crispa | reverse complement strand
GTTTGTTGCAATTGCTAACCAATCTTAGAATATGTAAAACATTGGTGATTGTGGTGCAAAGTATCAATTGTTGTAAGACAAATATTGTCACAAACATTGTGTCTCTAATTTGGGAATTGAACTCAACTTGCGTTAGCAAGATTGTCCATTTTGCAACATTAGTGATTTGCACAATAACAAAAAAAAGCCACTTTAGTATAGGTTAGAATTAACATAACGAAAAGTCGCAATTGCACTCGCCTTAGATTTTGCACTCCAACTTTCCCTGCAAATTCAAGTACGTAAAATCCAATGGAGGTTGTTGAAGCTAAGGTTCAACTTTAGAATTGCAAAGCATGCTTAACCTCTATTCAATTGCGCAAGCTTGCATTATGTGCAGGTGTGCATTTTGTGCAATCAAACCTGAACGACATGATAACAAACAATTGAGGACCAAGCCGTACAATTTGTGCATAAGAGCAAGTATGCAAGTAAAATACTTCACAATTTGGTGGTGATCACCATGAATGAGAGGGCCAGAGGAGGTGTTACATTGCTGCGAGTTTGCAACAAAGATCAACGCCTCAACAAGTAAACCACTAAACCAAAACTCCACTAGTTCAACTAACTCCTCCACTAACCTCAATTTGCAATTTTTGAGCACGAGCCGTGAATCAAAGGTTACAATTTGACATTGGAGATGTTGCCGCCGCAACAAAAGGTATATGCTTGAGATAGCTTAGGAGCAACATTTTTGAAGCCAATAGAGGAGATGGATGCGAGTTGCAAAGTAGGAGGAATCAATGGGCCTCAAATTGACATTTTCCAAGTATGTACCGCAGCCTTGTAGCTAGTTTTGTTCACCCTATTTCACCATTCACAAACCTTCAAAATTTATAGAATAAAATTAAAATTTTAGCATCTTGTATGACCATTTTTTATTTCTTACTCAATCCCAATCAAGCAAACTTGATTTTGAGTTTCAAAAAACCCAAATCCTATTTTTAGTGCATTATTTTACATGATATTCATGGTTTTACATGATAATTGATTAAAGAAAATTGGTGATGAATTTTTAAGATTTGATTGCAAGGATGTGTAAGAAACATCCGTACACACATCTTTCCTTCTAACAAGCATCTCCAAAACAATTTACAATTTCATCTATGTAGATTTTAATGTTGGGGTGTTTACGTCCAAATCCTATAAATTATCTATTTCTTTATGGTAATCAATTTTTTCTACTTGACTTATACAATATGATTGGGTTTGAATCTTTGAGCATAATAGTATGGTTAATTTGCCAATAGCTACTTAAATTTTTTAAAATATCCATTTTACAAAATATGGTTGTAAACACCCCAACATTAAAATCTACATAGATGGAATTGTAAATTTTTTTGGAGATGCTTGTTAGAGGAAAGATGTGCGTATGGATGTTTCTTACACATCCTTGCAATCAAATCTTAAAAATTCATCACCGATTTTCTTTAATCAATTATCATGTAAAACCATGAATATCATGTAAAATAATGCACTAAAAATAGGATTTGGGTTTTTTGAAACTCAAAATCAAGTTTGCTTGATTGGGATTGAGTAAGAAATAAAAAATGGTCATACAAGATGCTAAAATTTTAATTTTATTCTATACATTTTGAAGGTTTGTGAATGGTGAAATAGGGTGAACAAAACTAGTTGCAAGGTTGCGGTACATGTAGCACACATTTTAATTTTGTAGAAATCCAGCTAAATTTAGCTAGTTTAGGGAACAATGCATCCCATCGTTACCCTAGTACCTTTGTTTATCTATATATATACATAAAAATGGATGGGGTTTTTTATATGGGAATTTTCTTTGTTTGTGGAGCTAAAGGTTTTCATGTGAAATGGGATTTTTGTGTACATGAATTTTATACGCATGAAGCCAATTTTGCTTTATGCCTTATTAGAAGATTTGATATCTATGAAAAATGTTTGTTGTAAGGTAGGAGTACCCAATACCAAAAGTGTACATAATGCCGTCACTCTTTACACAAAGTGGTTATTTTAGAACTTGAATCTAGGTACATTATAGATGGCTTATCATTTTGATACAATAATGAGTTTTTTATGGTTTTAAGTTCTATAACGACCACCTTGTGTTGAAGTGATGCCATTAGGTACACTACTGATATTGGGTACTCCTACCTTATATCAAAGGTTTTCACGTGAAATTAGTAACATTTTCTGATAATGTAGCATGGTACAATAGTTGATAAACCACTCATCTTCACAAAAATGATAACCATGTGCAAGTTTAAGCATGATGGAGAGAATTATCAAAAAATCAAGTGACAACTAGAAGTGCACAAGAAAATTAGAGGCACAAAAAGATACCTTCACAAGCAAAATGAGATGTCTTTCTACATACACTAAATATTGCATTTAAATGGTCCTACACTAATTTCTCAACATTTTTCACTACATAAATACTTATTGATATTACAGTAATCCTCATTGATAATTACTGCAATAAATAAAATTATTTAAAGGGCCTATCAACAACAACAAAGCTGCAAAAAAACAAACTAACAACATCCATATTGTAAACCATGTGAAATCCTAATGTCTAAAGACTTGTGTGCGCCTCCAAGTGGCCAAGCAATGAGCTATGAGGTAACTTTCCAAGGCAAGGTAACCCAATTGTCAATGCAACATAAATGCACTGTTTAGAGTAGAAGAACGATCCTTCCAAAGAGTGAATAGAGGTGTGTTGGCTTTGGACCACAACAAAGAGGGTTTTGCATTAAAAGAAGTTACCTTGAGGAAGTTTGCGTAGGTACATTGACTCTGGACCACAACAAAGAGGACATTGCATTAAGAGAAGCTACCTTGAGGAAGTTTGCATAGGTACATTGACTTTGGACCACAACAAAGAGGGCTTTGTATTACAAGAAGCTACCTCGAGGAAGTTTGCGAAGATACATTGGCTTTGAACTGCAACAAAAAAGGCTTTGCATTAAGAGATCTACCCTGAGGAAGTTTAAGTACGTCACTTGGAAAGCAAGCAAGTGCTCCAAGGACAGAGCCCAGCTGCTCGTTCAAGAATGTTGTTATGAAAGAACTCCTTTTTTGTATCTTTGTAAGTGCAAAAGAAATGCAATGAAATGGGGCAAAATATATATGTACATACCGTGATTGTTACATGAAAAGGCAGCCAGGCAGCCAGCCAGTCTACTTTTTGAGGTAGCGGATGCCGAGGTAAGCAACAACGCGAGTGATGAGAATGTAGAAAACGAGAATGGTGGCACAGGAGCCAATATTGAGGTAGTCAAGCCCAAGTGCGGCAATAGTTTGTTCCCCAGACGTGACGGGGCACACGCCCTGGACGTACTGCGACGCTGTGCACCGGATGCTCAGGTTGCGCAGCTCGTTGAGCGAGATGGCGGTGTACGTGTACTTGACGTAGCTCAGGGCATCCAACCAGGAGAAGTACTTGGGCAGGCTCTTGGGCGACAGGAAGAAGCCCCCGTAGAGCCGGTTCACTTCCAAGGCCATTGGCAGCACCGTCACGGACAGGTCGGTTGTGCGACAGATTGCTGAGACCATGAGCGCCAGGGACGTCGCTGCCAACTGCGTGAGGATCATGAACACCATGAAGATCATGAACTTGGAGCCGTTTCTCTGGAAGCCCACCATCCAGTACACAATGATCGAGAAAATCATGGGCGACACGATCTGGGATACCATCTCAGCTGTTACCTATGCACCATCAAAACACGCCCTCTTAGAAATCTGCAACTGAGTGAAGTAACCAATCATACTACTAAAGTCACAGTGACCTCTGTAATATCTCATATGGAGATCTCTGTAATATCAGATCTCCATTCTCTATGATATCATACTATCGTACTACTACAACAACAGTGACCTCTGTAATATCACATCTCAAATCCATGTGAAATTATCACATAGATACAATTTGAAGACTTACTAAATTTTTACTTTGCACTCTATCAAACATATGAAAATCTTTAAAAAAATCTATTGATGAATACGTAGCATTTCAAGCGTCAACAGATACTCATACTACTAAAATCACAAGGCCCTCTGTAATATCACATTACGACCTCTGCAATATCACATTACGACCTCTGTGATATCGCACCTCCACTCTCTGTGATATTATCACATAGGTACAATTTGAAGACTTACTGAAATTTTTACTTTGCACTCCATCAAACATATGAAAATCCTAATAAAGTTCTAATGGTGAATGCATAGCTTAGCAAGCGCCAACTGCTAGAAACAAACATTAAAAAGAAACACACAAATACAGAGATACGTGACGTTGTTCAAGAGTGGGAGTTCCTATCACCTAAATCCTCCAAGACATAAAATGCTCTATTATTATTGTCGATGTTTCAATCCTCGCCTTTTTTTAAATCAACCCCAAGACCTTCACACTAGGAGTCCAAGGCGACATTTTGAAATAGTTAAATGCTAAAAAAAAGGACAAGATTTGACGTGACCCCAAGTACAGGGATTGGGTCCACCAAAAATGGAAGGCCAATTTGTGGCCTCCGAGCCACTGTCAAATTCAATTGAAACACAATTATTTGAATACAATCTATACTCTTTTTGGATAGTCAACACCATAAGATGGAACACAAATCTCAGCGACACTACTTGATCTCCTTCTTCTGAAAATTTCAAGGCTTGTAGTCACAGCCAAACCTTTTTGGCCTTGAGGCCTTTAGACACAAAGAAAAGGCCTCTCACTGTATTTTTGCGCTTGAGGCTGTTCTTGAGGTCATATGGGCTAAATATGGACTATGGTTTTGGTCCAAACGCCCCAAGTTTTGATGGCCTCGACTCATAGTGCATAGTGTAAAGCAGGCTTACGAGAAAGCAGGCGGACACAACATTCACAAGTTCATACAAGTACAAAAGAAGACCAGCAACGAATTGAAGAAAAAGGGTTTGAGCTTTGCAACCAAACTACTTAGGGTTTGAGAGAGACGTACCTTAGCCATGAAATAGGAAGAGCAGTAGTACATTCCAGCAGCTCTTTCACGCAACGTGAGAGCTCGTTCGCCAGGAAAGGAGTTGATAACAGTCAAGGCACCGAACACGCCCTGGTTGATCACACAAAAGAAGAGCACGGGCTGCCTGCGCACCGTCGACGTTTGCGTGTCTCCGATCTGGAAGAACACCCCGCCGATCAGCAACGCCATCAACACGCTTTGGCACAGCTGCGTGATCAGCACATTCTTCTTCCGCAGCTGCTCTCGGACCCCTCGGTTGAGCAGGACGATGTACTGCCGGTGCCACGGCATCCTCTCCCGCGTGGTTTGCAATACCGTGTACTCCGATCCCTGGCTCATGTTCACCTGGTCCATACGGCGAAGAAGCGCTTTTGTCAGTAAGAGTTTTTGTCGGTAAGAATTGGCATAAGAGAAACAGCAGAAGATTCGGTTTCGTAACAACTACTACGGGTTTGGTACTTACCGGGAGTGGGTGGAATTTGGACTTGAGAGCGTCGTCGACGTTTTTGAGGCTATCACGAGGTCTGTTGATGGAGGGGGTTATGACGTCCAGAAGATGATCAGCTGGGTTGGTGTACTCCGGACACGGAAATCCGGATTCCTCAAAGAATTGGAGCACTTCTGATGCTTTGCCTTGATAAATGACCTACAAACTAAAAGAATAACGTCAGACACGGTGGTCGAAGGAGGATGAGTATATATGTATGAGAAAACGAGTGAAGAAGACGAAGAAGGTGTTTTTTAGGGTGTGGCAGCATTACGAGAATTTCACTCAGCTGATACCTGACCGGCCTTGAGGATGATGAGGTAATGGAACAAGTTGAAGATTTTGGCTTGAGGCTGGTGGATGGTGCAAACGATGGTGCAGCTGCTTCCGGCAGCGGCCAGCTTTTGGAGCTGCTCGCACAAGGAGAGTGCCGTCACGCTATCCAGTCCTGGGAGGGACAGAGCAGGCTCATGAAATGATAGTGAGAGTCGGAGATGAGAGATGACGTTGCGGGACGACAGATCTGCGAGGTCGGTGGCAGAAGTGTACCGGAGGTCGGCTCGTCGAGGAAGAGGAGCTGTGGGCGCGTGAGCAGTTCCATGCCGACGCAAACGCGCTTGCGCTCACCGCCGCTGATGCCGCGCTTCTCGGGGCTGCCGATGACGGTGCTGCGGACATGGTCGAGGCCCATTTGCTTGATGATCTCGTCCACGCGCAAGCACACCTCGTCCTCTGTCAACGTGGGCTCCAGCTTCAGCCTCGTGGTGTACTTGAGCGTCTCCTCCACCGTGAGGTGCGCGTTGAGCAGGTCGTCCTGCATGACATAGCCTGACATTTTCTTCAGATCCCCGATTTTGTACTCGCGGCCGTTGAGGAGAATCCGACCTGTGATGCTGGCCGACTGACCCATCCGGCACGCCAGCGTGTTCAAGAGCGTGGATTTCCCTGATCCACTCGGCCCCATGATCGCCGTGAAGCCACTGATGATCTGCCCGTTCAGCTTGTCCAACAAGACTTTCCCCACCCTGTCACAAAAACGCCGCCATCCATCTCCAGTTCATCCCAAGTAGCAAAACTCAAACTTTTAGCTATGGAGTCCTTAAACCTTGACAACAGACAAATGAATACCGTGGTTCTTTTCGGAGCATGGGGCGAGGATGGCTTACTTGGAGGTTACAGAGAGACTTTCCCATGACAAAACAACACCCTCCGCGCCACTGCTTGAATCCACAGGCCCTTCCTCTGGTGTGCCGCTTCCTCCTTTCACCCGCAAGGGGCGGTCATTCGTAATCTTCGCACTTGAAGAAACAGTTTCTGCAAGAGCAGACGACGAGCCGGTTCTGTCAGCACGCGGCGTATTTTGTGAACCAACACTCGACGTCTCGTGGTGATGGTGCTGCTGCTGCTGCTGCTCATGTGGCCACTTCGGTAATGGAAGCTGTGTCTCGTCAACCCTTGTAATGGATGGTGGTCGCCTCTGCGGTGGCCCAGAGTGACGAGGAGCAGCCATGGCTTGCGGGAGTACAGCAGCATTGTGTGGTTGCGCACTTTGTCTTTGACTTGCAGAAGGGCTGGGAGAAGGCACTCGTTGTTCCGTTGCCACTGATTTACTGCATGATCCGTACGCTTGACGCAGTGACTGCAGCTGCACGTCGTGCAGAGAGTCTCTCGGAGTCCGGGGCCGCGCTGCATGGGAAGTAGTCATAGACGCTGCAGCTGGCTCAGACATCCGTGACCAAGGCCGGGAGGGCAAGGGCAGCGAAAGAGAATCCACATCGATGACTGTATCACGCGAAGCCGAAGCCGAAGCCGAGTGGCGCTGATGATTACGTTTAGGGCAGATAACCAATTGCGGGCTTTCTCTATTCCGCAAATTCAAGTGCAGGTAGATTTTCCTCTCGGGAGTAGCGCTTCGGGGTCGCCGAGACTCGAGTTTCTGACATTTGTTACGGTTAGGGTTAGGGTTAGGTCGAGTGTCGACGTCGTCGTCGTCGTTGTCTTCGTAGCCCGACTGCTCCACGGCCGAAGCAGCAGCAGCCACATGATCATGCCATTTCGAGTTGGAACACCGGTACACTCCGGTATCATACGCCGATTCTTCTTCCGAACAATTCAAGTCTCGAGGAGAGTTGAACGTTTGCGTTTGTACGTTGCTACTTCGGAACCACACCTTGGTCTTCGCATGGCTGCATATGGGACATCCATCGTCCTGCATCTCCTCTTTCCGCTTTTGTCCCATGCCTGCTGTATCATACGGTTCTCACTTCATCAAAAACCTACGCAGTCCCTCATCTCCATATTGTTGCAAAAAAACACAGCGTGAGCTGGAAGCCCTCCAAGTCGAACAGAAGCCGGCCATCCCACCGACACCGCAGAGTCTCGTGTCGGTATCAATGCATTCTCCTCCATAGCACCACATTCCGTCCCCTGGATTCTACCTTACACATTCCAACAGCCGGAAAAAGCAACCTGATTACAATAACCCCGTCGCAAATAGGGTTTCCGAGCCCGACTTTGAAACCATGTAGACGGCCAGATTTAGGTCAGCCTAAAACTCGACCCTGAACTGCTCCCTGCACATAGCGGCTTTGACATCCGAAAGCACATAATCCTCCTTCGCTACTCAGATACTTGAAATCAGTTTTAAATTATGAGGTTTCGCATAAATCAGACCAAGCAAGCAAACTCGTAGGTGTTGCTTACTGAGTCGAAGCAGATAGCGGCGATTCAATGGAAATGGTTATGGTTGCAGTGCCGATACCCGCTTGAAACGTTTCGTGAAATACCCGGTTGCCCTGCGTCTGAATACCAGCAAGGGTAGTGAGCTTGATGAAAGTAGCGTAAGTCCGTTCAGCTTTGGTAGAGATGGTGAAAAGGTCAGGGGGGCAAGAAGAGTCTTAGGGTTACTTTGAAAGTTTCTTCGGAGTGCACGTAGTCCACCGACACTCAGCTCCAGGATCGCCTCAACCTCAGGTTCTCAGGTTCTCAAAATCTATTCAAAGTATCGACACAAGTTGCCAAAGATTCAGAGAGCGATGATCACATCGCGGAATGCTCGACTCTAACCCTATGCTACAGATTCCTCTTCATACGTTCGATTAACATTGTACAAATACCGCCGGAAATGGTGCAGAGGCAAGTGGAGGATTCACTTGGAGCGGAGTTTAGGGTTTGGCGATCGTGTGTTATAGCGAGTTCCGACGGACGACGCTGGTGGTTCTGCGGAGAGACAAGCCTGGAGCTAGGGTTGAGCCGCGGGAGTTGAGCAAGGAGAGGGCATCCTGCGCGTGGGCGCGCGTGTTGAGGTTACCATGGCGGAGCGCTTCGTGAAGCGCTTTGAAAAGCCCTTGATCCGCGGCGTATCCCTGGGCGTACTCAGGAACTCGCAGAATGCGCTCGATCATCCAGACGGTCTTCTCTTGCAGTCGGTTTTTCTGCCGGGTGCTGTAAAAAAGGTCAAAGATAGGTTGCACGCCTTCAGCACGAGCAAGCTCCTCGACGCCTCCTTTGAGCTGCACCCCGTCCGCAAGAAGCGTGGCGAGAGCGCCGACAGTCGCTTCTCGCACACTGTAGTCGTCTTCCTCCTCAAGGAGCTCGATCAGAGGCGCGATGGCGTTCGCGGCAACAAGACAGAAGGACTCATTAGGGTTACACACGCCGCCGTGCACGTCGCACTTCTCCGGCAGGTGGCGGATGAGCTTGGACGGGAACAGGCAGAGGCCGAAGAAGGTGCCGCGGTTGGAAGAATTCAGTGATGAATTGTTGTTGCTGCGGAGCGTGAAGAGGTGCGCTCGTTCTGAGAGGAGTCGTAGGCCCAGTGCGGACCTTTCTTTCGTCAGCGGCGTCCAGTGCGCCATCGGCTTCTCCTGGAAGAGCGTGAAGAGATGCAGCTCTCGCAAGCTGTTGAGAATGGCCACGTTTGAGTTGCGGGCGAAGTGAAACAAGATGCCGAGCAGCGCCTCTTGCATCGCGCATCCGGCTCGCCCGGACAGGTGACCTATCCGCCCCGTCTCGCAATCCTGGAGCGTGGTGACCGTCCAGTGAAGCATTTCAACCTCCAGCACTCGGATTACCTGCACGAAACCCACTGCTCGCCCTTTTCAGAAAACCGCTCAAGCCAATTCCTAAACCGTGCCTATTGAAATACAGCTTTCTAGAACATCAGGGAGATTGGTGTCCTCCTATTGAGGGTAGTTTGAACCTGCCTCGAATTCAGTGAGCGGCGTGTTGGCAAGAATGCTGGCCGCCGCGATGCGCTCTTCCAACACAGCCTTCCCGTGTTGCTGAATAACCTCCTTCAGGTACTTGAGCTGCAGCGTGGAACGAAGCGCAGCAGCGATGGCATCTCCGATGTGCACACTGAGCAGGCTCAGTAAACGCAAAGCATTCAAACGGATATTTGCCTCGGAATGCATCATGAACGTTATAAGTGTTGTGGACCCGCCGCAGGCGCTCACATTGGCTGCCATCACATCTGCCACGCCGACAACACAAATCAGGACCGATCTTACAACCGGGATTTCAACCTTTTACTATCATAGCCTAAATGTGTGACAGGTAAGCAACAGTCGATGATGATGCAGAGGCAAGCGTGCGCAATGCCATCGTCGCGAAGGATACGACGAAGAGGTGTAACGAGTTATGATCAGCTTCGCATGCAGTGCAATCCGCAAATGGTAAGTTCAATACAAACCTGCAACCTCTGTCGAGCAAGCCATGCCAGACAACGTCAGCAGGATCTTCTCCTTCCATTGCAAGCTCCCGCTCTGCAAAAGCACGAAGAGTTTGTGCAGCGTCTTCTCCGAGTACAAGAAGTGGCCCTCTCTGTTCACGAGTGACTGTTCCCAGTTGCCCGGCACCGAGACGAGATTCGCCAGCGTGGTGGCAGCCATCTCCTTGAGGTTTATGGGCGCCGGGAGCGAGAACATGGTGAACACAAGATGCGTGATCACACCGGCTTTGGTGAGAATGTACGCCGTGTCGTCTAACGTGGACAAGTTGAGCAGGGCGCCCAACGCGGCCTCGCGCGCGTTGGGATTAATGGACGGCATCCGCACCAGCATTTTCCCGCCGGTCTCCGCCACGACCTCCTTGCTCGTGTTGGTGAGGATCATTTGGCCCAAGTGTTGCGCGAGTTTCACTTGCGTGTCCTCCGGGCCTTGGCAGAGTCGAGTGAGCAGAGGCTTCAGGCGACCTGCCTCTGCCATCTGCAACACGTTCGAGTCTGCCTGTTCCAGGTTCACGAGTGTGTTTTCGGCGACGTCATTGCTCTCCGCTGTTGTTGACGTCAAAACAATCAGCGCGACGATAGCACCCTTTTCCGAGCCGATGCGAGCACATATGGCTGGGCTTAACGACAACTCATGTAGAAGGCCCAATGCACAACCTCTCTCCTTCTGCACACCGCTGCCCAGGCTTTGCACCGCAAGCTTCAATGCTCCACACTCTACCATCGCATCCTGCCGGTAAGAAAACCAAGCACAAACTGAGTGATTTAGTAAAACCAGTCCTCTTACCCAAAAATTCTAGCACGAAGCCGATGATACTTAACCTTATAGGCAAGTGTCGTTAACGCCAACCATAGAGAGAAAAGGGTGACGGAAAACTGCACCTTGCTGTCCTGGATTGCGGTGGCGATGTAACGGAGGGTGGAAATGGCTGCGCTTCGGAGGTGAGCGCGTGACTTCAGGTTCCGCTGCCATAGCCTCAGCACTAAAGGAATGACGCCTCCTTCCATGAGCTTTTGACGATTATCGACGCTTTCCTCGGATATGAGAACTATATCCGCAAGTGCTTTCTCCACTTCATCACTCTGATGTACACGATTGTTAGGCCCAGACATTTTAGTTATGAATCAGGTGGTAGCTAGATAGATGAGGTTGGATTTGGGTGGAGGAAGGATTTACCGATGCGGTGGCGCCCAAACGAGTGACGGCGTGACGGACTCGAATCGTCACGTTGCGCTCTTTCCATTCCTGGATGGTTTGACGCAGCACTAAGCTGGGGCGCAAGGGGGTCGAAGTCAGGATTTGGCCAGAGACAGGGCATGTGGGAGGTCATCCGAGCTGGCGGCACGAGGTGAACCAATTCTCTATGGAGCTCCGCTCGTAGGTTCGCTCGGATTGCAGGAACACCGGATCCGTCATCACCTACACAAAACCGCTCGCTACTAATCAGGTGAAGCTTTTGAACTGGTCCTGCAACGAAGGCTTGGAATCGATCTCGGAGAAGGAGACGTGGTTGACGAAAGCTTACTTGTTCTGATAAAGGACACAGGAATGTCTCGAACGGTGGAATGGAATCATCGATGGAATCCATCGACTCGACGATGGTGTGCCAATGCGGCACGGCAGGCTCCAGCGTATACGACTGGAACATGGATTCCATGGTGTTGAGCAACCGAATTTGCGCCTCATCTCCGCAGTCAACAAGCTCGCCGCGCAGCAATTGAAGCTGCTCAAACAGCGCGTCTTTGTTTCGGTGGAGGTCAAGACCTAATTCACGGCCGATGTCGAGAAGGATCGCGTTCTGAACTACCGGATCGGCATCCTCCGGTCTGGAGGATTGCGCTTCTCGCTCGAGTGCCAAGCATATGCGCTCCTCGTTTGTCGAAACCTGAAATACACAAACAATTAGAGCCCCTGCTAAAAAAGCTGTCACGACAGACGGGAGTAGGTTAGTGCGCGGCGTACCGAGAATTGAGCTTGTTGCATTTCACGAGCAAGGTCATCTGCTTGCTTACTAACCTCCCGCAATTGTGCAATGTTCCGCGTTTGCGGGGATTTGGCGATCGGGAAACGCGACAGGGAATGTCCGATTCCATGCGCCGTTTTCTGAATCTCGTTCACAACCGCCTGGCAATGCGTGAGCAAGTAAAGCCGGCTCTTCGTCTTACAGATCTGCAGCGGACCTTGAAAATTCACGAGCTCGTTCTTGATCCCGTTCAGCGCGGTTTGTACGCGGAGTGGAAGCCCCGGCGCTTTCCCCGTTCAATTGATCCAGAATCGGCCGCAGCTGCTCCAAGTACGACACGATCCGCCAGAAGCTTTCTTTCTCCACGGGCGCCTCGCGTGCTTCCTGCACTACTCGGTTGAGCTCGCCTATCACCTCTGCCACTGTGTTGTTCTGGTTGGCGTCCGACGCCATCCCTTTTTGTCACTGCCATCAACCCGAATTACCACACTCCGTCGTTACATGCTACCACCAAAAATTGCAGGAACAACACTTCTTCGTTACATGCTACCAATTCTCTCTCTCTCTCTCCCCCTGCTCAAACCCTTGAATGCATCCCGAATGCACCTACCTCCACAGAATCAAGACGTAGACCTCTGCATCGAAAGCCATAAACCTCAAAATTTTCAAGAGCAACACTTCTTCGTAACATGCTACCAATTCTCTCTCTCTCCCTTTCTCAAACACTTGAATGTGTCCCGAATGCACCTACCTCTACAGAATCAAGACGTAAAAGATTGCATCGAAAGCCATAAACCCTAGAATTTTCAAGAACAACACTTCTTCGTTACATGCTACCAATTCTTTCTCTCTCTTCCATGTGCACCTACCTCTACAGAGTCAAGGCGTGGATGATCTGGACGTCCATGTCCTGTCGGGCGATCGGAGGCGCGGCATCGAAGAATTCCACATTGATGTTGAGGACCGCCGCATTGGACTCCTGATCCAGGAACTATTAAACCAGTGGTGATCCATGCGGATCGTGATGAAGCCGGGATCCAGGCGCAAGATCCGACATTCGTGGGAACGAGCTGTGCAGCAAGAAAGCGGAATCGACAAGATGGCGTACGACGAAGGACGACGACATGAGCATCCATTCCACGACACCGGAAAAAAGGAAACGGCGGAGACGGCGGAGCAGGTTTGCGCGCAAGACGCTGAGCGCGGCCAGAGTGGTTTCTAATTCGGGAAAGTGTGCTGCCCTCCACGCCGGCACGAACTCCGTCCTCTTCAGAGCTCCAGGCTTGAATAGCGCAGCTGCGATCTTGTTGCATTCCGCCATCGCCACACGAGCCTCCTGGAGAATCGCGGAGACTCCCTGAGTTCTTCATCGGAGAGGGTTGCTCCTGGGAGTGCGATTGCTTGTCGTTGGAGGCGAGAGGTGGCGACCAGGGAAGCTTGTGCCCCTTTCACGGCGTTCGCTGCGGCGCTGAAGGCACAACAGCAGCGCTTTGTCACTGTGCTCAACAAACATACATACAAACATACATACATCCAAACACTCATACAAACACGCATACAAACACGCATACAAACACACGTACATCCAAACACACATACAAACACACGTACATCCAAACACACATAAGGTAGGCGCACCCATAAGCGTGGGAATAAGGGTTTTGGAGTAGGTAAAACAATTTACTACCTTTGAAAAAATAGTTAGGAAGTCGAAACCAAAAATATTGGCATCAATTTCAAGGTTTTAACTGCAAGCATTTGTTCATAAAGATTTTTCAAAGTCTAAAATCACTAAAATTGTAAGAACCATGTGTAAGAGATGCTAATCACAAGGCTTGTTGGTTCTTAAATAGTGAGATGGGTACTCAAAACCTCATGCTAGTCACCCACAACCATCACTTCATCACCCATAACCATCACTCAGTCACCCACAACCATTTGTTTTTTTATTAATTAGCCCTACCACTGTCAAGAGACGGGCATGGGGACGCAACGCTTATGGATGCTGCTACCTTACATGCAAACATAGAGACATGCAAACACACACATACAAATTCACATACAAACACACATACAAACATATATATAGAAAATTACTAAAGCCACACCTAAAATTGCTAACAATGCACTTCTTTGAGCACGTAATTTGAGAATTTCATTACCCTATTTTTTTTTTGTTCAAGTGGTTCACCATTCATTCAATCATGGCATTACCATCTCCTTGAAAGAAAAAAAGAACAAGTACAAAATTTCATTGAATTTTTATTGCACCATTATAAAAAAAATATGTATTATTGCTTTACGTAATTCAAAAGTCTTATGTTTTTAGTTTCAAAATCAAACACTTCTAAATTTTTTGAACATAGCCTTCAAATGATTTGTGATACAAATCTTTTTATCAAAATCCAAAAAGTCAACATTGATCATGCTCAAAACATGCCTTGGGGTGCGACATTAGCAATTCCCTATATATAAACATAAATACAAACATACAAACATACAAACAAATATATGTAAAAACATACAAACACATACAAACATACAATAAACAAACTAAAAAGTAACAATAATTATAATTTTGCAATTCACTTATTTCTTTGCCAAGCCCAGATATGAGTATTATGATTTCTTTTGGGTTGATTTGTGATATGAACTAGTACTATATGTGGTCAACAAATACATATAGCTTCTACTTTGAAACAATAGAGGAAATGATTTTTAACCCTTTTTAGTTGCTCTTGGTTCAACTACTTACTTTTTTTTACACAATAATTATTGAAAAGTATTATTTTTAGGTGAAAGATGTGGATTGAAACCTTGGCAAATGCATGTTGATTATATCAAAATCATTATCTTTTGGTGTTATAGAAACACCTTGATTCTTTGAATGTTTGTATGTTTGTATGTTGTATGTATTTGCACCATTGTGGATTTTTGATTTCATTGAGGTGAAAAATAGCACTATTACATTCATTACAGATAGAAAAGATGTAAGGAGATCTATGTTTTTCAAGCATCTATCATGCATTCTTAAAAAGATATATATACAGTGAAACCTCCCATAATGCAAATTTTCTATTTGCATAATTAGTTCTAAGGTAGCAGCATCCATAAGCGGTGTGTCCCCATGGCCGTCACCTGACAGTGGCAGGGGCTAATGAAAAAAAAAACAAATGGTTGTGGGTGCTTGATTAATGGTTATGGGTGATGAAGTGATGGTTGTGGGTGACTAGCATGAGGTTTTGAGTACCCATCTCACTATTTAAGAACCAACAAGCCTTGTGATTAGCATCTCTTACACATGGTTCTTACAATTTTAGTGATTTTAGACTTTGAAAAATCTTTATGAACAAATGCTTGCAGTTAAAACCTTGAAATTGATGCCAATATTTTTGGTTTCAACTTCCTAACTATTTTTTCAAAGGTAGTAAATTGTTTTACCTACTCCAAAACCCTTATTCCCACGCTTATGGGTGTGCCTACTTTAGTTCTTAAATTGCATACTCCCTATGTGCATAGAGTGTGGTCCAATATTTATGGATGGAGCTATTTTTGTCAAAGTGGGAATACCTATAAAGTATGTCTATAATCCCATTAGTGACTCACTTTATGAATTATTGTTAATAGAAGGCAATTAACTACAAGTGATTCTTTTAGACAAACCACCTACCAATTGTGCAACATGTGCATGTTGAAATAAATGATTTATGGCACCTAAACCTCTTTGTGTGCATATCCCTTAAAATAACTCCCCACCGTTCCCATGCAGTAAGAGAGGTTTCACTGTGATTTTTTTTTGTTATAATTGGAATGAACTCAAAGGTTGTAAGTGGAATTACAAAATTCTAATAGTAATGTTAATTGTTTTTTGACCTCTTGTAGCACCTTATATTATAGAGCATGCTAGTTTGAGTAAATGGTGCTTTATTTCTTATGCAACAATAGATCAACTTGATAATATTGCACATACAACACACACCTAAAATTAATTCACTATACTTGCTAGTCCCTGCTTTCAACTCCTTCATAACTTTCAATTCTTGGCTCCTATAAAACTATTAACACAAAGTTTGTTTCCTATTAATGATCAAATCCTTTGTAACGATATCATTCATCACAAGCACTAGCTATCCAAAAAAGGTGCTCAATTTGTGCATTTTCATTTAAACATCCATTCAAGATGGCTAATGAAAGTTCATCAACAAAAAATAAGACACCATAACACCTACCTTTTAGTATAAGAAAATATTATTGATAAAATGATGATAGTGGTAAATTTCCAACATATATTCCTTATCTAAGGACCTTTGTAGCTTACTACAATCATATACACCTAAGGATAGGAACCACCTTATGATACTATTTTGTCATCTTTGGTGGACTTAATCTTGTCCTTTAGAAAATTGATTTTTTAGATATAATCTATTTGAAAAGAGCAACCATAGTTTGCCTTTATCTTATCTTGATAGGATTTCCAATGTTTTATTTGAAATAAAAAATTTAGCTTGTGTATCTAATTTACAACCAAATTTTCAAATTTCTATAATTTAATTTTTTTTGGATCACCATGCACACTATTCACTTGTGAAAATTAATTTATTTTGTCCAAATTATAACAATTCTTTTAAATCCAAAAGTAAAATAATCCCATGAAAGATTCCTCTACATCAAATGATAAACTCACAGTCAAGAACTTTTGAGTTAAAATTGATTGCACAAGAAAAGAAGCAAAAATGGCTACATTATATGGCCCACAAAAATCTAACTCATCAAATTCAAAAAATTAGAAATTTTTAGATTCTCTAAATCTTTCTACAAGTACTATATGGACAAACGCTTTGTGCAAGTTGGACGTGTGTGGATAATGCAGCATTCACCTTTACAAAATATCAATATATAACATTAGTCTAAAATCTAACCCTAATGCACCAACATTTTGGTCCTCTTTTAAAATCAAAAATAGTAAGTGCCTTCATCACAATGCTTACTCATTAATACTTTGGGTTGATGGGCGCTTGGCATTTATTGGGTTTCTAGCACATTGTTGGAGGGTATTTAGCGTTCTATATTTGGGCAACCTTTATTGCTTCAACTTCTATAAAAAAAACTCTAGAAGAATTTGAAAAAGAACATGATTGAAAGGCGCTTGATCTTTTATAGATAGGGTGTCCTTTATTGCTTCAACTTACACCAAAACGTTCTAAAAAGTTTTGAAAAAGGGCACAAAGAAAATGAGAGAAATCTTCCCACTTTGTAGTATAGATACATAGATTTGCAAAACATCCAAAGTTAAAAAACAATTAAAAAAATCAAGAAAATGTGAAAGAATCTGCAAAGCTTATTTTAAGGTTTTGAATTTGAAACAATGGAGTAAGCTCTTGAAGTTTTACCCACGTGAAAAAATGAGAAAAATCAAATGTGAAAGACGAGCCTTTAGACCTTGCATTGTGCATTCCAGCTCCCCACTCTCTCACCCACGCTCGATGCCCTTCCTTGTCAGCAAATCTCAGAGCTTTCTCATCATGTAGTGTTGTGACATCCTTGGGTTTGCCAGAACAGAAATATTCCTTCGCATTCGCACTCGAGAGGCCACAGGTCGCTGCCGTGAGCCGCGAGCAGATATGCTGCGTCGTGTGGGAGGAGCAGATTCTAGAAGAGAGAAGAGTTGGGATGGGGCGAAGAGCGGGAGTGATTGCTCTCTTCGATGTCGATGACACGCTCACCAAGGCCCGCCAGGTATAAATACAATCACCCCTCCCCTCCCTTGCCTCTTTTAGCACTTCGGAGGATCTTAATTAGCCAACTAGTGTTTGTGCTCCAGCGCCGATCTCATATATCACATTCTCCTTGTCCCGCGATTCAGTCCTGGTTGCGCTCAGAGCTTTGGGATCCCGCGACTTTCACCTGAGGGCTTGGTTGATTGCGTTGACAATGCGTTTGGTTGCGGATGGGGTTGCAGGGGGTCACGACGGAGATGCTACACTTCCTTCAGGACCTCCGAAAGGTATGCGGCTCTTGGCCTTTGAGCCTGATCTCCAAAGCACGCCATAGCTGCGATCTCTCTCTCTCTCTCTCTCTCTCTCTCTCTCTCTCTCTCTCTCTCTCTCTCTCTCTCTCTCTCTCTCTCTCTCTCTCTCTCTCTCTTCTCTCTCTCTCTCTCTCTCTCTCTCTCTCTCTCTCTCTCTCTCTCTCTCTCTCTCTCTCTCTCTCTCTCTCTCCTCTCTCTCTCTCTCTCTCTCTCTCTCTTCTCTCCTCTCTCTCTCTCTCTCTCTCTCTCTCTCTCTCTCTCTCTCTCTCTCTCTCTCTCTCATCTCTCTCTCTCTCTCTCTCTCTCTCTCTCTCTCTCTCTCTCTCTCCATGATGGTTATTTCGAAATTTTCTGTTTTGGGGTCGTGATGATTTTGACTTTGCACGTTTCTTTAGTGCTTGCTCTTTTTCGAGGGCGATTCTGCAATGCCTGGTTTCTCATCGCAGTTCTTCTTTCGGTGTGTTTTTGGTAAAGTTGGAGAATTGGTGTGTTTTGGTGAAGGTGGTGGCTGTAGGGGTGGTAGGAGGTTCGGATCTGATCAAAATCTCAGAACAGCTTGGAAAAACTGGTAATATGATCCTTCCTTTTCTTGCCTGGATGTCCACGATTTTATTTTATTTTTTGCTTATTTAGTTCGATTATTTCGTTGAGTGTATCTTGTGTTTGCCATGCTCAGACCCGAGCATGGCCATGCTTGGACTTCCTTGAATGAGTACTGTGAATGTGAAAGTCGAGGTGTGAAGCTGAAACCCGTGTTTGTGTGTGCAGCTGTGTTGGAGTACGACTACTTGTTCGCTGAGAATGGGTTGGTAGCCTTCAAGGAGGGCAAGCTCATCGGAAACCAGGTGCTCACGAATTGTCGTTGAAACCTGATGTACCTACTGTGAACACAAGCTCTTGAAGAGGTTACGAACATGTGTTGATGTTGATGAGTGTGGGGTTGCAGAGTATGCAAGCACACCTGGGTGACGAGAAGCTGAAGGAACTGATCAATTTTGCGCTACATTACATCGCTGATCTGGACATCCCTATCAAGAGGTAGAGCTTTTGCAAGTTTTTTTTGCTTCTCACAATGCTGACTCGTGTTCAAGTGAAAAAGATAGTTTTGACATTCGGTGGTATATGACGTGGATTTGGTTGGTACGGCAGAGGGACGTTCGTAGAATTTCGCATGGGCATGCTGAACGTATCCCCGATTGGTCGCAATTGCAGCCAAGAAGAGCGTGATGAATTTGAGCGATACGATAAGGTACTGCATGGGTAACGTAAATGCTTTCCGAAGTGGATATCCTTGTTCGTTACTTGATGTGTTTCTCGGGAATAGTGGCTGACATCTATCCAGTCTGCGGGACTGTAGTTGATGAGTGGAGTAACTTGGAGTGCAGGTACACAACGTGAGGAAGGCGTTTGTGGAAGTGCTGAAGAAGAAGTTTGCGGATTTCAGCCTGACATACTCCATTGGTGGCCAAATCAGCTTCGATGTGAGACTCAGTGCAATTGCTCTGATTTTTTGTTTTTGGTAATACATATAATTGAATCTTTCATGTTCAAGTAATATTTTTTTGTACCAAATTGAAGCTATCGTGTGTCACTTCAGGTGTTTCCACGCGGTTGGGATAAGACGTTTTGTTTGCAGTTCGTGGAGAAAGAGTTCTCAGAGATCCACTTTTTTGGCGACAAAACTTATCAGGTACACATATCCAGCTTGTAGTTCTATAAGAACTTGTTTAGGATGCGTTCAGATGGGCTTCTATTTGGAGAGTACATAAAGAAATGAGAGTGTAACTTGCCACTCAAAACACAGAAGTGCAATGATGTTGAGTTGTAAAACACCCGAAAGTATCTTCTTTACCCACTGAGCTATGTATAGAATGCCTAGATGTCTCTCTTTATACCCCATGAATGTGCAGAAACTACAAGGTGTGTCATACACCTACTAATGGGGTAGCTTCCAATGTCTTCTGGTGCTTTAGCTTTGTGATAATCTTTAGGTTAGTTAACCTACCTTTGGGTAACTTCATTCAAACTACAATTACCTTCTTGCCCAAGCTAGCTAAGAGGTGATTAGAGTAACTTTCAAAGCATGTTTCTATTGCTCAAATATGGAGAAAGTACATTATCTCTTCTGTGTTTGAACGCACGTTTTCCACCTTGAATAAAGCTTTTAAAGTTTTTCCTTTTAACTCCGACGCATATGAAAGCGGCCAGAATCCTCATGTATTTCTGCTTGCATGTCCATAACCTGGCAGGGTGGCAACGACTATGAGATTTTTGAGTCTGAGAAGACAGTAGGCCATACGGTGACAAGTCCGGACGACACCATAAAGCAGTGCAGGGAGATTTTTCTCTCGTAAGTGCAGATGCTACCAGTTTTCTCCATCCTTTTTTTTTTGTCTCTCTGGATCTTGTAAGGCGCGCAGAGGGGCTAATCTATGAAGTTCAGTTTATGCTGTAGAGTGATACTGGAATTTAGCCTAAATGTGGAACCTTATTTTTTGCATTGTTGCTGGTGCAATGCTTGTGCTATGTGGGCATACCAACCAATTTCACTTGAGCTTCAAAAGACTTTTGCATCTCCTTTGTCAATCCTACGAGGGGAGCTTAAAAAATCAGCAATGAGTGAGGTGCTGAGAAACAACAAGCCTTGAAACTTTTGGTGTTTTTTCCTTGCTCTCTGTTGTCGTGCTTCTGCAGAACATTGACTGCCTATACAACCACGCAAGCTTTTTCAATTACTGTACCCCGGAATTTTAATGTTGACTTGCTCTAATCCAAGTAGAACTTGCAAGGCGGACTTCTAAAGTACCTGCTTTAATCCAGGTTAATTCACTATGCTATGGACTGTATTATTTAAACACTATCTCAAATAGTGTGACCTGTGTTTAGTGAGAGCTGGTATTTAATGTATTGTTAGGCTAGATGAATTTGCAATAAAATTGGTTGAAATTGAAACTAGTGGCTAAAGTATCAGCTAAATTACATCAATATAAGTTGATAATATAGGGAACATCTGGTGCAATGCACTGAAAAACTGGGAGAAAATGGGAAATGCCAGATTTTAGCAGGTGAAGCCAGAATTTCTCCCTGAATGCTCAGTGTGACTCTATGTGATCAAAATTCCCAAGAGACATATTTCTATTTGAGAGTGTGTGAACAAGGTCATTAGACAAAATTCACCCAACTTGATGTGAAGGTCTTGCACTTGTCAAAACAACTTACGTATTTGTATTTCAAAATTTTCCACTTTATGGTAATAAAATGCTATTGAAACAAAGACAATGATAGACTAAGTTAAAATCAAAATATCCTTTTTGTATGGAGATTTTCATGTTTGCTAATTAAAACTGTCTCTTTTCTTTACCCTGCTTGCATAGTTTCTCACTTTTTGTTCCGTTTACAATACCGTTTTTTTCCTGTATTTTTTACTTATACTTGATTAAATGGATGTTTTACCTTACCAACTTTCTAAGTAATTTTAATTTAAGTTGATTTAATTTTTCTTAATGGTTTCAGGTATATGAATTTTGAAGAATTTCTGAAGCCTCAAATGTAAAAATCTTCACAGTTAGGGCGTAGTTGTGAGATTTCAACCAAGTAATGCTTTTTAATTTAAAGAATTGATTTTTTATTTTTTATTTTTGAGTCGACTTTATTGGATTTATGTAAAGTTGGTAGAATAAAAGTCAGGACTTTAAAGACTATCTTTTTGATTGGGATTGTATGTTGAAAGCATCAAACATAATATTTGGATTTGTATTCAGGTATCATTGGTACTATTGGAAACACCGCTTGTCAAATTTCATTATTATGAAAGCAATCAATTTGTATTATAGTATTCATGATTGTTGTCTACACATTTATATGAGCATGGATGCAGCAATGTAACTTTTAACTCAAAATCCAATTGAGCACAACAGAATGTTTACATCATTCTCCATGTTCAATCTTTTACGTTCCCAAAAACTCCCTCCGTCCCAAAACAATCTTCCTTTTACACAAAATGTTATAGATTCATCTCGAAAAGAACCATTTTTTTATTTTTTGTGACGTTGATGTCCTACTGTTTTGAAGTTTTGAGTTTCAAATTAGTTTTCAAGGTGTGGTTTCAAAATGCTTGAAAATTGAATTTTTGAGACATTTTTGAAGAGCACTGGTGGTCACTCATCTGATGGCATGGGACTAGTTAGCATGCCCATACTTTTGGACTATGTGCAAGTGTTGCTAGCTCCCTTCCTCCTTCAACAAAAACATTATTTTGGGACACTAAATAAAGGTAAAAAAGAAGATCATTTTGGGACAAAGAGAGTATAATTTATTATGTCTATCTTTTATGAGATATATTTAGTGTGAAGGGATTGCACACATTTGCTTGCTCTCATCACTAAAGAACACAGCACTTTCCAAATGGAAGTCATAGAACATGGTTGAAAAGCTCTTCATGTGTAAATTGACAGATGGATTTAAAGTGTAAGAGCATCTCTTGTTGCTTCACCAGACCTCGTCAGTTGAGTTTACAAGGGGCTAGAGGTGTGAACTTGTATGAAGTGATAGGGTGTGGCTTGAAAATCTTCTGCAACCCTACACTTGTGTTAGAATGTGCCACACAAGTACACTTGGTTGGGAGTGAAGCCATGACAATTTGTTTGTGGCTTCAACGTGCATGAACAATGTGTGCAAAGGGCTGTGAATGAGGCTTGTAGAAAGTTAAAATTTGGTGTTGCTATGGCTGATTTTGAAGGCTCCACATTTACATATTTGCAATTGCAATGCTATTGGAGACTCAAAATTTGCAAGCTACTATGAGTTGGCAACAAATCTATTTCCAAGGCTCATTTCACTAGGTGCAAGAGATGCTTTGACCTTCAGAAATTCTCTTTAGTAACTTATAAGAGAAGTGAGCTCATAAACAATAATTTTATGAAGGTGGATATCTCTATTTTCATTTGTAATATTACAAAAACCAAGGCATCTTAGCATCCTAAGGTGGGTGCTATTTTGGAAAGTTGATGAAAAATATGCACATAAAAGCTTAAGTTTTTTTGAGAATAGTGAGATAAAAAAAGTTGTAATTCCTAAAAATTGGTAATTTCCTAATTTAGCCCGTGAAGAGCACTAGTAGAAAGTTCATAATTTAAGATGAACCTCATGAAAGCATATTATGTCAAACGTTATCAAAAAGTTCAAGTGAAAACGAGTTTTTTTACTAAGTTTTGTTTGCGTTTTAACTCTTAAAATTCCTTTGTATTTACATGCTCAAATGGTTCAAAATTGACCTCTATCAATAATATAATAAGTATATCATATTTTGGAAATTTTTTCAATATTTTAGTTGTAAAATTATTTTGTCACTTACGTACACCATGTTTGTGATGCTACAAATGAGCATGAGATTGTTGGACAACGTTATTTTGTAAGCATAAAACAATGAGCAATGAGCAAGTGAGTTGAGGTTTTTTGTGAAAAAGAATCAAATTTGGAGCTCAAAACCGATGAAAAAACTAAAAAAAGCAACAAGTTTAAAATGCATAATTATAGGACCCTATATACACAATTATAATATACACAATTATAAGTGAAATTCAATAGTTTGATAAAGATATCCAAGCTCACAGCATTCCCTGTAGATGTCTCAACTGTTTGAGAGCAAGCAAATTGGTGCAAACCCTTGTTACCAAAAACATTCCATAAAATATAGACATCTAGTGGTTGTAAATGAGAATGTAAAAGATCAAGCTAGGAGAGGAAAGAAGACATTTTGTTTTGCTTAAATGGATTATGATTTAGAAGTTGAATTGTTATCTCCATGCTCATGTGTTCATATATATAACAATGTTAATTCTATAACATGAAATTATTGCTTTCATATTAGTGAAATTGGACACATGGTATTTACGATAGTACCAATAATTACACCAATATAAATCCAAATATTAACTTTGATGCTTCCAACAAAAAATCCCAACCAAAAAGCCCGGATAGATTTTAAAGAAATTACTCCCATTCTACCAACTCCACATAATTTCAATAAAGGTAAATAAAATATAAAATACCACAAACATATTTTTAAGAAGCAAATTCTGGTTGAAGACACACTTGCATTTGTGGCTTAAAAACTCCTTCTAAAATTCATACAAGTAAAACTCATTGAAAAATTACATGTATATTCCCAAATCACAGTTTTACGTGGAAGGATGCTAAGGTAATACATCCACTTCATCAAGTACAGGTAAAAGGTAGAGGGAAAAAATGCTGAGGACAGAAAACAGAAAGGGAAAAGCAAGACGCAGTTTTAATTACTAGATACTACCAATACCCAGCAATAAGTAGCCCACTGGAATAGCATATTTTATATTCCAAATTCATTTATTATATTGTAAAAAACATTATTCATAAGGGTCTAAATTTTATATCACCACAAACAATGATGAACATTGCCTATGTTCATTGCAACCTACTTAAAAATTGGGCCAATAAGCTTCTGTACAACCTACTCAAAACTAATGAAGAGACACAAGTTTCTCATGGGCCACACACCGCGAGACAAAGGGAGTATAATGAAAACCTCCATACTAAATGTATATTTTTATTTCAACCTCTATCATTGTCCCTCTTTTTGTAGCATTTCATTGCCTTCAAAGATATCAAATTGAAACACAATTGGTTCTCTCGGCAGTATATCTTAACCGCACCTTGTAAATCTATATAATTCTACTTTCTTTTGCAGAAGCTCGACAACAGATAGTAAGGAAATAAACACCAAAAGTTTTAGGGCTTGCTATATCTCAGCACCTCAGTCACTGCTGATTCTATCAGCTACCTTCATTGGCTTGACAAAAGAAAGGCAAAATGTCTTTGAAGTCCCAAGTGAAATTGGTTGGCATGCCCACATAGCACAAGCATTGCACCAGCAACAATGCAAAAAATAAGGTTCCACATTTAGGCTAAATTCCAGTATCACTCTACAGCATATACTGAACTTCATAGATTAGCCCCTCTGCGTCTAACAAGATCCAGAGAGACAAAAAAAAAGATGGAAAAAACTGGTTGCATCTGCACTCACGAGAGAAAAATCTCCCTGCACTGCTTTATGGTGTCGTCCGGACTTGTCACCGTATGGCCTACTGTCTTCTCAGACTCAAAAATCTCATGGTCGTTGCCACCCTGCCAGGTCATGCACATGCAAGCAAATACACATGAGGATTCTGGCCGCTTTCATAGGTGTCGGAGTTGCAAGGTAAAAATTAGAATGCTTCACTGAAGGTGAAAAACGTGTGTTGAAACAAAGAAGAGACATTTTCTTTCTACATATTTGAGCAATACAAACATGTATCGAAAATTCATATAATCAAGTTACTATGATCAACTCTTACCTTCCAAAGCTGATGTTTCTTTTTTAGCTTGGGCAAGAAGGTAAATAGAAGCTAAATACTGTTGGAATGAAGTTACCCAATGACAGTTTGATCAACCTAAAGACTATCGACTTTGTAGTAGCTACAGCACCAAAAGACACTGGTAGCTCAAAGATAAAAAGAGCTACCTTACCAGGACGTGCATGATACGCCTTGTAGTCTCTACATGTTCATGAAGAAAATCATCTGAACATTATATACCGTAGCTCATTGGGTGAACGAGATACACTTGGGTGTTCATTTAGGTGTTCTATAACTAAACATCATCACTCTTCTATGCTTTGGGTGGCAAGTTTCACTCAAATATCCTTATATTCATTCAAATATAAGCCCATCTAAACGCATCCAAACAGCTTCTTATGAAACTGCAAGATGGATATGTGTACCTGATAAGTTTTGTCGCCGAAAAAGTGGATTTCTGAGAACTCTTTCTCCACGAACTGCAAACAAAACGTCTTATCCCAACCGCGTGGAAACACCTGAAGTGACACACGATAGCTTCATCATTAGTACAATAACGAATTGTTTAACCACGAGGGGTTCAATCACATGTATTGAAAAAAATAACGAGAAAGCAAGCGCAATTGCACCGAGTCTCACATCGAAGCTGATTTGGCCACCAATGGAGTATGTCAGGCTGAAATCCGCAAACTTCTTCTTCAGCACTTCCACAAACGCCTTCCTCACGTTGTGTACCTGCACTCCAAGTTACTCCACTCATCAACTACAGTCCCGCAGACTGGATAGATGTCAGCCACTATTCCCGAGAAACACATCAAGTAACGAACAAGGATATCCACTTCGGAAAGCATTTACGTTACCCATGCAGTACCTTATCGTATCGCTCAAATTCATCACGCTCTTCTTGGCTGCAATTGCGACCAATCGGGGATACGTTCAGCATGCCCATGCGAAATTCTACGAACGTCCCTCTGCCGTACCAACCAAATCCACGTCATATACCACCGAATGTCAAAACTATCTTTTTCACTTGAACACGAGTCAGCATTGTGAGAAGCAAAAAAAACTTGCAAAAGCTCTACCTCTTGATAGGGATGTCCAGATCAGCGATGTAATGTAGCACAAAATTGATCAGTTCCTTCAGCTTCTCGTCACCCAGGTGTGCTTGCATACTCTGCAACCCCACACTCATCAACATCAACACATGTTCGTAACCTCTTCAAGAGCTTATGTTAGCAGCAGGTAAATCAGGTCTAAAAGACAATTCGTGAGCACCTGGTTTCCGATGAGCTTGCCCTCCTTGAAGGCTACCAGCCCATTCTCCGAAAACAAGTAGTCGTACTCCAACACAGCTGCACACACAAACACGGTTACAGCTTCAAACCTCGAGTTTCACCGACTTTGGTTCTCACATTCACAGTACTCATTCGTGGAAGTCCAAGCAAGGTCGTGTGCGAGTCTGAGCATGGCAAAGGCACGATACACTCAACGAAACAAAAGGAACAACAAACGAAAGAAGCAAAAGTAATAAAAATCGTGAACATCCAGGCAAGGAAAGGAAGGATCATGTTACCAGTTTTTCCAAGCTGTTCTGAGATTTTGATCAGATCCGAACCTCCTACCACCCCTACAGCCACCACCTTCACGAAAAACACCAATTCCCCAACTTTAGCACAATGCACCGAAAGAAGAACTACGATGAGAAACCAGGCGTTGCAGAATCGCCCTCGAATAAAAGCAAGCACTAAGAAAATTGCCCTTTTAACCATCATGGAGAGAGAGAGAGAGAGAGAGAGAGAGAGAGAGAGAGAGAGAGAGAGAGAGAGAGAGATCGCAGCTATGGCGTGCTTTGGAGATCAGGCGCCAAGGCCAAGAGAGCCGCATACCTTTCGCAGGTCCTGAAGGAAATGTAGCATCTCCGCCGTGACCCCCTGCAACCCCCTCCCCAATGCAAACCACACGCATTGTGAACGCAATCAACCAAGCCCTCGGAAAAAATTCGCAGGATCCCAAAGCTCTGAGCGCAACGAGGACTGAGTCGCGGAACAAGGAGAATGTCAGATCGGCGCTGGAGCACGAAGACTAGTTGGCTACTTAAGATCCTCTAAAGCGACAGATGGGAGGGGTATGGTATTGTACCTTGCGGGCTGCGGTAAGCGTGCCATCGACATCGAAGAGAGCAATCACACCCGCCTTCCGCCCCATCCCGGCTCTTCTCTTTTCCAAAATCTGCGCGCGGCTCACACAACAGAGCAAATTTGCTCCTCTCACACGATGCAGCAAATCTTCTCTTCTCACAGTACGCAGCAAATCTGCGCGCGGCTCACAGCAAAGGGTTGCCGGTTCTGGAGCGGCAATGCGAGTAAATAGTCTTCCAGAGAACCCAACGATCTCACACATGAGAAAGCTCTAATTTTAGCTCACAAAGACATCGAAGAGGAGTGAGAGAGAGGAGCGGTAACTTAATGTTCAGGGTGTGAGCAACGCCCTTTTCAGGATCCAACGCGGCGCTCGTCGTCGTGCAGGCTTTCGCAAGCGTTGGACGGTCTTCAGCTGCTGCTGCCGATCAGCCCTCACATGCTCTCACAGGGCTTCGAGTGCTTTTTTTTTTCCCTCCCCCGCGGGTTCTGCTGCTCCCGACCGCTGCTGACCCTGCAGTGTCCGGGCATGAACCCACCCCCCCCCCCCCCTTGTAGCCGGATATCAACTTCATCCAGTGAATGGTGAATTCCTGCAAGTGTCTAAGTTAAAACCTCCACTTTTGCTGCTGAGCATAAGGTAGGAACACCCATAAGCGTTAGTTTAAGGGTTTTGAACATGATGACTATTATTAAACATTTAGCATTACAAGATCCTATTAGGAACAAAAATAAAATGAGTTTGCTTTTTTGAATGTATTATTTTGATACTCTGAGAATAAATTGAGAATTTTTAAAGAGCAAACTGTCATTGCACCCATAACCAACACCAAGGTTTCATGTTCACATGTTGTAAATCCTTGTAATTACATCTATTTACTTCCATAGATTTTCCAAGATTTTAGAGGTGATAATTATGGGGACACTAATGCTTATGGGTGTTCCTACCTTAAATGCTTTTGTTATTAACCCTAAATGCCAAGGAGGACGTATTTTGTCCTCCACCACCAAAAACATTTTGTTAGGTAGAAAAAAGCTATTTTTCATTTGAATTTTTTTTAGAAGTGATCATAAACACATGGTCCATCATGGAAAGCAAACAATTACCTCATTAGATACATTCATATTTTTAGGTAACTGAAATTGTGGGAAGATTAAGAGACACGGTGTTAGGTCCCAAGCTGTCTTTCTTGCAATTTTCATCAAGGCAACATGTGTTGTTGACTTTTGCAACTTTAGAAAATAACATTTAATTATTGGGCACTTCAGGAACACTATAAAACATTGTGGAATACTATAGCCGGGTTGGTCACGGTGACCAACCTAGCGTTTAAAGGTTAAGCTACATTGAATATTGCATTCAAGTTGCCCCACACTAATTTCCTGGCATTTTACTGAATATAAATACTTACTGATACTACATTAGGTTTCATAAAAAATTATTGCAAAAAAAACAAATTTAAAGGGCATGATAGCAACAATAAAGCTATGGAAAAATAAACTAGTGACATTCAAATTGTAAATCATGTGAAATCCAAGCATCTAAAGAGTTGCATAGTGCCTCTACCTAGCTAAGTGATGAGTGATGAGGTAACTTTCCAAGATAAGGCAACATAATTGTCAAGGCAACCTAAATGCAGTATTTGGTGTAGTAAAATCATAATATGCTCTTGTTAAAAAAGTAAAATGAGAATTCAATGCTCTCTAGAAAGGAGAATGTATTAGTAGAATATTGCATACAAAAACATAGAAGAATAAATAGAACTAAGGAAATTTTGGATGGATACCCTTGAAGTTTGGTATATTTATATAGATGCCCTAGTTTTCCAAAACTTGCACAAATGTCCTTAGAATGTAAATTTTTGGTGTTTGTTTTGTTGTGCATGTCACTTTCCTCATGATCAACGTTGAAGCAAACAACACAACAAAATGGGAAAGAAACAATGTGTGCACAAAGGGAAAAGGAAATGGCATGCACAATAGATTAAACACTTGAAAAAAATGGTTTAAAGGTATATGTGCAATTTCATAAAAACTAGGGACATCTATACAATTATTGCAAACTTTAGGAGTATTCATCAAGTTTTCCCTAGAAGTAATGGTATATGTTCTAAAATTACTTCTTGTTGAATCTAAATACACAACTTGTCATGGAGCTTACTCCAATAGTAAATTTGATCGATTGGTACTTTTGGATTTGATAAACCCCCAAGCACCATCGAGGTTTTGAAATAACAATTCATTTTCCATATAGGTAATTTTAGTGAAAGTAAAACAACCTGAATTGAAAAGCAACCCATTGAGAGTTATTGGTGCAATTCTACTTACATGTTCTAATACGTAAAGTGACATTTAGGTGCTATGTAATGTAACTTGATGGATAAAGTAGATATAGTTGAGAATTATAGTGCGCAATAATTCACTTTTATAGTTGGATGACAAACTAAAATCTTATATTTTCTATTCTCATATAGTTTTTTTTTTTAATAAGTTAAACACGACAGAGATGATTTTTATGTACTTTCAGTGATGGTATCCTTCAATTTAATTTTAAATGGACAAATTGTTAGGAATTCAACCCTTAAAGGATCGAGGAGCCCTTTGCGGCTAATGCAATATTTGGTATTTTCTTAATATTTGGAATGCATCTACACCTTTACTATATTTGAGATCAATAAAAAAGTTAGAATATAGATCAATACGGTTCTAGTGAGTTAGTCAAGATCCCAAATCAAAACTATTTATTGGTAACAAATGCCAGTTATACGGCAGCATAATTACTATGTAATACGTAAGGCTGTACTTTAAGGGTTAATCAGCACTTTGTTATGGAGTGGGATGGGGGGCTTGATTTACTGCACATACGTTGATCTGGGCCCCGCCTCTGTCAGAGCTCCAAATAATACTCCGTAATATTCAATGGCTGCCCCTGCCCAGGCTCCAGAGCACCCAAAATGAAACTAAGGTAAGAGGCTCACAAACCGACCATTTAAGGGCTGAAACTGAACTTTGGGGAGGTGGAACTTCTTGAAATATTTTTTTGTAAGTTTTACTTGAAAGACAAGAGGAATTGGCATCTAGCCCAAGTTTTTTCATATTTTTAGGAGCTTTATGGACTTAGTTATGAAATTTTGAAGTGGAAAGGCCATAGGGCTCTAAAATTGCCCACCTCCTCAAATCTCCGTGCACTGTACATTACTAAAAGGCTACAAATAAGAACATGTACATGTAGAGTTCATTTGGGGAGGTGAGCCGTTGTAATGCCCTAATGGAGTTTGAGCCTCCTACCTTATTGTCCACCTTCACGGCTCAACTAATGTCATCCACGCGCGGGATTAATAGCGCAAAACTTTTCAAGTCACTTGATACTGGTGTTGTGTTATATTGTATTGCAAACTTATAGTGATTATAGTTGCTAAAAAAAGCAATGAAAACATTACTTTGCACCAGTGAAAACATTTTGTGCTAATTATCATTTTTTTGCTATTCTAGAATTGGTGTGGCTAATTGTTCTATAGTATTTTTTGAAACATGTAAAATGTTTAGCCAACTTTTACACACAAGTTTGGGAGTAAGAGCCCAGATTTCAAGGTTCCACTTGATGTTGCCTCATCCTATTGGTGCAATGTTCTAATTTCTCACAAAAGCATCATGAGATTTAACTTTGATAAAAGCTTGGAAGCATCCAAATTTACATCTATAAAAAAAGTAGCTATCCTTGCTACTCAACCATTTTTGGTTAGAAAAAAAGCTAAGGCCACTTCATCCAAAATATATTCACTGCTTTGCACCAACATTCAAATGCAATAAGAATCTACACAAAAAACATACATTGTATAGTGATTTTAAAGAAAGTGTAAGTTCCAAATTACTAGGGACTTGATTTGCAAACTGTAGATTAGGTCACAATATTTGTCAACTTTTTGTAAATTTGACCATGGTTTTCTTGTAGTGTCAAGACCTTTATAACTTTTGCAAATCAAATCCCTAATAATTTGGAACTTACACTTTCTTTAAAATCAATATACAAAGTATGTTTTTTGTGTAAATTTGTATTGCATTCAAATGTAGGTGCAAACTGCAAAGTAATGTTTTCATTGCTTTTTTTAGCAACTATAATCACTATAAGTTTGCAATACAATATAACACAACACCAGTATCAAGTGACTTGAAAAGTTTTGCGCTATTAATCCCGCGCGTGGATGACATTAGTTGAGCCGTGAAGGTGGACAATAAGGTAGGAGGCTCAAACTCCATTAGGGCATTACAACGGCTCACCTCCCCAAATGAACTCTACATGTACATGTTCTTATTTGTAGCCTTTTAGTAATGTACAGTGCACGGAGATTTGAGGAGGTGGGCAATTTTAGAGCCCTATGGCCTTTCCACTTCAAAATTTCATAACTAAGTCCATAAAGCTCCTAAAAATATGAAAAAACTTGGGCTAGATGCCAATTCCTCTTGTCTTTCAAGTAAAACTTACAAAAAAATATTTCAAGAAGTTCCACCTCCCCAAAGTTCAGTTTCAGCCCTTAAATGGTCGGTTTGTGAGCCTCTTACCTTAGTTTCATTTTGGGTGCTCTGGAGCCTGGGCAGGGGCAGCCATTGAATATTACGGAGTATTATTTGGAGCTCTGACAGAGGCGGGGCCCTGATTGACATATGTGTGCAGCAACGTACGGGGAGAGCCGACTTTTAGCGTAAAGTCAGCCAAATTAAATGACTGAATTACCGATTGCATTTCAATAATTTAGGCTATATGACCGAATGGAAAAGTGCAAGTATAGGTAATGAACCAATTATGAAAAATGAATGACGGCTTTTCATCCTAAATTTTTTCAAAAAATGCGGATTTCAGCTTATCCACATACCTTCCCCCCAGTTCTTAGCTGGTATCTTGAGGGGAAGGCCAGTTATAACCGGTTCTTATTTTGAAATCCGGTTTTCAGGTGTGTATGGAGATTAGGGCTAAGCTTAGCTGCTTCTAGGCAACGGCACTTGCCTATTCAATCCGCTTCTTGCGTAAACATTCTTTCAACCCATTTCTATGAGTGAACACTCTTCAATCTTTGCATTGCCACTACGCTTATGCTCTTTCGACATCCTACTGCCTGCGTTGCTGCTCCGCTTTTACTTTTGCTCCTTTGATTCATTCTTGTGCTCTCCTACTATGCATTTGTTTCTTCTGTCATTGTTTGTGTTTGCTAGAGTGAGATTAAAGATTGATGCTCTCTTCTAGAATTATAATTTGTGACTTCTATTGAGAAAGTTCTAAAATTGTTTTTGTTTTGAGAACCAGCAATTCCTATTTTGGAGACAAGGTTTGTGACTTCAAAATTGTGAAGTAATCTGTGTTGGAGATTTCAACATCTGGGTGAGATCTACTTTGGTATGTACCTAGCTACTTGCTCAACTCTAGCCTAGGAATTCTTTCACAGTTCTTTGTTTTCAGATTTTTGAGGCTAAATAATATTGCCTTTGAGCACTCCCTAGATCACCTCTGAGCGCTCCATGTCCAAATTATAAACTTGAGTTTTATTTTTACTGTAACTTCCAATCTCTATCTCAAAGATTTTACTTCCAAATTTTTAGTTGTATGCGTGTCATATACTAATGTGAGGGTTTATTATTGTTTTGTGAATTTAAGTTGCCTCTAAGCGCTCCTCTACTAGAGTCAAAGATTGAATTAGATTTTGGTTCTAACTACTAGTTTGTTGTCACATCTATTTGTTTTCAGATTTTTATTCATATGCATGTCATGTGGTCATGTCAAGGTAAATCACTACTCTAAAAACCCAAACACCTAATTGCCTTTGGGCGCTCTTCTTCTAAAGTCAAAAGCTGAACTTGATTTTTGTTATAACTCCAAAAAAAATTTCACAACTTTTTATTTATATGGGTATGATGTGGTCATGTGAGGATAAATCATAGCCTTGAGAACCTAAATCATGTTTCAGTACTCTCCTTTCAAATTTAGACTTCATTGTGAATTTTAATATAACTCCTTTTTTTTAAACTTTTTACTTTCAGATTTGTATTAGTATGCATGTTATTTGCTTATGTGAAGCTAATTCAGTACAGTCACACATCTAAGAACCTAGACCTCATTTGACAACCCCCTTCAAGTTCATAATTACTTGTGAATGTTGTTTTACCTTGAATTATTTTTCCACAGCTTCTTTTTGGAAGTTCATGTACTTACATTGTTTGCATACTCAAGGGATTTGTTTTGACAACCAAGTTTTCTTTTTTAGAGCATCTTTCATTAGTTTATTGATTCATCTGTATTTTAATTTTTTGCAAGTGTTGTCAATAATCTTGTTCAAGAAGAGCTAAGCTTTCTTAAGTTTACTTATAGCTTTTGGCATTACTTCCGGTTTGTGTGGGTTGATGTGTTGATCCTTCATTCTATTCATTTTAATATAATATTACAAATTTGTTTTTGTTTAATTTTAATTTTTGGGATATCATTTGAAGTATTACATTAAAATATCAAAATTTCTAATAAGAGACAAAGAACCATGAAAGACATGTTTTTGAAAGAGAAGCAATTAAATCCAGTTGTAGTGAAAGTGGTTGCTACTTCACAATCACTCTCACCTAACTCCAACCAATTATCAAAGGTGGAAGAAGCAAAATTGGCTTGGAAAGATGTATGGTATCAACAATTCAATTGGATAGAATTTAATTCAGAGTTGGGTAGAATTTTTTGCAAACTTTGTAGAGAAAAGGGAGGTAAAAGTGTATATAGAAAATCTGGTTCCCGTAACATTAAAGTATCTGCATGTCAAGAACACCAAAACTCTAAAGAACATAAAAACTTGAGTTGGGCTGCACAACAAGGTGAAAGAGTTATGGAAAAACACATTAGAGGAGCTAATAAAAATTGTGATGAAGCCCTCCTAACTCTCTTTAGATCTGCATATTTCTTAGGAAGGGAAACAATCCCTTTTAACAAATACCCATCACTTTGTAAACTTTTAGTTGCAAGTAAAGCTAATTGTACTGAGTCAATGTACCATGATGAAAAATCTTGTGCTGAAATCAATTTTTGCATTTCAAGTGTAATTCAAAAATCAATTTTGGATAGGATTAGGGACTCAAATTTATTTGGATTGATGATAGATGAGTCTACTGATGTGAGTGTAACTGGTCACGTAGTAGTTTTTGCTACCTTTGTTGAAGAAGGTAACCCTATCACTACCTTTTTGGGTTTATTTGAAATTCCTAATGGTAAAAAAGATGCACAAATCATTTATGATTGTTTGTTGCAATCAGTTAAAGAATGGGGTTTGGATGTATCAAAATGTGTTGGATTTGGGTCGGATGGAGCAGGTACTATGGTAAGGCACACATTAGGTGTGGCAACAAGATTAAAGAAAGGGAGCCCTTTTGTCACATCAGTTCATTGCATTGCTCACAGAACTAATTTGGCAGCTTTAGAAGCAACAAAGTCCCAAAATTGTAAGTTTCTGTCTACTGAAATTGATGTTTTGGTTAACTCTTGGGCTTCTTACTTCAAAAATTCTGGAAAGAAAAAATGTGCCCTTCGTGAAATCCAGAAAGAATTAAATGATGCACAGAAAACCTTAAAAAGGTACCACAAAATTAGGTGGTTATCCAAATTTCATGCCATATTCACATTATGTGATTCGTTGGAATCTGTCATTTAACACTTTCGCGATATGCCAAAAGAAAAAGATGATGGAACCGCCTCTTTGTTTTATAATAAATTAAGGAACTTCAAGTACATTTATATTTTGTACTTTTTGGCTGATCTGCTCCATGGTTTGACCACTTTGTCTAAAATATTTCCATACAAGTTTATAGATGTGACAAGTATTGGGTCACTTGTAAGGTTACAAATTGAGTCTATTCGTATGTCATATATTATGGACAAAACTGACCTAAATCAAGACACCTTTAATGAAAATTATGGTTATCATGTTATTCCAAACTTTGGTCCTTAAGGTGGATATCTTCAAAGATTATCTAGTGAAATCACAGGTGCTAAGTTCCATGGAATTGACATGATAAGAGATAGAACAGGTGCTGATTTGGAAAGTGCATTATCTTTTCAAAAAGCATATGCTGAATCAATAATTAAAACTTTAGAAGCATGTTTTCAAGATAATGACTTAATTTCATGATTTAGAATTCTTAATCCATCCAACTTACCTTCAAGGCGGGTGAATTTGGCTTCATGGGGTTTAAAGGATTTAGATCTTCTTTTGAAACATTTTGGAGTGCAAAAAGAGATTGAAGGGAAAAAATCTCCAACTCTTGTTAATTTAGATGCATGTAAGAGAGAGTTTTTTGATTTTAAATTGCAAGCAATAGTGGATTGGGATGACAAAACTCTTAAAGACCTATGGGCTATGATAACATGGAATTTTGCTTTGCAAGAAAAATATGCTAATATTTTAATTTTAGCTGATATTGCAAGATGTCAATGCGTTAGTACAGCTACTTGTGAAAGAGCGTTTTCAATACAAAATGTAATTAAGACAAAATTCAGAAATTGTTTAAACACAAAGCATCTTGAAAGTGTGCTGAGAGTAGCTATTGAAGGGCCATCTGAGGATTTTGATCACATATTGGTTGCTGCTATTGAATTATGGCGGAATTCAACTAAGTGGAGGTATTTGTATTCTCACCCTGAAAAATATCTTAGTGGCCAATCTCTAGAAAATGAACATGATGTTTTATTTTGATATTAATCTTATATGTTGTATTCACTAACCTTGTGAGGAGGATAATCATAATACTTTGGATGCATTTGTTTTCCTGTTTTTGTAATTCAGGGTTGTGATTGTTGAAGAGGGCTGCTTTTTGTTTTTATTTGTGCATGGCTGTTTTCTGCCTTGATTTGTGAGGCCAATGGGGTTGGGTCATGGATGCATGTCATGGTCAATATGTTTTTAGAAGATGGTCATGTGTGGCTAGGGGAGTTATGTGTGGTTGGGGGGTGTGATTAAGGATTATGTGTGGCTGCTTGCTCCGCGTAGGTGGGCTGTGAGTTAGTGGGGTGAGCTAGGTGAGGGTTTGGGTTAAACTTGGGGGAGAGCTGGTTGAGAGGGGATGTATGTTAGTGAAGGGAGTTTTTGAGGGATAGTTTTTTTTACATGATTTTTTGAAGTTGGTCTTTGGAGTAAAATTAAAAATGAGTTCAAGGACATAGAAGACAAACTTCTGTTTGAAGTTGGAGCTGCACAAGAAGATGGAGCGCTGAATGTTGGAGTTGCACAAGGAATTGGAGGAGCACATCCCAGTGTCAAATAAAAATTAAAAGTTCCTTTTTTTCAAGAAAGCAAAGGTGCACATGTGGATTACAAGTTTGGAAGCTATGTTGAGGTTGGTGATTGCTGTCATGGAGAATCAGATGCCTGCTTAGGAAGTCAAATCAGGTTGCTTGAGGTAGCTATGAGCCCATGACAAAACAATTAAGAACATGTCACTATATAAACAACCTTAGTAACTGTGATAGAAATATGACTATGCTAAAGTTGTTTTTATTAGAACATATACTCTATTAGTCATATTTGTATCATTAGAATTTTAGAACTCCTACTTTGATGTATATCAATTGCAATGTTTATTGCATATCTTATGTTGATTTAATATTCCATTGCTTGTAGAATTATAATTGTTTGGTGTTTCATTTTATTGTTTTGATGACTATAAGTATTGTGTTGATGTTCGAATGTGCTGATTTGATTTTTTCCAATGCTTTTTTGAAAGTCGTGATGTTTTTTTATGTTGAAGGGTTATTTTTTTGTTTTATAGCTTTTTTAATTTGTAATGGCTTTGAAAATGTGATTTGAAGTGATTCGTTATCTTACAAAACAATCAATATTGATCCGAGTTATAGTTTTATTAGTCGGTTTCTTAACAGATTATTTTACTAGTTCATGGAAAATTACCTATATGAAAAAAAAAATCAAATTTCAAATTGAATTAAATAACTAAGCTTAGGCAACAGCTGAGTGACTATAGAATATTACCAAAACATTTCTGAAATATAAGGCAAAAAATTGAGTCACCTTCAGAACTCCCCGTACGCTGATGTGCAGTAAACCGAGCTGGGATGGGGCGGGATCATACGCGGACAAATGAGGGGGATCATTTGGGCAAATGGAGGGAGACCGGGCAGAAGAAACAAAACATATTTTTAGTGGTCCCGGTCCCCGCAGACGACACAGTCTCTGCCACGACAAACATGGCAGCTCTTAACTTGCATGTTGATGAATGAGATGAACTTTCATTCATCCAACTAATCTTATGAACCTTAAACGAATGGACAGTCACAGAGGCTCAACATAGGTGGATGTCATTCAGGTATTGAGGGCTATTGGACATGCTGAGGGTTAAATAAGTTGGCAAAAATTCGCCTAAAACTTACCTCGGAAGTGCATTGGCGACCTTTACACTTAGAAATTAGTGTGAAAAACTGGATGAAATTGTTATATCTTTCCAGAAGTAGAATCGTAATTTGTTAGATTTTGGATGAAAGTAGATTATAATAGCAATTGTTTGGATGAAATTTTGTGTATCATTCATTTGTTCCAATTTTAGCCAAGTTTTCCTTATCTGCCAGCATTCTGGGGGTGCAGGTCGCTCTACCTCGACAATATCAAAAATTAAACCCTAGACATGCTCCGTCACGACTGGTTGCGGACCCAGACCTCTTTAATGTCACAAGCAGGTGCCCTTCACGCACATGATTCTCCGGACTACCTGCAGTAAGTCAGGGCATCTCCAATGCAGCCATAATAGAGGCAAGCAAAACCCTATCAGACCGTGTGTCATATTGCATTAAATGCAGAGCAGGGGCATTTCCCTAGTGCAATAGCCCCAGTGCACACAAGCTCTAACACTCACTAAACATGAGTTTTAATAGTTTATGTATTTTTTAAGTGCTTATGTGTGGCTGATTCATGTTAGAAGTATCTGAAATTCTCTGAAATTGCATCAATGTCAGAGCTGGAGTGGTATGCAGGACTCTCCAAATAGTGAAAATTTGCAGGGGAGGGGCTCTTATGTGGGGAGCCTTGAAAAATGCAGTATGATTTACCTGCTGCATTGGAGCCCATATTTTTGCTCAAGTCCAATTTAAACCACTGCACAAGCTTTTGCCTGCCTCTATTACGGCTCCATTGGAGATGCCCTCAGTACAATAATGTGGTATTTCATGTAAAAAGTGCCATTATGGAAGTACTTAGAGTGGCATGAAAATTTGTAAAAACTGTTTACCTTTATTGAGTTTTTCATGATTACATCTGCACTTAACCCTTGAGCGCCCAAAGTTATTTTAGGATTTAGGAGAAAATTGGGGTTTAACGGCCACCACAACTTGGAAAATTACATCCAAAAAAAGTGACCACAGGATTTGAAAAAGGACTACCTTCTCTACTGATGGGGACCAGCCATGACTGTTTTCATCGTACAAATTAAGAGAAAAAGTGAAATAAAGTTGTGGGCCCCAACGATAGGATCCTGTCGCCGGGGCGCTTAAGGGTTAATGTTATACAAGAAAATGTAGTATTGACTCTGGGGTCTAGAATACAGTCAATGATTCAAAAACGTAAATTGAAAGAAAGAATTGTTTTCAATGTGAACTAGCTCACCTTTTTGGAAGAATAATTGTTTTTTTAACCCTTAAGAGTAGCCTTTAACCCCTAAAAGCCCAAGGCACCCAATTTGGATGTTTACAAAATTCAAAGATGATTAAAATATGATCAAATCACTAAATACAGGAGTAGATTTAGAAAGCCATAACTTGATTAGAGTTAGACATGTAATGAATGATCTTAACCTCTATGAAAATCATCAAAAATTGCCACGTTTGGAAGAATGAGTAGAAAAGTAGGAAAATAAGTTTTTTTGAAAATCCAACCATAGGGTCTTGCACTAGACTACTAGAGGTACTTGTGGAAAAAAAAGCTCATTCTAGATGTAGAGGAGTGAGATATTGACATTTAAATTGAAAAAACAAGTTTTTTTTCCTTATTGTCCAAAAGTTTTAGAAGCCTTTTATCACTCTAATAGCAAAAAAATTGCTCTAGGCAAAGTTGAGGCTTATTTTCTCCATGTAGAAGACCAAGTTAGATATATATGGGAGAATTTTCATATCAAACAGAGGTGTACAACATACTTCAAGAAATCTCTGAATGCCAAAAGGTTGTGAAATTTGCAAATACACTAAGCAAAATTGGAAGCTTTATGTAAAATTCAAAAGTTCAAATCACATTGATCAAAATAGTGAAAGCCAAGGATTCTTAGCCTACTAAAACTTAGCCCCTAAAGGACCAAGTGGCTATTCAACAACCACTTGAGAACTTGGGTAGGGTCATATGGAGTCAATTTTTATTCAATTTTCTCAAAATTGTTACACAAGGTGTAGATAAGTATTCCCTAAGTAGAAATGTAATTTTTTCCCCAATCAGATGCTTGGTTCAAAAGTTATGTTGCCCAAAAGAAATTGGGCAGCTTGGGTAGTTTGGGCATCTTTGGAGAATCTTATGCTAAAACTTTCATCAACTTTTGAAACTTGGCAAATATGTTACTAAATAAAAATGGTGTAAAATTGTCAAAAATAATAATAAAAATGGAGCTCTCACATCACATTTTGAAGGGAGTCAAACTTTGTTAACTATATTTGGGCAGTTTCAAGAAGAAAAAAAAAATCCTCTAACATCCGGCCCCATTATCTTTCAATTTATAAATTCAAAGCTCTTGAAACTTTTTTCATATGTTTCAAATGTTTGTCTCTAATATTTCAATGTTCAGATTTCAAATAAAAGAATTCCTCATTGCACAAGAAATCATGAAAGAATGACTAATGTATTGCCAATTCACTTGACCTCTTTGCATTGCAAGGTGATTTAGAATAAGCTAAATTCTATCTTTGCATCTGAAAATTTTCATGAGTGAACCTAACATCATATACTTGTGAATAGTCAAAAAGCTCAAATTTGTGTAGAGCAAAAAATTTACTCTAGGAAGGGTCAAAGTCTGCTGACCTCGTTTTGTAGGAATAAAAAAAAGTAGTTTTTCTCACTTCAAATAGTATAATCTTACAATCCACGCGGTCAAATGGGCTGAATTTTTTTGTACATATTACTTTATCTATTTTGCACACTTTTATATAGTTGAAATTGAGAAAAAAGGTTTTTAATTTTAATCTTAGGCAATGCACTAAAAGTTGGCAGTTTTTGAGATTTTTTCTTGAAAACACCCTTGGTCCTTTAGGGGTTAGGAAAAAATTTAATTAAAAACAAATACTCAAACTACTCAAAAGATTAAAGTACCAAATTTTACAAGGGGCAAAAGGAATGGAGGTTTGGGAGTCTCCCAAGATGGGCACCTTCCTAACTCCACTCACCTTTGCCCAAGTATCCACACTTTGCGCCCATAAGGGCTCATTAAAATCAACACCTACTTACAAAGAAGAGGCCTTGCCCAAAATGTCCCCTCTTGCCTAGTTTCAAAAAATTCTTGATAATTTCTTTACCAAATGTTGGAATGAAGAAGAAACTAAATGCTTGCTTAGGTCTTAGAATTCTCCATCTTCAACAAAAGTTTCACAAAATCACACAAACTAGTTTAGCTATAGGTACACGCCAAAAATCCATTTGTCCCCCAAGGAAACATTTGGGCCTTTAGGAGTTATACCTCAGATTTTTGAGCGACCAGCTTTTTAGATTTGACATGTGAAACAAGGATGGGAGGACTTCAAATCACTTTTGCAGTTTTAACACTTTTATGTTCAAACATTACAATCTTTCAAACTATAAGTGATATTTTTTTGTTTTCTTTTTCCTAGTAATTTCTAATATGTTTAGTTCAAATTTGTACGGTTACAAATTAAAAAAGCTTGATGAAATTTATGAAAAGGTTGGATTGTTCAAGTTGATGAAGATTTGAAGAAGCTTAAAAAGGCCTTGGGCATTTAGGGATTAATTATTGTTTTTTGATGGTTGCACTACATGCACCCAATAATGCCAGCACGTAAGAGCATTTTGAATGGAAATGGATAGAATCAACAACAAGCACACATTCATCCATGAAATAAACTAATTTTAATGCCTTTTATCCATATTATGGTAGATTTGGTGTTTGATTGGGTAGGCACCTAACAAATTCTTTCAATTTCTCACCCAAATTTTTTGGTGTTATGGTAACCAAACACAAATTCAAGTAAGATTTTGGCAAAAAAAAAAATCCAGAATTTTAAATGTTGCCTAAGAATGCAAGTGTCCATAATGTGGATAACAAAAGATATCAAATGCTTGCTACAGGAGCTTCATGAAACAAATTAATTACGTACATCCCAAACTAGTTTTGTCTATTTTCCAACTATGCGACTTGTTCAGTTACTGGATGCATTGTAACTTTTCAACAAGGACTTTTAAATTCATGTTGAGATTGTAATAGAAAAAGTTCTTGCAAAATGAAAACCTTTTCTTGAAATCTTCTAGGGCCATGATGCCTCAAAAGCTACATGCTTCACCATCCCCTACCCCCACCTTGCACTCTTAGGGGCTATTTTCCAAGGTTCTTTTCAATTCAACAAGATTCCTTTTATACCTAGTGAAAGATGTGGTTGCATGCAATTGTTTGTAAGAATCATGATGATAAAAGAGTGCATGGTGAATTATTGATGAGACTCACATGTACATACATCTTTTCTTTATTTGTCGTTAACCTCAAAAGGATGTTGCCTATCAAAAGTGTTGATTGTATTCATATGAGAAACATTTAGTACTTGAAGAAATGACTTTATGATAAATGTAAAAATTTCCCCAAAATCTCTAGTAGATTAATAGTATATTCATGACTTGGCTTAAATTTCACAGGTCCAATGAAATGAATGTACTACCCAAATACCACATCCATATACAACACAAGAGAACATATACAATACAACAACATCCTTTAGGGATGCTTGTTTTTAATTAAAGATACTCCACAATTTTAAGAGCACTAAAATGTTATGTGTCAACGAATATCTTTCTTTGCTAAAATGACATACCTTGAAAGGTGATTGCAATAAATAAGTAAAAGAAACAACTTGAAAAAACATCGTGGTTGAAAAATCTCAGTAATAATTCATAGCAAAAAGAATCATGCTGAAGCCATCAATATTCAATTTACACTTTTTTTAGATAGAATTTTGAGTGCTTAGTATATTCTAACAAAAAATCATCGATAGACACCAAGGGAGATCCAATTGTATGGATGTAATCAAGAAATGATATTATAACCACATTCATTCAAAGTATTGCTAAGAAAAAAGCCAAACGGAAAAAACAAAAAAATCCGTTGACTTTATTGCTTACTATAGAATAAAAATACACTAATTTTATTTCAAAGTGCTAGCCAAATCTTAAATTTACGGTTAAAATTAAATGACTCAAAAATATCATGATAATGCACACACATACTATTTGTATCCATGTGACTTTTTAAACTACTTGTGGGTCTAAAACATTAGAAGATTTCTCCATGTTTTGCTTGTATATTTTGATTTGGAGATAAATCTCTAGATGTTTTGCAAGTGTCTTTTGATGGTTTGCAAGTATCTTTCAATGTTAAGCAAAGCAAAGTAATTTTTAAAATATTACTAATGGACTTTAAATAGTCTAGAAGGAGTTAAATATGACTTCCAAGATATGTGTAATTTAAATTTTACGGCCATTAGCAAATCAATGAGAGTGGGTTTACAAGCTTGCCAATCTAGATAATTTGAATCAAGGAAAATTTATGGATACAAGCAACAAGTTGCAAAAAAAATTACAAATATGACACACTTGCAACATTGTCATTGCCCTTCATTTAACATATGAATGCACTTGTTTCTCATAAGAGCATCCACGCTGTTACACATTCAAGGTTTGACACATGCAACACTTGGATGATAAATGCTCAAAGCCTCTCAAAATGTTCTCTTGACACTCGATTTGAGAGTGTCAAGGGTGGCCCTTGAAATCATTATTCATCTTAAATTTAGTGAGCTTTATCCTATACTCCACTTGATGATTGGTCAATTGACTATTTGTGGAGGAGTTTTGAAGAACAAAAGTAGGGGACAAGAATTTTGAGGGCTCTTCAATAGTAGATGTAAACACTTGAGATTGCGTGTAAGCGTGCAAATGTTGTAAGTTGTAATCCCCCTTGTCCTTCATTAACAATAAAATCACATGAGCAAGCATTGTGTCTTTTCTTGCTACACTTTGAAGTTTGAAGAGTGCCCTTGCTCAACCATTGCATTTTCTTCATCAGCATAAGAAATACAAAACTTATTTGGTTTGCTTGGATGCATGTAGTGAGAGTTGTATTGTGGTAGTAGCCCGTTTCTTATAATTGTGCCCCTATTATAGACAATTGTGTCATTATGTGTCCTCATTTGTAAATCCCCTTGTAAACAATAATTTTGGATGATTCATTTTAGGAAATTTCTTAATTAAAATTATAAGAAAAATCATCCAAATTGACATACCTAAATTGACAGGGTGTATCCAAAATGACAAAAAAACGTTCACACTGACAAAAAAATGTCCAAATTGACAGTGTTCCCATGTAGTGTAATGATTGTAGATTTGAATTTTGCAATCACCTAATTTTTGCAGTCACCTAATTTTTGCACCAAAGGTAATTAATAGAGTATAATTGTAAATCACTACATTGTGCCAATAGTTTTCATAAATTTTATCCACTAAACTTCTTATGGAAAATTCAAGGACCTGATCCCTTTTAGCCCATAGAGGTATTCAAAAACTTGAGTTTTGCATGCCAAGTAAGGGGAGGTTGACACCACATCCCACATCCCCTCTTTGCAAGTCCTATTGCAACTCCAAATCCTATTGCAACTCCCAATCCCAATTTTGTTTGGTAATTAAGGGTAAAAAGGAATACTAAATTAAGCCATGAACATTTTATGCAAAAAAATTGGTGAGACTTGGGCTAAAAGTTGGGTTTAAGAAAATGGTTGATCCAAACCTTGAATGAAGTCCCACATTCTTTAGAGCCAAAACTTCCAAAAAATGATGCCATGTAAGCAGCCAAGAAATGGGACTTGGATGTGGTGTGAACATGAGTGTAAAACACCTAAACAAGAGTGTGAAATGCCAAGTCCCAATTTTTGACTTACACCAATCAAATTCTCAAATTTCAGTGGAAATAGGGACATGGCACATAGTGTGAACCGCCCCTAAGAGTCCCGTTGTACTCCGCAAAGCTATTGGGCTTAGTAGTTTACAAGTAATTGTTTTTTGGTGTTTTTTTGGTGTTTTTTTGGTGAAGCATGCAATCTCTGTGGAGCATGTAGAGAGCAACGACGCCACATTATTGGTTTTGCCGGTGCCATCAATCATGATGCCTCTCTCAGGCCGCACTACATTATGCATGACTCATTCATGAGTGATCTGCCCTCACTTCAAATTCTCCTCGTACGTGTCGCCAATGGTGGCCTGACCATCGCCATGCATCGAAACCTTTCCGTCGAGCTTTGGTAGTTCACATTCTAGAATTGGCAAGAATGGGCGATGGTGGGCACTCTTGACAGTCACACTCTCGTCGTAGGGAATTAAATGCTTCATCCTATGCGTCAGACTTTGGATCTAGGTCTGTGGATTAGACAACTGGCTTCAAAGCAAACCCTAAACCTGCGGTCACGGATACAAAATGAATGAACCCCGTCCACGTTGTCATCGATCCATGCCTGGTCTTGCTAGCCTTGCTCAGACCGGTTAGCTCCGATTGGTCCTCGAGAGTTTGAAATCTGTGTTGCCTTGTGAGTGTCGCCATTGATGACACCCCAGAGCATGTGTCCACGAACATGCTATTCAAAAATCTCTAGTTCCACGTCTGCTCGCTTATTTCTGGAAGCTAGTTCAAAGTGGCAAAGGTGGCAAAGTTGGGGATCTCCTCAACCCTAAACCACCTCACAACACTTTCAAAAACCGCATATAAGGTAAGAGCACCCATAAACGTCAAACTAGGGTTTTGAATATGATGGCTATTAACAAACAACTAGCAAATTATAAGATCTTATTAGGAACAAAAAAATCATGACTTTGTATTTTCAAATGTATTGTTTGGATACTGTAAGAATAAATAGTGAATTTTTAAAGAGCAAACTGCCATTGCACCCATAATCAACACTAATGTTCACATGTTGTACATCCTTCTAATTACATCTATTCATTTCCACAGATTTTTCAAGATTTCAGAGGTGACGATTATGGGGACATTTATGCTTATGGGTGTTCCTACCTTAAGTCATGTTGAGAGTAAAATGGTGAGCCATAAGTGGTGACTCAAGAACCAATCTTGGGCTCAATGAAAAAAATTGAAAAAACAATAATTTTTTCAAGAAATGAAAATTTAAAATGCACAATTATAGGGTCTTATGTGCATAATCATAATTGGAATTTAATATTTTGACAAAAAATTCAAGCTCATAGTTCACAGCTCATGAATATCTACTCATGTTGTAACATTCCCCTTTTGAAATGTTCACCGTTGACACATAGATAAACCCAAAACAAGTACGACTCCAAATGCATAAAGAATCAAATCAAGGACTTCCAAACGCCTAAAGAGCTAAAGAGCCAACTCAAGACTCAGATCAAAATTAGGCCTCATTTTTTTTTGAAGTAGTTTTGAGTACATGAAATGGAGCCCTTCTTTGGTCGAATTTTATCCATTATTGAACCAACACACACAATACTCTTATTCTCCTAGATTCTAAAAGAGATGATTTCTTTCTCTTTCTTATTTTCTTTCTGTTTTTTAGAAATCAAGGAATATGGTTTCAACTGGTCGTTTTCTTCTCTTCCTTTAGAGATTGAACTCTAGGGGTTTCGGTTACCAGAAAATCTGCAATCTATAAAATATCTAAGCTTTTGACCTATCCGTTAAGTTAATATTACCAGTGTTACCTGTTTTTTTTTTTTAACGTTTCAACCTTACTTTTTTTTTTGTCACATCCGGTTGCTCTTAAAAAAAACGTTTCAACCTTACATGAACACAAACAAAAAACAAAAATTCTTTGGTCTATTGTGACTTGATATTTGGAAGGTGGAAGGACATTCTCAATGAACCTTATTAGATAGCTCTTGAATACAAAGGAGTGGGGAGGGAGACAAAAAGACAATTGAAATGAACCCCTTAGAATATTTTTAAAATTTAAAACTGAAATTTAAAATTAGAAGAGGTATAGATTGACATGAAAAGACACATACGTTGAGTCCCCACTTAAAATCTCACCACTATTCATTTACCTTGATAAATGAGTTTACAAGACTCGTCAATACAGAAAATACAATGGACTCTTAGCAGGGTGTCATATATGGATTTAGGGTTACCCTTTCAAGGATAGAACCTCTTGAAAGCTGCTTCTCTGGCATAAAGGTATATAATAAGGGTGTGGATTGCAAAACACTAGAATTCTTGTAAGCATCGCCAAGTTGAACTGGTAAACTTTGAGTGAACTTCATGTACCTCCAACTTTTGTCATATCCTTTTCTTAAGCTTTCATTACAAGTGGAAGTAAGGATAATGAAGTGGTCTTTTCAACATTATAAAGAGTAATATTTCAAACCAAGCAAGCGATGAGGGATATTACTTCGATTGGATCTTGTTCAAGTATTCTTGAATTAATTAAAGAATGATATAGAAAGAGGAACATAACCACTTCCACATCCCATGTTTGCAAGTCCCACTTTAATGCAAGATCTTAGCTTTGTTGGTTTATTAAGAGCAAAAAAGAATACTAAAGAAAGTTATGAATATTTTCTGCAAAGATACTGATAAGAGCTGAAAGTTAGGTTGAGCAAAATGGTTGCTCCAAAGTCCAAACTTCTAAAAAATGCTCCCATGCAAACAAAATGCACCACACTGGGACTGACGACTTGGAACAGTGTGAATTGCCAAAGTCCCAACTTTTGGCTCCTTGACCAATCGGATTTACTGATTTGGGACTTGATGTCAACCTCCTCGGACTTGCTAATTTCAGTCTCTTCTCAAAGACACAAATTCCAATTCGGTGTTTCTTTAAATCCAACATCCTTCTTTTTCGCTCGGCAAGTCAGCTATTTCAAATTCCGCCAGGACAGCTGAAGATTCAGTAAAACAAAGTGCAAACGAGGTTTAACCCCTAAAATTCTTGCGTTTAGAGGCCCAAAACTGCTTCAAAATACTAGTCCAAAAGCAAGGTCAAAATCTTTATTAAAATTTACTTTTTAACAAATCTAACCGTAGGATCTTTTGGTTGACTTGTACAAGTACATTGTCCCAAAATTTCAGAATGAATAACCATATCAATTGCAAGATTAATGTGCCTAAATTTCAAAATGTAGGCTTTTCTAATCCTTCCAGAAGGTGAAGTTTTGTTTTTCAAACTTTTTAGAGATTTCTTGTGCAATTTTGGCAATATGTTGGAAAATGGGTTGAAAGCATATATAAAAAAATTAACCAAAAAAAAATGGATTCATTTTTACAAAAATTGTAAAGTGAAAGGTATTGATGAATGAAAGATATAACTAGTATGCTAATAAGTTTTGGAAGAATTTGAAAATTGTTAATCCCAATGGTAAGAATGCTCTAACAAACAATTAGTAACTTTTGTTTTCATTTTCATTTGAAAATTTTCAAAATTGAGAGTAAAAGAATAACTTTGTATGTTTTTTCTACCCTCTTCCTACCTTCATTGCCCGCAAAATAAAACTCCTTTTAACTCTTACCTCATTATTTGGAATTGAGTGATTCAAATTTTTTGAGTAGGTATCAATCTATATAATTCTATAAATAAAAAAATAAAAAATAAGAATATATTTTTGCTACTTGATTTGACATTGAAATTGAAAAAACCTTCTAACTTTGGCATTACTTATCAAAATGACATGGAATAAAGCTTCACATGTAGATTATGATGAGTAGCATCCATCTTAAAAATTTCATGAAAAACTTTCAAATTATGAAGTCAATAGAGCCTGCCCAAGTTCTCACAAAGCCCAAAGTGGGCTCCTTGGTCCTTTAGGGGTTAACCAAGTGGACCACATACGGGAATTTATTCACGTGACATGATCCAAACATCCCTCTTTTTGCATATCCCAGAGACTACAAGAGTAAAATTATTATGTATATATATAGTTTAGCTGGTTTTTGTTCTTTTTTTCATTGACAGTAACACTACAAGGAAAACTGTCCAAAATGACAACAACATGGCCAAATCTATAGAAATTGTCCAACTTGATAATTGTTTTGTCATTTTGGACACATTTAGTCAATTTGGACATGTCAATTAGGACACAATTTCTTGTATTGCCAGACTAGTGTTTTTTTTTTTCACCTACCACGCGCCACATGCCCTCCCAAGAATGGAGAATTCTAAGAGGGAGAGAGGAGCATTGGTCCAATTTTTGACAGGGTGGCCTCATGAGGCCCAAAAAAAAACACTATGCCAAACCTCTCCAAACATTGCATTACACTAATTTAACCCCTAAAGGACCAAATTCTTTTTTTAAAGCAACATAGCAATTTTGGGAGGTACATGTGATTGGTGTTTTCATATTTTAGGCTGAAATTTTAATAGAATGTGGGAACAAGGTTTATCTTTGGTATGCGTCAAATTTCATGACATTTGGAATTATGAGTAAAAAGTTACGGCCTAATATATTGTTTTTTTCACTCAACGGGCAGCCTAGGCAGATTTTTAAATCTCTTTTTTCAAAAACAAAATTTTTAAATTGGTTTAGGAGATTTAAGTGAATGTAAGAAGCTTTGAATCATTCCATTTTTATCAGTGTTTTTTTTTATTCACCTACCACACACCACATGCCCTCCTAGAAATGGATAATTCTAAGAGGGAAAGAGGTGCATTGGTTCAATTTTTGACAAGGAGGCCACATGAGGCCCAAAAAAAAAACACTGGATTTGATCAACAAGATGAAAGTTATGAGGATTTTTTTTTTTTGCAAAGGGTTATGAATTCTCTACTCTAAAATACATTTTGAAGTCCTTTATTCTACTCAATTTTCATTATTTTGAAAAAAAAAACAAAAGCAATGGATGCAGATTGTTTATGACAACATTATGACCATTGGGATTGGCAAATTTCATTTCCAAAATTAAATTCTTAATAATTTAGTGTTTTGAATCATTCTCTACTTCTTTTTACTTACTGATTTTTTTCCATATGTTATACAATTCCAAATGATTTGAAACTTTTTTGACATGTGCTTTACTTAAGGTAGGAGCACCCATAAGCGTTAGTGTCCCCATAACCGTCACGTCTAAAATCTTGGAAAATTTGTGGAAGTGAATAGATGCAATGACAAGGATGTACAACATGTGAACATGAAATCTTAAAAGTGGTTATGGGTGCAATGGCAATTTGCTTTTTAAAAATTCACAACTTATTCTCACAGTATCCAAATAATACATTCAAAAATGCAAACTCATTTTTTTTGTTCCTAATAGGATCTTGTAATTTGCTAGTTGCTTATTAATAGTCATCATGTTCAAAACCCTTAATTTGACATTTATGGGTGCTCTTACCTTAAGCGGAATAAGGAATTTAGAGAAGTACCACCCACACAGCCTTTTTTCCTTAGGAATTTCACCTTCTCAAGTGTAGCTGTCCAATTTTTTACAAGACATTTTTGAATATTAAAACTATCATATCTTCCAATTCACAAAGTGGAAAAATCTGAAATTTTTCCACATCTTCTAAAAATATTCTTCTACAAGATCCTATGGTCACATATGCATAAACGCATTTTTTTTTTCAAATTTGGTTGATGCTCTAAAAATGGCAGTTTTGGAGAGTTTTTGGTGAAAACAATGTATGGTCCTTTAGAGGTTAACTCAAAATTGAGCAACTTCATCCAATACTTTGTCAGAAACGAGAGTTCATTTGGCAACACAATCCTCAGTTTTCACTTCATTTTACATGTTTAACTGGTGCAATCTACCACTGTTTCGCCCGAATAAAAAAGGCTGCCGACCCGAACGCCACGTTGGAGAATCCATGCCTGGCAAGAGCAAGAGCAATGGTCCTTAGGGGCGATCAAGTCCGGCCTCACCTTTCCGCAAAACAAAGGAAAATCACGATGCAGATACGGCGAACACTAGATTCCCTTTCAATATTCAACAATCATCGAAAAATACAACGTACGTGACACACGAGGTAGCAGCCACGAATTCGAAAAAAGAGCTCCAGGCAGGAAGAGTCCGTAACTGTGGGTTTCTTTCAGAAATCCTCATCTACACGACGACAGACTGGTACAGACTAGTCATCATCATCCTCAGTGCTGGAGCCACTGGATTTGAATCTTCAGAAGATCGTGTCTAAACTACCAATCTCTCGCCAGAGTAAGCGAAAGAGTAGTCACTGCAATGGCACTGATCATGCGTGCGCAATCTATCTTTCACGAAGGTTTTGGAGATCAGTATTTGAGAGCAGGGAATTGGAGCTATGGTGGTATGTAGGCAGCGATGGTGGTAGTTATTGGAATGGTGAAGGAGCTCGGACGGGGTACTTGTGGATGCAGTCGAGCCATGGGTTGCGTGACGGGCGCTTCACGGTGCGCAGCGCGCGCCACACGGCGCTGTTGCACTTGAAGCCCGAGCCGAAGGCGATTTGCCAGACGCGGTCGCCGCGCTTCACTCGCTCCTTGGCTTCCATGTACGCCAGCTCGTACCACAACGAGCTGCTAGACGTGTTGCCGAATCTGCGCATGCATGCATCGAGCGTTGCGTCACTAGACTTTTTTCTGAACTCGTAATTTGTGTTGCCTTTCTGGCTATGGAGGAGATGGTGGCTATGGATGGGGAAGTGCCTTACCTGTGGAGAGTCATTCGCGAGGGCTCCATGTGCCATTCGGAGAGGTCGAGATTCTTCTCCAGTTCGTCGAGGACAGCGCGGCCGCCAGCGTGGATGCAGAAGTGTTCGCACGCGAGCTTGAAGTCCGGGATGTAAGATTTCATGGCGATGTTGAAGCATTTGCGCGCCACGAGGTTGGCGAAGAAGAGCAGCTGCTCCGAGAGCGGGAGGATGAGCGGGCCCAGCGTGGTGATGTTGGTTTTGAGCGCGTTGCCCGCGACGCCCATGAGGTCTTTCGAGAGCGCCACGCCGACGTTCTTGTGCTTGTCCTGCTGCTGGTACACGCACGCGTAGCACTTGTCGTCGGCGCCCTTGTGCGTGCGCACCGTGTGCACGAGCTCGTACTTGGACCGCCACCGCTCGCGTCCCCGGTTCGACAGCAGAATCGCCGCGCCTCCCATCCGAAAGATGCAGTTTTGCAGCAGCATGGACCGGTCGTTGCCGAAGTACCAATTTAGGGTTATGTTCTCCGTGCTCACCACCACTGCGTACGTGTTCCTGTGCACCTGGCCCCCGACATTCCATGCTTTTCACAACTGACTCATCCCAATACCCAATTCGGATGATGCCAAGTTCTATTTCACCAAAGTTAAGGACATTGCAATTGGGGAGGAGAAGGATTTGATGAGGCCTAACCTGGAGGAGGTCGCGAGCAAGGTCGATGGAGACGAGTCCGGCGCTGCACCCCATGCCGCCGAGGTTGACGCTCTTGACATTCCCCCGCATTTTGTAGTGGTTGATGACCATGGACGCAAGCGAGGGCGTGGGATTGAACAAGCTGCAATTCACCACGAGCACGCCCACGTCCTTGGGCTTCACGCCCGTCTTCTCGAACAGCTCGTCCAGGGCACCGAACATGACGTGCTCCGCTTCCTCGCGCGCCTGCTGCATGTTGGGCTGCCCCTTCATCACCGGCGGGTCGTTAATGATGGACGCGGGCAAGTACGTTTGGTCCCCCAGCCCAGAGCGCATCGTGATCTTCCGCTGAAACGCCATGCTCTCGCTGCTGAATGCGCCCGTCATCTCGCACGCTCTCAAGAAGCGTTCGTTGGAGCACTGCCGTGCGTCCTCTGGCTTGTGACATGCAAAGTCCACCAGGTACACCGGCCGTGGCCGCATCATCACGTACAGCGTGATGACGCATACGCTCATTCCCGAGCACGCCAGTGCACTCACCTGCACATCCACCACCACATTTGCAATTAACCTCAGTACATTCCCAAGCAATTCTTGCATCACGAGTATTGATCGTTGATTTTTCCGACATTCCTTCGTCCTACTTCTCAGAGACTACAGCTCTAAGAACACCGGTCGAGACAAAAGGGCAAAATCTATCTGGAATCTGGGAATATTCGCAACAATGGCCACCACCACTAAGATTCAGCCGCTTTTGAGCTTGAATCTGCGAAGCTGGGTCCATGTTGAAATTTTAGTACCGACTTGCAGTTATCTGAATTCGGCACGCGGTGAAACACGCCATGGACCATTGTTTTTTTTTCCTGACTACTCCACGACTTACGAGGTTGAAGTGCAGATTGTCCCATAGTTGCAGAATGTCGGTCCACCGGATGCGGAACCAGCTGAGCTCGGCGACGGTGATGAACAGCACCGGGATGGCCAGCAACAGCATGGCGTGCGTGATGAGATGGTGGTACCCGAGCTTCACATACTTGAGGTTCACGCTGGACAGGAAATCCGGCAACAGGATGGCGATGCTGCTGGTTCGCAAGATGGGTATGAGCACTCTCTGATGATCCTCCACCTTCTCCTCCAGTTTCGAATCCCCCCTCGCCCTCGGCAGTATCTGATACGACCCCGCCACTCCTGCTACACCGCCCTCCGTCTCCATCTCACAAAACTTGACCTCACACCATCCAACACCGCCTACACACCAACCCTAAAATTCTCCCACTGCAACCGGGCTTCACCACGCACGCGTACTCACAACCTGCAGCACACACATTGAAACAAATCGTGTTTATCACATACAATACCATCGAACCAGCACCCCCTCAGCACAAACTCGGCAAGGACCCCAAACCCTGGGAATCATCTCATACTACGCTACAGCCAAAAAATAACACGCAACGACTACTGCAAAAACGCACCGTGCATGTTGCAAAGGCAAAGAAACTGAGCTGAAAGTACAGTAGTACCTGGCAGTAGTGTTGAATAGAAAAACGCGCGCTAGATAAGCTTCGGGCGCGTTCTTCGCAAGGTACGATATGAGGTCAAGAAGGGATTGGAAGAAAAAGCTGCGCATTATTGCAGAGGTGTCGCATGCACGAACGAACTGGGGCGGTGCGGGATCTCCATAGCCGCGGAACGAAGGCTGTGACGTAGGTACTGTAGTAAGTGTACACTGGTGATGAGTGGGGGAGGCAGAGAAACGCTTGCTGCTGGAGTGCTGGCTGCCCCGGCAATAAAAGCTGCGCCAGGGATGTCCACAGAGCAGCTGGGGAGGTGCATGCACGACTTGATGAGAGAAAGAGAGATGTGAATCATTGTGAGCGGCGATCACTTGAATCAGTAGTGGTAGTAGTGGTTAGTAGTTACGCCACTTATTGGTGCATGGTGTTGGTTTAGCGACAACTGCAGCTTCACCCACTTCCATGCATGCTTACGACGCTCTCCTCCGTCATGGTCCTGCTAGCTTACAACGCCGCGGCTCCCCGGCCTTCAATGCTGCAGAGCCCCACTAGCGACCAGCTCGCCCTCCCTTGATGGCTCGAGCTGGTTGGTGAGTGCGGGTGGTGAGTGCGGGCACCCGCGCTGCTCCTGCGACGCCAGGCAGCCTTCCTTGGTCGCTTGCCTTATAAGCTTTAGTGGAGTACTGGAGTACTGGAGTGTGGCGCGTGCCTGCGGGATGCCCGTGCGGGCAGTTAGGCATGTGCTGATGTGCCTTCACTCCGCTGCATGTTTTTGTTTTCACATTAAACTCTCATGTCTCGCGTCCAGTCGTGTTCACATTTGTAGCTAAAGGTCCATTCGCACTTGGCTTTAGCAAAAACCTGTTTTAAATTTTAGACACGGTCACTGTTGCCCGAAAACTAGGGACGGTAGCTGTGGAAAATAAAAATGGAGATTTAACCATTAGAAGTGGGGCTTGGGGATGCATTGTTCAGACTTGCACTAAAGCGACCCTTCACCGAAAGGTGGGGTGATATTTTCTAAGGGCGTTATTGGTAGTTGAGCTGAAGAGGCTCCCTTACTAAAAACCGCTATTACAAAACCGCGAACCTCTGAAGTGTACATAATTGCGAAGATTTTTAGCTGTTGAAACTTTGCAAATTTCACCTAAAGTTACGGGGAGTCGGGGACTTAAGCTCTGGGTTGGCTAACAACTTCTCTTACCAAGCTGCCCACAAGGCTGCCATGTAGGTTCGGGGTCTAAAACCTCAAGCTGGTCTGAACACCCACATTCCAAAGTCCTCCAAGCTGCGGTGTTTCTTAAATCTTAAGTACAAGTGCGAATGGCCCTTAAGTTTTCCCTAAAGCCTTACCAATTTTGCAAAGCTTTTACCAAATTCTATATATTTTTTACCAAACTCTTGTACCAGACCCAAAAATATTTGAATACCACGGTGTCAGGTCTGCATTTTTAGCCCGTTAACCCCTAAAGGACCAAGGGCCGGTGTTTTTTGAGAAAAAATCTCAGAAACTGCCACCTTTATTGCATTGCTCAAAATTGAAAACAAAAACTTTTTTTTCTCAATTTCAACCGTACAAAAGTGTGTCAAATAGATAAATTAATGTGTGCAAAAAATTTCAGCCCATTTGACCGTGCGGATTGTAAGATTATAACGTTTGAAGTGAGAAAAACAACTTTTTTTCATTCCTACAAAACAAGGTCAGCAAACTTTGAGCCTTCCTAGAGTAAATTTTTTGCTCTACACAAAAATGAGCTTTTTTGACCATTCACAAGTATATGATGTTAGGCTCACTCATGAAAAAATTTAGATGCAAATGTAGAATCTAGCTTATTCTAAATCACCTTGCAATGCAAGGAGATTTAGTAAATTGGCAATACACTAGTCATTCTTTCATGATTTCTTGTGCAACAAGGAAGCCTTTTATTTGAAATTTGAAGGCTGGAAAGTTGGAGACAATCATTTGGAAATTGGAGTATGTGAAAAAAGTTTCAAGAGCTTTGGATTTTTAGATTGAGAGACAATAGGGCTTGAAGTTAGAGGAATTTTTTTTTCTTGAAACTGCCTATCTGCCTAAACATTGTTAACAAAGTTTGACTCCCTATAAAATGTGATGTGAAAAATCAATTCTTTTTGACAGTTATGCTCCATGTTTTTTTAGTTACTTACATGCCAAATTTCAAAAGTTGATGAGAGTTTTAGTATAAGATTCTCCAAAGATGTCCAAATTGCCCAAGCTGCCCAATTTCATTGGGCAACATGACTTTTGAACCAAGCATCCAATTGGGGAAAAAATTACATTTCCACTCGGGAGATACATATTTGCACCTTGTGTAACAATTTCGAGAACATTCTATAAAAATTGACTCCATATGACCCTACCCAAGTTCCCAAGTGGTTGTTGAACACCCACTTGGTCCTCTAGGGGCTAAGTTGTGTTTTAGGCCTGGAGTGAGCTGACCCCTTTAATCCCTTATTGCCCTTGGCCTGGATGAATAAGGCTTTTGGGAATCTATCCTGTATACATCCGTGTTTTTGGGACATGTTGGAAAAGCTATGTAATTTTCAAGTAAGGGTATAAGTAATAATTTGCCTCTTATTTTGTAATGTTCAATTATATCCTCCTTGAGGGTTTTGATCTAAATCAAGATCTATGAATTCAAATAAAGTCAAAACTTTCAGATACAATCCCCTAAAGGTAAATTTTCAAACTCTTGAAAAAATTTGAAATGTGAAAAAGTGTTGCTTTCTCACTCTAACCCCAAAAACTTGTAAAGGAGGTGACTGGACTCCCGACCCCATTCATCTAAGAAAGGGACAATGAGGGGGTCAATTCACCTTGGTTGTGTTTTAGTCACTAGAATTAATTATACAATTCACAACAAGAAGCATTGGACAAAGTTGTGCCAAATTCCACTACATTGAATATTACATTTAGGTTGCCTGCAGTAAACCATTTTTTAAAATGCCTTGCAACACTTACAAAGTTGTGAAAAAACAAACTATGGGCGTTTAGGTTGTAAACCATATGAAACCCTCATGTCTAAAAAGTTGCATGTTCTTTTAAATGACCAAGTAATGGGTCAAAAGGTAACTTTGTAGGATAATGCAACCTGAATATGTGAAGGCAACTTGAATATGGGAAGGCAAACTAAATACAGTATATAATGTAGTTAAACACGATCCAACTATTATTGGGCCAAAACCTAGGAAATGATCGCGCATAGTGAAATCCCATTTTCGTGAAGCGTTGAAGGGGACTGTCAAATTTAAATGAAATTGATGTTACATAGAGTTGAACTGACGATTTCTATCCAAATATAGTGAATGTACTGTACTGCTATACTGTATAACGATTCCAGATGTGATTCTTGTAAGTAGTTAAAGACTTCAAGTGGCATAAAGTACTGCTGAACGTGGTAAAATTTCAAGTTTGACACTGCTATTCATTATTTTCTAGCTATGAACATAATTTGTTCTTGCTATATATAGTAGAATCCGTGAACATTGCCAACATGTGGCTTTTACGTTGTATTTGTGAAAATTTAGCTTTGCGTATGAGAATGTTACAATTGGCATTTTTGCAAGTTCAAGAGAGTCAAATTATATATTGTGACAATTGCAAAGTTAGTGTAAAAACAAGTCAATATTAAAATATTTATTAACATAAAACAATATAACTTTTAGAAGTGAAATAATCAAAATCAGTGTCTACATGGTTCATCTTGAGTGGTCTTACCAAAATATTACATTCTCAAATGACATCTTCACAAATACAATGTTAGTTAATTTTGTCATTTTCATGCTCTTTGATATATAAAAGTACAAAAGGATGATATTATATCTTATACAATATATCAAACACTATTCTTTTACAATACTTTTGTAAGCTACTTGGCATTTTGCAAATAAAGCATAGTGCATAGCATTGTAGTCTATTTCTATTGAAAAGGTATTGTCAAAAGTTTTTTTATTTGTACATCACAACAGAAACTCCACTTGTAGGACTAGGTCAAAGAAGTGGTGGTTAATTACACACTTTGAATACTAGTAAATCTAAGAATTTAACACCATATTAGGTAAATTAGGAAAAAGGCTACATTTTGGGACTTTTGCAGGTTGTACATGATCATGTACAACTGAGCTCAATGTTTTTTTTTTGTACACGTGTCCTCACCTGAGAGGAGAAATTTGCGAGGGAAAAAATCTTAGTGGCACAAACTAAATCTAATACCTTCAAATCTAATTTTGGGTGAATTCTTTGAATTCAGGTGACGTACAAATTGGGACCCCTGTTTTCCCAATTTACCAAATATGGTGTTATTTGTTTAACAAAAAACTTGCTAGCCAATGTGGAATTGTACATTACCAACTCCAATCAATGTCCTAGGCATTTGCCAACTTCTTAATACATGGAAGACTGCTCTAATAGTCCAAGATATATCCCCAAGTGAATGTGTCTATATAACACATAATATTTAGCAAATGATTTTTTTTTGACAACTTTCCTTTAAGATTAATTCCCATTTACAAGTTGGTTGCAAAACCCAACCCCTCTAATTCTTGGTAACAAATTTTCTTCTTAATACAAGCTCTTAAGCTTAAAATTGAATATACCTATAATCCACTATGTATTGAATTTATCTTTTACTCATACATCATCCTAAAAGTACAAAGTACAAGAAACCAAAATATTTCATAGAGACATAACAAGAAGCAACACTACAAGAAGCTTAGTTCTTATAGCAATGCCTTACTTTTCAAATAAGGCACCTGCGTAAACTTCTTCAAGGTAGCTTCTCTTGACACAAAGCCTCCTCCACTACAATCCAAAGTTTAACAAAAGCTAAGACCATGTAGCAAGAGGTAACATCCATTTCAAGTGTAGGTAAAGCAATACATAGAGATTAGCTAGAGTAAGGTAAGCGCACCCATAAGCGTGGAAATAAGGGTTTTGGAGTAGATAAAACAATTGATTAATTTTGAAAAAATACTGTAAGTTAGGAAGTGGAAACACAAAGATTTTTCAAAGTCCAAAATCAATGAAATTGTAGGAACCCCATGTGTAAGAGATGCTAAAAACAAGGCTCGTTGGTTCTTAAACAATGAGATGGGTACTCAAAACCGTCATGCCAATCACCCACAACCATCACTTTGTCACCCATAATTATCACTTAATTACCCATAACCATTTGATTTATATTTGTTAATTCTTGACAATGTGAGGTAACGCCCATGGGGACTTGACGGGGATGGGTGCATCTACCTTAGTATCAAAGGAGTTTTTGAGCTTCCTAGAGAAATATTCTACATTTCTCATTTTCGACCAATTTCTTTACTGCATGCATTTGATATTACCTGTATATTCATACTATAATTAGACATTCCCAAAAGTCTAGCTGATATTTTTCCGATTCATTCAAATTTCAACCAACTTAGCAATCATGGAACCATGTCTTGAAGGCTCCGTTGTGGTTGGTCACCATCTCCATGAGCACACTAGCAAGCAAGTGGATGGAATCACAAGGCTCATCCCATTAGCATTGTATGAGACTCCCACTTGTGTACTCTACTTTGGTCATACTAGCCAATCATGTACCTGCTGCCACAGAAGACATGGGTCCATGATTTCCTTTGTATTCTCAGTATTTCCATTAGTTTGTGACCCAAACGTGCACGGCCTTGCTGTTTTTGCAACACTGCTGGATGCCTTCAAATCTGATACTGAAATCCCAGTACCACTCCTGCAAAAGATCTACAAGTTGGATAAACTAAATGAGATAAAAAAAATGTACATTTAACTCACATTTATGTCGTCTCTCCGATTTTCGACCAATTTTTTTACCAAATTTTAAATGAACTCTGAGCACATCATTTGGTTCCAGAGACAATGAATTCCTCCCACCTGGAAGGCAGCAACAAGGACATGATTGAGTGGTATGAATTAGAATGTAGGGTTAAAAGAGACGTTGAAGTACTGACTGTAAGTTATTATGAGAATATTAATAATACTGTCTTCTTCAGTACAGAGTAAAAAGGAGCTGCGCTTCAACTCTTCTTGAGCGCTGAAGACGTTCATTAGTTTGAATATTTATAAAGCTTTTGTAGCCGTGTTTTTAGCCACTTGAGCTTATCATGAAAACCACATTTAAGGTCACTTAAGTCCATAGGAATTTCACATTTTGGAATCTGCACAGAAATTGAAGCTAGGCAAAACTTGCTTTAACAAAAAAAAAATTGCATTTTTGGTTGTCCTTGTACTTGTGAACGTAACCAAAGAAATTGAGGAGTGGTGCCACTTTGTGTAATATCACTCCTACTAGCAAAAATGAGATGTGGCTATATCTTCTTCAAGCAACATTTACATAGGTTAAGGACCTCACTCTTGAACAATCTCATGTTTGCGCTATTGGCTACTCATGCTCCGCTCTTGTTCCGAATAATTTAAACAATAGAATGCCCTTGCATGAAGTCCTTACCCTACACATTTGAAAACCTGGTGAAATTCTATACATGAGGCATGTGAAGGGATTCTTCACAATTTCTCAGTACCGACCCGATGTCCCCTTTCTCCCAACTCCTCACTCCATGAAGCCCACGTTCAAGGCAAAAGTCCTCCTTTCTATGAGCTATGGAATGCAATCAAACCATGCACTTGAAAACTGGGATTCCAATGATTCTTAGTGTGAGGGTCAACGTCCCACCTCAAAGTTCGAAGTTTTTGCTCACGAAAATACCAATTCAAAGAATTAGAGTTTAAAAAAAAGGGTCTCAAAAATCAAAAACCCATTTCTTTGGCACTGTTAGCTTGCATTTTGTTATGAGTTACAAACTCGATAGTATTGTTAAATGCTTACAAATGTATACATATGCATTTATGTATGTTGTGGATTTCATCTCGTTACGTACTAGTAAATGTGCCATTGTACAACGTTGGTGTTGGGTTATTATTTTACACAAAACTGCCAAAATTAAATGCTTTAGAAAAGTCTTTGTTTGATATCTTTTGTTTTCATTTCAGAGTACATAAGGAAGAGTTGGAAATTGGCTTTTACGTTAAGGATCTATTCTTGTAAGAATCAATCCTTACCATAGTTTCAATCTTTGGCCGGGAAACTTCTAAAATGTATTGCCTTGTTGGTACATCAAGTGAATCAAGCAATGGATATCAAAGCTTAGTGAAATTTTATGAGTTGTAAACCCTAAAACCTACTGATTGACTACAAAACCTTAAGAACTAAAACATGGAGTTTTTGTTTCTTCAAAGTTTGAGGCAGTTATAAGCAACTTAAAATTGGATTAAACAAACCAAATTATTACATGAAACTGTCGTGTTTTGGTTACAAATCATTATGTAATCACAATGAAAGAGGTTCCTAAAGTAATCCCTCTATCCCTCTAAGAACGTCCAAAAAGTTTCCTTGCAAAGGATTAATTGTGGTTTTAATCTTTGTGCTAGTGACATATGCATTCTAGAATCAATATATCATCTAACAAATGTATGCAAAATCTTCAACTTTGATGTTGTTGTTTGGGCACCCAACTTTCATGCAAAAAATATCATATTTGTGCATGTTGTTAGCTCCTTGTTATTGATGATTTAAAGATTAGTAGCAACAATGGTACCTCATATGGGTAAGACCAAGCTTGCTAGGAGAGGAATGCTCCCTAGTTGTTTAACTTGCCCCATGAGATCATTGAACTTGACAAACACTTTCTCAACGTTTGAAATCAACAAAGGGAGCTCTTTAGTGGTACAAGAAATGTGTATGATTTGGACGGTTTTAGAGGGACAGACCTGCACAGGGAGTAACTAAGTAAAATACTAATATCCTTTGAAGGAGTTATTATTGATATATTTTGGTCTTGGACATTGTAAACACCATATTTGATGAATTGGGAAAAAAGATACATTTTGGGACTTCTGAATTTTGTATTTGTGAGAGCATTTTGGCAATTTAAAGTGAGTTTTATGATAATTTCTTCAAGATCCTACACCTTTGATGTAAGGTTTGGACAAGATCATTGTAAATTCACTCTAAATCACCAAAATACTCTCACAAATACAAAATTCAAAAATCCCAAACTGTATCCTTTTTCCCAATTCGTCAAATATGGTGTTCGTAGCTATTAGTACTAATAACAGAACACACTCCATTTAGAACTAAACTACAGTTTATATTATTGGTCATACAAGGTTGCAAAATAATTATGGCCATCTCCTACAAGTCAGATTCAATTGTCAAAATTTTCCAAGTTCTCAAGTTAGCACAAACAATTTTAAAAACACAAGCTTCGTCCTTAAATCATGCTAGTGAACTTTGTTGAGTATTTTTTTGCATATTAGTCACACTCCAATGTAGCTCTGTCAAACTTTTGTTTATTGGCTTTAGACTGCAAGGGAGGATATCTTGTAATGAGAAAAAATACCCCAAAAAGGTTTGGATAGGAACCTACTCAAAAGGCAAGCCAATGCTACAAGGAAGAAACATCTTGTAATATAGCTTCTTATTTTTTCCATAAACTTTGTAAAAACTGACCACACATGGAAGTCTACTCTTATCACCAACAAGTACCATGTGATGAGAACATGGGGACCAAATTTGATAAGGTAGGAGGTCCATAAACCAACCATTTAAACTTACCTAACTCATCAATGACAATAATAAATATTTGAAAGAGCATGTCACTCATTCCTAGATAAGGAATGTATTTAGAACATGATTGCTTTTAAGGTCTCCTACCTTAGGACAGTTGATCACATTGCCTCACTCAAGTTGCATGAATTTGGGGTAGGAGGCCAAGTACTAGGGGGACGCTTTAGAGGCAAGGGACCATGTACCCCCAATTGAGGTGGGGGTGGAGTATTGAAGGACAGCTGCGTGTTCACAACACCCTCACAATCTCATAACTTCCAAAACTAAATTAATGCAAAATTTGCAAAACAAAAAGAAGGGAAAAAATGTCTACTCTTGAATAATGGAGCTTGGAATTTGTCTTTGACGTAAATAGAGTCCATGTTTTGTAAACACTGCAAGGTGCCTTTTGTAGAAGGATAATAGTCCCAAGAAGGTAAACACTATTTCATGCAAACAAAACACAAAAGAAACTTCATTGTTTTTTAAACGAAGTTTTGACTTTGATCTTTTTGTGAAATAGACGGTTTTTGCATCTTTTTTGTTTTGTCCTCTTAGTCTTTTGTTTACTGATTGTTAGGACACCCTTTTGGATATCACTGAGGGGCGGTAATCTTTAGTGAGATTTTTGAGCTTCATCCTCAAAATCCATGTGTTTCCCAATATCAACCAATTTTTCCTAGACATGCCCTGGATATGGCCTGTCAGTACAGTATAGTAAACTGTAATTAGGTTTTAGGAAAGTACTGCTTGTTTTATTAGGTAGTTTCAAAGTTCAGCCTTTTGTTTGTCGTTTCAATTGGCTAACTTTGTATTGACAATCGGTCCTTTCACTCCTTTGCAGTCATTGGTAGATGTTTTTTAAATTTTGAGCATTAAATTTTAGGGTGTGGCTCAAAATTAGAGCTCATCTCCTTGGGGTGACTACAATAGCAACAAGTAGTAGCAATACAATGGGGGAGCTAGTGTAGTAACTTTGCTTTTTGAGGTTGAGCTGGGTCAAACTTCCTCACATTCACTCTAACATACTATAAATAATTTGTTGATTGAAATCCTCTTTTCTTGGATATTGGATTCAATAAAATGATATAATGAGGGAAATCATATTTTAATTTTTATAAGCTTTCACTCCAAGTTTTAAATACAAAAATATAAAGACAAAAATTAGCTTTATCTAGATTTATCTAGCTTTATCTCTACTCAAAAACCATGCATTGTCAAGTTGGTTCTTTGATACCCTTGGTTTCATTAGATTTGGAGTGGTATAGCAAAAATGAAAATGAGTGGCCTTTTGAAGGAAAACAGGAGAACCTCATAATATGTACTTGTCCTCACTGAGCACGATTCTTATTATCACAATAATTCAAAACCTTTTGCCAATTCTAAAAAACAATTGAGTGAAAGACTTGAAGTTGATGCACTTTAGGGACCACCCTTTTCAAGTATTGGTTTTTAGAACAAAATAATTGATTTATTCACAAATTCCTTCTCTTGCTCTCAACCTTTAAATGACATGCGCTAGCTCCTAAGGGCATGGTGTTCAGAAAATGTTCTTTTGTGCAAGAGTATCATTTAATTTTGGTAGTCTAGGTAGGTAGGGATTATTCAATACAGCTCAATGCAGGCCATCTAATACTATAGTATGACATGGGTTTTGTTTTTTTTATTAATTGAAAAATGTTAAAATCAAATTTTCACTGAAATTTGTGAAAAACAAGTAAGAGCTATGATGAAAAGTTCAAAAATAAAACGCCAATGTTGAAATGAGGGTTTTGAATTACCTTACTTTGAACCGTCAACAATTAATTAAAACTTGTTACACACCCACTTTCAGTCAGGTTGAACATTATAAAAATCGAACCATTTCCACTTTTATTGTCCCTTTAAATTTGAAGGGACATGATATTCTCATATTGAGTATATGACAGTTAGTGAAATAATTACGTACTTACAAAACCAAAATTTTCTCTGTTTCATATAAATATAGGCAAACCACTTTGGGTGAAAATAATATATATTTTGTCATTGCAAAGCAAGTTGCAAAAACAAAATTCATGTCACACTACAATATGCTTCTTTGCAACATCAAGTTCTTTTGTGTTTGTTTTCAATGTGCATATAAGAGGTTTGAAGAATCACTTGGTTTGTGTTTTTGTCTCCAATTGATTCCTCATGTGGTTGTTTCTTTTATTTTCATTGGTTGTGCATGCATATTTGACCTTTATAGTTGCTCCCTTGTTCTTTATATGATTCTTGGGGTTGCCCCACAAAGACCTTAAATGTTTATTAAGAATGATCCATTAATTTTAGGGAATTGATATGTACACACCGGGGGTTGATATTTGCACACCCCCCTGGGAGGTAAATTGTACATTTCACAATCAAAAATCTGAACTTGGGAATTTTGAATTCAAATTTGGACCTAGAGGCCATGGTTTACTCTATAACCAAAAAAAAGTTGCAATTGAATAACACCCAATGAAAAAGCTTTCTTTTTTTACAAACAAAAATAAAAGAAACACTCTCTTCCCTAACTAAACTTTTTAACTAGGTGTTGTTTAATTGCAACCTTTTTTATGGTTCTAGAGTAAACCATGGTCTCTAAGTCCAAATCTCAATTCAAAATTCCCAAGTTCAGATTTTTGATGGTGAAATGTATAATTTACCTCCCGGGGTGTGCAAATATCAATACCCCGATGTGCACATATCAATTCCCTAATTTTATAGTTTTTCTAAGTCAGATGTTTTTCCCCAACAACATCAACTACTAGTGTGTTCATCATCATTCCCTATATTATTTTTGAACCTCTATTTACTCCTCTTTCTTACCCCCAACAAATCCATTACATCACTAAGACTTTCCATCATTTTTATTACTTGAACTCCCTTTGCCATCACATCATTCTTAACCCCTAAACATTTAAAAATACCTTTGCAATTAATACAATATAAGACATTTTTTATATATTTGGAATGGATCCACACCTTCACTATATTTGAGATCAGCAAATAAGTTGAAATATAAATCAATATGGTTATAGGGAGTTATTTGAAATCCCAATTAAAATTTCTTGTTGGGATTATACAGAAATGCATGTAGTATCCCCGTGGGACGTTTAAGAAAGTAGGTTCAAACAGGGTATACATGTACCAACCATGCATATTATTTAAATTCAAGTCACAAAAGATGTTCAAAAGCTTGGAATTATGTACTCATTGCTCAATCTAGTATTTTGGACGCTCTTGGAATTGAGTTGTCATTGTTTTCTTTTGTTTGTTTACTTGTTATAACGCGGCCTTTCATTATTGTAGAAATCCAGGGTGTACTATTTGCTGGACATAAGTTATATCAAAATCTAAAATATCACCACGTGGCCCAATCTTGTGAAACTGGATCTTGCGTAAACAGTTTGCTTCAGATTCAAAAATAGCTAATGTTGCTACAAAATAAGCTTCAGTTTAGTATTTTGCACTTTAGTTAATATATACCTCTTGGTGAAGTTTCGAAGATTTCAAAACGTGATTTACATTTGATTTAAATATTCTTACTTTTTTTAAATAAAAAATCCCTGTAAAAATCAAAATTTTACATGACAAGATGTTTCACCTAAATGAAAGTCAAGTCATAAGGCAAAGAAAAATTGGAATTTTATCAAAATGCGGTTTTAATAAATAGCATGGGTAGATCTCTCGATACAAGACTAGTTCCTGCTTGGAGATTTTAGTTGTAGAAAATAAGCATGTCATCAAAACACCCTTCTGTCACTATGACCACGTTTTAGAAGTTTGGATTTGTCATATTTCTTGATCACCATGGAGTTATACAATCTGCATTTTTTTAATATGGTTCAAAATTAGTTAAAAATGGCATGGTTCAACACGGAATCCCAACTTTGTTGGACTCTAGTGGGAGAAAAGAAATATTGAGAAAAAAATCCTGAATACCTTTTACAAAAAGTTGTTGGACTTAGACTTCCCAAATTCTGTTGTATTTTTGCAAACATCTAATTCTCAACCCGAAGTTCTACTTTTCCTAACCAGAAAGGCCAATTTCCTAACCAAAATTTCCATAAAGCGTTGTCAAGTAAGCATTACAAAGCACATTGAGATTAAATTTTGAACAAGCTCAACAGAGTTTGAAGCTACACTGACTCCCAAAATTGTCTCAATGTTTGCTTAGACGCTAAGTTTTTTTCAATATCTTCATTACATATAAGTGGTATTTTATCTTCAAATTTTGTGTGTGTGATCCTTGTGCAATCATGATCAAGCATACCAAATTTCAGTTACTAAAAACCAAAATCCTAGTTTTGATAAATTGTTTTGTGTCAAAATCAAGAAAGTTGATTTAAGATCATTGGTGATGAATTTTTGAGATTTAATTGCATAGGTATGTTGGAGACATCCATACGCACATCTTTGTTTCAAATAAGTATTTCCAAAAAAATTCTAAAAAAGTTCTAAAAATATTTTAATTTCAGACCAAAGTTAGCAAAATTGATCATTCTTCATGGAATCTATTTTTTGGCAAAATAACTCATATCCTGTGATTGAGTTTGTACCTTTAAGCATGATGATATGTTTGTTTTGACAAAAAATAGATTCAATGAAGAATTATCAATTTTGCCAGCTTTGGCCTGAAATTAAAATATTTTTAGAACTTTTTTAGAAATTTTTTGGAAATATTTGTTTGAAGCAAAGATGTGCATATGGATGTCTCCAACATACCCATGCAATCAAATCTCAAAAATTCATCACCAATGATTTTAAATCAACCTTCTTGGCTTTGACACAGAATAATTTACCAAAAATAGGATTTTGGTTTTTAGTAACTGAAATTTGGTATGCTTGATCATGATTACACAAGAATCACACACAAAAAATCTGAGGATAAAATGCCACTTATATATAGTGGAGATATTGAAAAAAAAATTGGCCTCCAAACAAACATTTCAACAATTTTGGGAGTGCATGAATCCCAAATTTCAACCTCTCAAGGAATTAGATTTTGAGAATGTAAATATGAGATTGTAGGAGGGGGACTTGGGATACGTAAACATAAGATCATAAGTGACACTCAAGGAGTAATATTTGTTATTTTTGTTTGTTTTACCATAAAATCTTCTTCATAACAACTAGAATGTTTTGAATACATGAAAAGAGATTATGTGTCATTGTTTATATGCTTGTAAAATTACTTATTGATTATGAATGATTGACATTCAACTCTAAATTAAACATAAAAAATGGGCTAATCTTGAGCTTGTGATTAGTTCTTTGAGATTTAATTTTGGATACTAAAGTCAAAATATACATTTTTGGATTGAAATGAATGATATTTTGGATAAAACATGTCATTAGTGATAACATAGAATAAATTCAAAGATGATTGAGATAGAACTAAAAATTCTATTCAAAATAATATTCCATTAAGATCTCCATTAAGAACCAAGTTGATGACGTTCTGATGTTGCCTTTAACCTCTATAGGACCAACTGTCTTTGTGAGCGTTTTTTCCTCCACTCACGAGCAAAAAGTAAACACAACCGGGTTTTAAAGCAAAATAGAAAAAAAATTTGAAAATAAATGGGTGAAATGCGTTAATTCCAACTACTACCTTCCAAGCAATGGACAAACTTCAATTTCTATGTCTAAAAACTTTTTCTAGATAGTTAAGTTATTTTAACAAATTAAATGTAAAACAAAACAAAACTCAAACATCATAATTAAAGGCTAAAATGAAAAACGGAAGGTCATACCTCCATCTCTTCTACCTCTATGAGCCATGCGTCATTCCTGGGCTCCATAATCAAATCAAATCAACACTTAAAGGAAAACTCACTGTTTTTTTTTGTCTTTTATTTATTTATTTATTTCTTTTTATATTGTTATATATATATATTTTTTATATACTAATTAACTTTTGATTAAGGGGATTGCTAATTAGGATTAAAATGGAAAGATTAGCAACAGTTGAAAACCCCTATGCTCTAAAAGTCTTAAATGTGACACTTTTGAGTTTTTAAAAAAACTCTGGCCCATTGCTATGCCCGTCGATTTCCTTTGCTGTTGCTATCAAGATTGCTGCGGCTCGCCGGCGAATGGCGCTGCACCGCGTGGCTGCTGGGGAAGAGGAAACAAATCAACAGCAAGTATTTAATAACACTATTCGTCTCTATTCAATCATAATAGATGCTGGCTGTGGCAGCCAGCTCGTGCTTGGAGGAAAGGCGCCTGACTCACTGCATGGAGGTGTCGGAGTTGACTCCTGCCGTGCACACCCTTTTGCTCGCTGCCGTCCATCGCCAGCCGGGGAATTGGGAAGTGTCTAAGTGATATTGTGGCCTTCCTTTTTGTATACCGAGTTGCTGTGGCTGTGGCCGATAGCCCGGCGCCTAGCTAGGTGGCTCGGCTTGTAGTCAACAGATGCAGGATTTGAGCCCCTGCATCCATTGTTTTTTTTTTTTTTTTTAATTTTTTTTTTTAAATTTTGATTTTTTTGTTTTACCACAGTAACTCGCATGACAAGCTTTTATACAAACAAGGGACTTATTGCCTGGCAACGACTGGTATGAGTGCAATTTCAAAACTCTTTTACATCTTTATATTCTCAAAGCTTGTAACTAGTATGTTCAAAAGTTGTAAATAGTATTCTCAAAGACTTTCAAAAGGCTTTCACGAGATTGTAATTTTCAACAACTCTTCTTGTTAGTAATTAAATGGTTTTACTCAACTAATTAACAATTGCTAAAGGGTTCCTTACAATTAAAAATTTTAGCAAAATTTCGCCAAAGGTTTCTCCCTGTTAGTAATAATTCAAACCAAGACACACTAAAATAGAAGAGTTAGTCACTAATTGCACACAAAGTTAGTTTGATAACACCACTTCTTTGCAACATTAGTCAATAAATATTAAAAGACTTTGATAAGAATTCTAGGAGCTCTTGACCAGCGGCATCGTCAAGATTTGACTAAGAGCTTTTTAGTTGTTAGTATTTGACACTAAAAATATCTTAAATCAATACTTATAGAATTTAATTGTCCTACAAAACATAATCACAAGAAGTAAGCAAGAAATTGACCCCAAAATCCTATGTTAATAACCTAAAAGAGACCCTCAAATTCTTCTAGGAGCAAGACTCATAAAAAGATCTCAAAAAACACCACATGGACACCAAAATACAAAAAATATTAACATTTTTAAGTTGCAAAACTAAATAAATGAAACAAGGGGGTGAGAAAGTAAGAAAAAGGAGGTACTATCAACTAATCCATCTAAGGATATTTCATCCATTTATGGAATGGTCTTTGGCCTCCAAATTCTCTTTTCCTCCAATTCTCGAACTTTTTAATAATAATAATCTGGAGTTACAAGCTAACTTTTAGAGAAAAGCTTCAAATTACAAACAAATGATGCCATTGGCTTCATAATGCCAAAATTGGTTGGTTTAAACACCAAAAACTCTTAATTCCGATAGTTAGAACTTAAAAAGTTTAAAAATAGTCAAAATACGGAAGGTAAAACTCCAAATTTAGGAATTTATTTTTTCCAAAATTTTAATTTCACTAACTTGTTCAAAAGGTTTGTGGGAGTAAGAAAACACTCTTCTTTTGTTGAAATTGATCCCTAGAGTCTCCCAAAATTGCAATCAATGCATTTCTTGCTTACGGAGCTGCTGAAGTCGTCCGTTGAGGTAGATCCCGAGTTCGAGATGCCTCCAAATTTGTTAGGTTGTCTTATTAACACAAAATAACTTATGCTGATTTTTTGTGAGACTTTATTGCTAATTGAGAATTTTCTATGAATATTTTGTCGTTAATTTTAGAAGTTGACCGTCTAGTGAGAGCGATTTGACAATTGAAACTTTCTGGAAATTCTTGTAAAACCTCTCATGGGGTTCTACAATATTTTGGCAAATTTTTATTTTTAGTCCAATTTCCTTAAATCATAACCGATTTAAAATTGGCTCTATTCCTATCCTGCTATTTGTAGTTTTATCCTTTTTAACTATTTATAATTTACAAAAAATAGGAAATAAATAGTAAAAAGTATAGGCATATCTATGTACATTTAACTATTTTTAAACGCAGCTTTAACTACTTTTTAGGTCTTTTTAACGTCTTTTTAAACAAAAAATTGCAAAATAATAATAGAAAGTGAGCTTTTCACCCAAAGTGCTAACGTTGGGCTTCATAGTCCCCTTAGAAGACAAATGGGATTTTGGGCATATACTTACAACTAAACTACTTTGTATGATTTTTTGAAATTTTTATAGAATATGGGAAATTCAAAGATCTATGTGGGGATCTAATTTTTTCTTCATTCTGAAATTTATTGAAGAAGTTAAAAATGAATTTATGGAAAAATGTCAAGATTGGGCAGCCCAAAAAATTCTATGAAAATTGCATTTAAATAAAATAAAAATATGAAATAGGTTCTTTAGACTTATATATAGGTAGGGAACTTTGAATCATTCAATCTTCATTGATGAGATGAAATTTATGAGAAGTTTTTGTTTGCAAGTAGGTGTGATTTTGAAACCATACCTACTTGCAAACAAAAACTTCTCATGACTTTCATCTTATCAATGAAAATTGAATGATTTAAAGCTTCCCACCTGTATAATTTTTTGGGCTGCCCAATCTTGACATTTTTCCATAAATTCATTTTCAACTTCTTCAATAAATATCAAAATGAAGAAAAAATTAGATCCCATGTAGATCTTTGAATTCCTCATCTTCCATAAAAGTTTCAAAAAATCATACAAAGTAGTTTAGTTGTAAGTATATGCCCAAAATCCCATTTGTCCCCCGAGGGGACGGTTGGTCCTTTAAGGGTTAAGTTAGGTATACCCAAATCCAACCATGTACCTAATGGTGTCATTATGTACACATGGTAATTACTCTAGAACTCAAATCTAGGTACATCATAAATAGCTTATATCTTGACACAAATGATAAGCTATTTACAATGTACCTAGATTTTAGTTCTAAAATGACCACAACGTGTACATAGTGTTGTCATTACGTACATGGTTGGATTTGGATATAAGGTAGCTGCACCATGGGCGTCACTGACAAAGTCAAGGTGGTTATGGATAATTAAGTGCTAATTATGGGTGATAGAGTGATGGTTGTGGGTGATTGGCATGACGGTTTTGAGTACCCATCTCACTATTTAAAAAAACCAACAAGCCTTGTTTTTAGCATCTCTTACACATGGGGTTCTTACAATTTCAATGATTTCGGACTTTGAAAAATCTTTGTGAACAAATGCTTGCAATTGGAACCTTGAAATTGATGCCAATATTTTTAGTTTCCATTTGGTAACTTACAATATTTTTTTCAAAGTTAGTAAATTGTTTTACCTATTCCAAAACCCTTATTTCCACGCTTATGGGTGCGCCTACTTTACCTTAGACTTAGTGTGAACTGCCCAAAGTAGTACTTATACCTGGAGTCCTGGCAGGTATAAATCAAATGCCCCCCAAGTTCTTTCTATTTTTGATTTTGCAACTCTAGCAAGTGTTCTGCGAAGTAACAGATACATTTCCAATGTGCTAATAATTCAGGTACAGCAATGTGATGTTCATATCTTTGTTGCTACAGTAAGTTTAAAAAACACTTCGGCTAAATATAGCCATATTTACAATCATTGGCCTTGGCCCCTTGAGAGAAGGTCATGGGATACAAAAGACTACTGAATCATTCGAGGAAGCAATGGTTGATTTTCTAAGTAGAACGATAAGCCTTAGGAAAAATATGGGGTCCATAAGGCTTTTATAAACAAATCTGGCCCTCCTTATGTTTTGTTCCCGATGTGGGGAACCAACCCTTGCACAAGACCAGAAAAAATTAATTTAAAAAATTCAAAAAATTCAAAAAAATCTTATAAAAAAATAAGAAACTTTTTTTGATTTTTTTTAAATTAAATTTTTTGAAAAAGCTGAGGTGGCATCAATGATGCCACCTCAGCGTGCACATGATTTTATTGGGAACCGGGTTCTCATGGTTAGGGACTCCCCCAAACTCACGGCCTTATTGGGGCCCCATATTTTTCCTAATGTTCTAATCAAAACATACAAAGTGTCAAAGAAGTCACATTTCTTAATCATTATCTTTTGAAAGTGCCTTTGCAACTAGTATAATATAAGATATTTTTCTTGTATTTGGAATGGATCCAGAATCAATAAAGAGTTGGAATATAAATCAATCCGGTTCTAGAGAACTATTTGAGATCCCAAATTAAAACTTCTTATTGGTAGCAAATGCCAATTATACAGCAACATATCTACTATCCCCATGGCCATGGGACGTCGCTAAACCATAACACTGTATTTGTGTTGATGTCAGAGTACTCTCAACTCATATCTAACCGAAAATTCATGAATTCAGAACAGTACTGGATTTCTCATGACATGAGAACATGTAATCCTTATAACGCCAAGTGTGAACGTACCTTACACTGAAGTCTTGCGTAAGAATTCGTGTACTGTTTTATTCTTTTCTACTGTAGAAACCCCTCCTCAAAAAGGTGAGCTCCTTAAATCAAGTACAGCACTCGGTTGGCATCTTATTGATCACTCCTTTATGAAGGTTAGCTGATTGGTCCATGGAATATCATTACGACCAAACAATAAGGAATTATGCGAGTATGATAATGCATGAAACCCACTAATGCAAGATGCAATAAAGACACAGTTCTTTTTAAGCGAGTCCTCACTCCTCAAAAGTTCAACATTGTGACTTGCAAAATTAACCCGGTTATAAGGTACATATCTAGCTTTAATATCTAGTCACCTTTAATGCCAAGATGACATCAGCCACTATTTTGCATTGAAAACTGTACAAAGTGCCATTCTTTTGCATGATGCACAACATGAATCAAAGAATGAACAAACCTAAAAAAATGAGCATGGCAAAAAACGCTACAATCTTTCAGATTCCTCAAACTCTCTCTAAAAACGACTTCATGCTTGATTCATAAACCTCCGTAGTACTTGCTGAGGCGTTTCTCTGTAAACTCTCCAAAGTTGACGACCTTTTGCTTCTGTCACAGTAGGGCAATCCCAATTAGAATGCATTGTCGAGAAACAAAAAACTGTCTCAAACCACAATGCACATACAGCATCGAGATGTGTTTCTAATGTACGAACTGTAAAAGTTTTTAGATTTACCTCAGTTGAGTTGTTGTCAACTTCTGGTAGAATGAGAGGCTCGTCCCTGTGGCCAAAACCAGGATATAAAAACATCAGTGACAATGGTACAGGCTGTCGGCATGGAAGAGAATCCTCGAAGGTAGTCTACTAGAATAAGTCTAAATTTAAATTTGGGGATTGGCACATAAGGGGAAAAAATCACAAAATACTTACAAATACAGGCAGAGTTTGAAAGAACTTGCAAATACGGGCACACACTCATAATACCACTGAGGCTATATTACATCACAGACTAGCTGGCCAAAAGAAGATTTGCTCAAGAGCTACTAGAGTGAGGTAGGTTTTAAAAGTGTGACAAGAAAGGATACAATGCCTGCAACATGTGAGCAATGCTATTGGCAAGAGGTTCTTGGGAGTACCACAAATCAAGCAAACAATGAGAGACAAGCAACTGGCAATGGATGGCAAACAGTTGACAATAAGCATCAAACCGTGAGCAAAGGGGCAGCAATGTTATTGTGAATGTGTCCCTATTTGATTTCTTTCAAATCATGCCCTTGCTTGTAATTATTTACGATTTTGTGCCCTTATTTACAAATGCCCCTTTTAATACTATACGCGTTAATAAAAACCAGCTCCTACTAAACAATTCAGTCTTTGGACATGAAGGTTCTAAATAAAGCAACAATCCTACACACACCATTGAGGCTGCATGAACAATGCAAACGTGTTGCGGTCCACTCTAACTGCAGCTTTTCCACATGCTGCCTGCACAAACGCAAGAATTTCAAACCTGAGATTCAAATCTTTTGATGCAGTTGGATTAGAAACCTTTGACAAATGAGAACCACACAACGTAGAGGCTAGAGAGAGAACACAAAACGTTGACTATCATCACAAATTTAGGGTACTTTCTTCACTATTTTCAAGGCACAATGGGAGCGATGCTTGGACCTGTACACAATGTGAGGTGGCCTGGAGCAGACCACCTGAATGAATTTCGGTGGCTTCGCCCATCTGGTAAGCAATATCGTCCTCAGAAAACACTGCCTGTGAACCATAACCGCAAAAAGTAAGCTTTCCACATCAAAAAACGACTAGAACGAAATATAGAAATTAGTAAAACTAGGTACCAAATTGAAAGTTTGAGTACCTTGACAACAGTTCCCAATCTGTCACGGATGTAGAGCCCTGAATGAGGGTCAGGATTTGGAACTTTGACATCTTCCTTCATGTACATTGCACATGTCAAGCCTGCACAGAGAATTGTATTTAGGTCAGGATACTAACTACTCCCTCTGTCCCAATATAAACCTCCAAATCAAGCATAGTTCTTGTCCCACTAAAAAGCTACCTTTTGCTAATTTCAATTGTTGAGAAAGCGTTTGTCATGTCCAATGATCTCATGGGGGCAAGTAAAGCAATTAGAGAGCATTCCTCTCCTGACAAGCTTGGCCTTGCCCATATGAGGTACCATTGTTGCTACTAATCTTTAAATCATCAATAATGAGGAGCTAGCAGCATGTACAAATATGGTACTTTTTGCATGGAATTTGGGTGACCAAACGGCAACATCAAAGCTGGAGATTTTGCACACATTTGGTAGGTGGTATATTGATTCTAGAATGCATGTGTCATCATTACAAAAAAATAATGAGGAGCCGGCATTTTTCACAAACAATGCACAAAAATGGTACTTTTTGCATGGAATTTGGGTGTCTAAAAGGCAACATAAAAACTTGAGATTTTGCAGATATTTGGTAGGTGGTATATTGATTCTAGAATGCATTTGTCACTAGCATAATGACTAAAAATACAGTTAATCCCTCATGGAGAAGTTTTTTGAAGGTTTATAATGGGACAGAGGGAGTAACCCATACAGACATTTCTCATTGATGTCTGGTGATTTGTTCTTGAAAAATTTACGATTAGGGGCACAAAACCACAAAATAATTACAATAGTGAAACAGTTCAAAAAAAGTAGTCATAAATAAGGGCACAATATTGTGGTTGACTTTGTTCCGACAGTCGTTGATCATCCAAACTTTGGTACTCCTAAGAACCCCCTCACCAAGAGGGCCCCTCCTATTTTCTACATCACATTTAATCGACCACTGCACTTTCTCTCCGTTGCTCCAAAATCAAACCAAAGAATAATAGAATAGCAGCGATGTTGTGGTTGTGCCCTATTTGTGAGTACTTTCGAACCGGGCCCCCTATTTGTAGTTATTTTGTGCTTTCGTGCCCTTATTTGCAAATTTTTCCATGTTCTCGCAAAGAATAAAATCTAATGACTACATACATCTTTATGAACACATAAATTTAATAGTGTTGTGAACATAATATTAAGATAGTGAGTATGATTAGTAGGAAAACCTGTCAGAGAACCGTGATCAAAGTGCCATCCACACCACGACGCCATCTCTTTCTCTCTTTCTTCTGAGTCTCTGTTGTAGGTAACACAACACTGTCCAAAGTCAGGAATCCTTGATGCACAAAAAGGGCTGCACAGGCGTCGAGCCACAACATTCAGAAAGCGGAATTCTGTGGTGGAAAGGATAAGATAAGATGGAAAAAAAGAAGGGAGACCTGCTTGAAGCCGGAAAATAATGCAAGAGGCGTCCTTTGTGGCATTTCGAGTTCTGCAGCATCCTTACAAGTTTTCCTTGCTCATAATCAGCTCTTCTGGCTGACACTGAAAAACACTTGGTAAAAAATAAGACCAGGGGTTTTGACGAGCATTCTCTCTTTGAGATCCAGTCAGCACACCAAAATACTACAGCAACTGCGTGCAACCAAAGTGGCAATTGAATCCCAAGCTAAAATAGGAAGTCGCTAAAAGTTGGTTACAGTAGCTTTCAAAACATTGATTTCCATCGTCAAAAAATGTAGGAAATGATTTCAACGTTCAGATGATACATTTGTTATCTTCTTCGAAGTTTTCTATATGGTTTTTTTCAACTTCAGTGGATATAAAGAGCAGCTACAGTCGCCATTTGGGCACTGTAGATAAATATCTCCATAGAAACTGCAAATTTGTATGGAAGGAATCTCTTCGAGAGTAGTTTAGTTTACGAACCAAATTTGTCGCAATGGTGTGCCAGCAGCAGCCCCACATCTAATATGAGATGGCCAAGCTCCTTAAATGCTGCAAAAAACAGAGTAAAATGAAAAGTTCTTAGCAGAATGTCACCTCTTAAGCTTTGTTACATCTCCCTATGACTGAGTATATAGCCAACTCAGCGTCTCATCATGCCAAAATAAATAAATAACAAGCAATAAAGATAATAAAAATTCAAATAGCACAACTATTTCTGCGACTCAGTACCAGATTCAAGCTCGGGTAATTCGTCCTTCGGCCATAGATTTGGGCGACAGTATGAAGGATACCTACAAAGCTACACCATTTAAGAAAGCATCACAGGTTTTTTATCCCTTCAAACGCATGCACAAATTGATAAGTCACAAACTTCAACAAATATTAATGAGAATTAGCAAATCATTCGAGGCAGGACCAACCTTTCAACGAGAACCTCGTCAATGGTTGGCACATCAACAATAGGATTCGCATAAAACGAGCCTTTGTATGTATCTGCAGAAATAAGAAAACAGAAAAAGAGGGGTTTACGTTCAAAACTGCCTGAAATGGGCGTTACAATTGGCAAGGTTTAACGAAGCCAGTTGTTCTAGACTTCCTCTCATGGATGGTTTTCTAGTGGTCTTCATGAATAACCACAACAGATTCATAGAACAAAAGAAACAAAAAAATTTCCAATCGTGCAAGAATGCACTAGCATGGATACATAAAATTTCACCAAGGTCAAATTACCTGGTTGGCCGGACTTTAGCATTTCTTTTCCATGACTCCAACCGAAGGAAAACCTGCGCAAACAACAACTAATCATAGAAGAAATCTCTTTCAACCTATTTCGTAAGAACTGAAAGAAAAAAATATTCATTACAAATCAGTTAGGCAGTTGATTACACTTACCTGCTTGCAGGATCTTCTAACGATTTTTTTGACTCTTCAGAAAGCGCAGCAACCCTGCTCACAATTAATTTACACTGACACTGATTATTCATCTTAAACGAAAGCGTCAAAGCTTCCTCCTCTTCACAATTCCTGCAATAGTGGACAAAACGTACACTAAAGCAAAAACCTTGATGACCAAATTAGGGTATATTTCCCTGAGGATTCCTAAAAAAACCCAGCTCCTGTTAATCTCCAACCAAAATAACTAAGAATTGAACGTGAGCTGCGCTCAAGTTGGCACTAATTCCTTAGTAGAGTACCCACCCCAGAGAAACCTAACTATGTTACAATTGGTAGGATTTGCATTAGAAAACGACGTTTCAAATGACAGGGTTTAACGCATCTAGGGTTATAGGGTTTAGGATTTTAGGGTTTTAGGTAATGAAACTTGCATTTTATGGGGCAATTCTCAAACGAGAATACCAAACCTTACATGCGGTTTAGGGTTAGGACAAGAATTTCAGGCTCAAACTAGAGAAGAAGAAAACCTCGCAGTGACATTAATTTGTGTAAAAATAAATAAATAAATGGAAAAATCTAATAAGGATGACGGTGTGGTGATTGACAAGGTTCTTCTACCTGGACGCTAGTGGTAAAAGCTTCAAACGCAAGTCACTGTACTTGGGAACCTGCAAGAGGAAAAACGTCGTAAGCCAGAGTTTGTTTTGCAAAATTACATTGAGAATTATCAGAAAAGCTTACAAAGGCAATAAACTTGGCAACAGGCTTGATAACAGCAAAACGACTACGAAATTTTCGGAAAAAAGTGCATACGCCTGAAACGGCTACGATGCCGAGAGAGTTGGGACCGAAGCCGGACTCCAGTTCTTGAGATAAATCCAAGTCCACCTTCTGTAAAACAGAATCAAAACACAACCACAACCATGACTTGCTTTAATCGAGAAATCTCGGCATCATGGAAAAGAGCTTGCCGTGCTCCAGGGCAAAGGATTTGTAAGAATTGGACAGAAAGAGATAATAGAGACAGGAAGGAAAAACTACGCACCAGCAAGGCTGAATAAGGGATGGTGATCACAGGACCCATTCTCGTTGTCTCTGAGGAATTTAAACCTCCCTCACCGTCCAAACCCTCCATCTCCCAAGACCAGACTCCACCTGCATGTATCACAAATCGAGCAGAAAATTGAAACACAGCTAAAAAAATTCCTCATCTGGTGCTCAAGATTTTCAAGAAAAAGCCGAATTCGAAAAAACAGCAAGAAACGACAGGATGCAAACCTTGGAAACGACGTTGTTGATCGCCAACCGAATTCAGTCCAAAATTCTCGACGAAGAAGGAGACTCACAACAACACAGAACCTACAACGACGGAGAAACCAAGAATTGACTCGACGAACCCACGGGACAGTGAAACACAAAAATTCCTACTACAGAAACATACGAGCCGAAACTACTAAAGGCACTCCATCCAGCATAAGCATCTGGATAATCTGGAATGCGACGTGAGAGAGTGGCTCCGTGGCGACAGTCCACATGCCTACCTACCTTTAACTGGTGGCAAAGTTCGTTGAAGACGTCAGAATCAGTCAACTGTCAGATTCGATGGCATCGTCGTCTCGCAAACTCAAAAAAATCGATCCAAGGCAGACCCAAGTGCTTGAAAAGTTGCCTTAGCGATCCACGTTCGTCGATCAGCAACTGCTTCAAAAATCTTGCACTTCGAAAATCACACCAGCCTTTTCGTATGGCGTTTACTTGTAACTTATTAGATTATTCCTGGCATTGTTTTGGACTTCGGGTTGCAAGAGGATTCCAGGGATACGTTTCGTGGTTCCATGGTATCATAAGATTTAATTTTCTCTTCCTGTTGTGGTGCTGCGGGAATGTTCATCCCTCTCTTCATTTTATTCAGAGAACGGCTTCAAGGGCGTCACTACAAGAATATTCTAGTGGTGCTGTAGCGCTCACGATGCTTGAAAGTATCTGGGCCGTGGGTGCTCTGCGATCACGACCATGGCCTGGTGTCGGAGTGCAATCTTTCGGGTTTCTTCAAAGTCTTCCAAACCACTCACGCGTGGACCGTAAGGTGGGGGAATATTCCCAACCCATGGTTAGTGCATAACGCCAGTGTTCTCTTGGTTGTTTGCACAATTGTTTGAGATCGTCGTTACTGTCAGAATGCCGCACTCATCATCTGGCCATGGCGACATGGAGGGGGAGACGCTCATGGGCGAAGTGGGTGCGCCTCCTTCGGATTCTTCCAGCTACATCTCCATTCCTGTAGCTGAGGAGCATCGCCTCAGGAGTCATGGAAACCCTAAACCCTCGGGTTTCGCCATTTCCGATCCTGTCAACACGCCCTTGGCCCCGGACGATGGACCTCTTGTTTCGGCTGTGCAGCAGCCGTTCTCTGTTGACATCGAGCACGACCCTCCTCGCCGTCGTCGCAGATTCTTCTGGACAATGCTCGTGGTGGCGTCGCTCCTGCTCCTGTTGGCAGTGCTCATCCCCGTCGCCTTGCTGCTGCGATCTCGCCACGCGAGTCGAGTGGAGGCATGGCGACAGTTCAACATCCGCGCTGTCAAGCACCGAACGGCGTTCCATTTCCAACCTGACAAGAACTGGATGAACGGTACATCATCCAACCACTCACTTTGCCACTTGTAAAACAGCTTCACGTAACGCTTGACAGTGACAATCCTCTTCACATTCCCAACTTTTTCGCCATTGCATAGTTTGAAAAACAAGTGAGCTACAGTCGATGGGGCAACTGTGCAGGATTCAGAAGATCTTCTGACATGATTTGAATGGTACGGGTAATGATAGTGTACGCAGGATATTCTAGAACGTTATTTCACGAAAAGGTCATAAGAAAGAGGTTTGAGCGTAGTACAGTCTTGTGTGTGTATGCGTGCCCTTGCAGAAAGTAACTTAGTTATGGTTAGGGTTTTTGAACGGTGTTCATGCCTGCAGAGATCAGATGTAGCAGGTCATCATGCTGACAGGGTTGGTCGTCTGGTGTTGGTGTTGTGTGTGGGTGCCGCCTGAACAATCCGATCACCGTGGATGTCAATGAAACAGATCCCAATGGTATGCATCCCCGGACTCGTCTCTTTTTGATACCAAACTTAGCCCTCTCTGCCATGACATGTCTGGCGTGCTTTACCTGGATTCATCGCGGAGATGGCTTAGTCAGACTTGTGCCATGTGCATATGCATCTGTGGAAGCAGTGAGAGTTATTAGCCATGGAGGAGGGTCAGAGTCTGAAAGGGGGGAACTGTAACTTGAGTGACGAGGGAGGAGGTGGGGGAATGCATTGCAGGACCCATGTACTACAAAGGCTTTTACCACCTCTTCTACCAGTACAATCCGGAGGGGCCAGTGTGGGGCAACATCGTATGGGGCCACACCGTGTCCAGCGACCTGGTGCACTGGCGGCACCTGCAGCCGGCGCTGCAGCCCGACCAGTGGTACGACACACGCGGCGTGTGGTCCGGCTCCGCCACCATTCTACCAGACGGCACGCCAGTGCTGCTCTACACCGGCTGTTCTGATGCGTCCGAGCAGAGCCAGAGCATGGCTTTTCCAGCCAACAAATCTGACCCTCTCCTCCGAGCATGGCTCAAGGTTCGCCCTTCCATACTTTCACTGGTGATCACGAAGCGCTGCAACTTCAATTAGAATCCCTTGTGAAGACAGAATACTCGGCAATCATGGTTTTTGTTGGAATATTAGCTCAATACAACACGTCATCAGTAACAATAACCAGAAGAAAAGCGTTAAACAGGAGTTGTAAGTAACGGTTAGTTATGGAGGTTATGTACGATTAGGTAGTGGCTCTAATAGTCCAATTAGTGGCTCTAATGATATAGTTAGTGTTCCATATAGTATAAGGAGGCTCTAGTAGTGTAAAGTTTTTTTATCTTTTCTGTCCTGAGCTTAGTGAAACTCATCTCTCTTCAGTTTTCTGTGAAGTTTGAAGGGGATGATGGAATGTCTTACACGTGGTTGATTGATGGATGTCAGACTCCGCATAATCCAATAGCGCAGGTGCCTGCTGAACACCAACCGGACTCATTCCGGGATCCAACAACAGCGTGGCAAGGGGACGACCTCGTCTGGAGGCTGCTGGTGGGAGCCAAAACCGGAGCTGGAGGAACAGTAGGAACGGCGCTCTTGTACAAGAGCACCGACTTTCAGACATGGAACTTCACGCGGAGCTTGCATTCCGTGGCTGGAACGGGAATGTGGGAGTGCCCGGACTTTTTCCCTCTGCCCGTGTCTGGAGCTCGCTTGGGTGCGGACTTCCAAACCTCCACACATGGCCCCACCGTGAAGCATGTGCTGAAAGTGAGTGCTAATGATAAGCTGCATGACTACTACTCCGTGGGGACGTACGTTACCTCGGATGACACCTTTGTGCCGGAGAGCCTGAACCTGGACGCCGGCATTGGGCTGCGCTTCGACTATGGCAAATTCTACGCTTCCAAGTCGTTCTACGACCAGTTGCTACAACGCCGTGTCCTCTTTGGCTGGGTCAACGAATCCGACAGCCTCGCTGATAAACTTCACAAGGGATGGGCGTCTGTTATGGTCCGTTTCCCCACTCCCTCTTATCATTCTGTGCACTACTTCAGAATTCTGCAAAACGTCCTTTTAGTCTATTTTCTGAACCGGCAGATATGCATCATTCTGTGCAGAAATTCTGCTATTATCAGAACTTTGCAAAACGTCCTTTCATTCTATTCTGAACCCCCAGATATGCTTCATTTTGTGCAGAAATTCCACTACTTCAGAATTCTGCAAAACGTCCTTTTAGTCTATTTTCTGAACCGGCAGAGATGCATAAGCAACGTGTCGTCATGTTTTGCAGTCAATTCCCAGGCAGGTGTGGCTGGACAATCGCACAACCACGGACGTCATTCAATACCCGGTGGAGGAGCTGAATTCTCTGCATGGAACGGAGATGTCTGCCGTGAACGTCACAGTGGGAGCTGCCTCTTTCGTCAAACTGGATGGCATTGGTGGCACGCAGGTACGAATGTTTTTCCTTACGGTCCCCCATTATTTGCTGGAGAATTAACTCCATTGCGTGGTAGAGCTTTTGAAGGGGCAAGGACTGTGCTTAATCCTGGACTTGTGGCGGTGCAGCTGGACATTGAAATTTCGTTCCAAATGCCAAACACAAGCCGAGGGTTGCAACCACCGGAGCTGCTTGATGAAAACGGGCAACTGGCTTGCACTGGAGTAAACAATGTCGTGCAAGGAAACACAGTGCTGGGGCCGTTTGGAGTGTACGTGCTTGCCACCGAGGACTTCCGAGAACAGACAGCCGTCTTCTTCCACGTTCTGCAGGCTCCTGGGCAGGGCTTGAAGATTCTCGTCTGCAGTGACCAAAGTCGGTCGTCATTGGCTTCCCATCTGGATAAAGCCGCGTTTGGCAGTTTTGTCCGTGTGTACGAGAGTGACCAGTTTCTCACCCTCCGAATATTGGTACGCTTTCACTGCCTTTACCCCCTTTTGTTGCTTAGAGATCATAATCTGAGTATCCTCTATCTTGCAACGTTATTTTTCTGAGGCATGTGAGTCTAACAACGTTTTCCCTTGTTGTGCACATCAGGTGGACCATTCCTTAGTGGAGACGTTTGTGCAAGGCGGTCGGACAGTGATCACTTCAAGGGTTTACCCTGAGCTTGCTCTTGACGATGCAGCTCATGTCTTTTTGTTTAACAATGGCACGGAGCCTGTCACTGCCAGTACCGTAAGAATGTGGAACATGGACAGTGTTCACATCACTCAATTCTCCTGAACAATTGCTCTTGTCCACCAAGTTTGCGAGTCCAGTTTTTGTTGTACAGTGTGTATCTGATTTTGTGCATTAGAACCTCATTTTTCCATCTCCTTTGATGGGTTACGAGCTAGGGTTTAAGGTTTAGGGTTTAGGGATGGTACCGTTACTGCTACGCAGATTTCTCTTGTTTTTCAGTTCTTTCTAGAGTTTGAAATAGCATATGATGCATTCAATTTAAGAGTTGAAAGCCAGCTGCTTCCACGGAAGGAGAGGGTGAAAAACCAGTTGACTTGGATCTTCTACGCTTGGTTGACTCAAAGCCATGTCCATTACACTTGAGCAAATTGGTGATATCGTCTTCATGTACTAACTGTAGGATACATCCTACTGTACTATCTTTGAATTGCAGAAGGCCGCCTTAAAATTTACCGAACTTCTTGCAGCACTTCTGCTTCAAAGCGTATCTTAAGCGCCGCATACGGGTTTGTGGCATTGACAATAGCAGGGTTTCCCTACTTCCCTGCAAGTTTTCAGAACTCAACAGAGTTATTCTTCGAGTCATAATAGTGTGAAACCAGAACTCTCCTGCCTTCGACTCATCACTACTTAAAGGATGACTCTAAAATATAGTTCTTGAGTTGCCACGTTTTTTTCCTGTTCTCCTCTCAAGATCAACCGATTTGATTCCAGACGAAGGATATAAAGATGCAAGTGTCAGCAACTCAACTCAAGTCAATCCACAGGTCTCTTTGGACTATTTGTTACCATCTAGCCCTTACATACACAATTTGTCAGAGAGAATTTGTACACAGATGGCATAGAATTTGCAGGCTAAGAGAACGACAAAGCAACACTGGAAGAGTGAGACTGCAAGGAATGCACCCCACTGCCGCGAGTTTGACTTTCACTCTATGCCAGCAATTGTTGTTTACACCTCTGAAGTTCCAAATGTGGTCTATGTCTTTAGGCTGCACGTTGCAAGCACTGTCAACCTGTAGACACACAAGTACAACGACTTATACGTGGGATGTCTTTTATGATTGTTCTCTGAATCAGCTGAGTCACAAACATTTTGCACTATGGCCGGCAATGATTACACCACTGTACATGAGTACCGGCGCATTCATTCTTAAATTCAAGTTGTGAAAAATAATCCTTTCAAATATGAGTACGGTCTTCCGTGCACATAGGGCTGGTGACTTTGTTGCTCCAGGCTAAAGGGACCTACACAACTTCAAAATTAGGACCAAGTTTTTCACCGTAGGGCCCTATATGTACAAAGAAAGTACACACGCTGATCAGCAGTTCTCAAGATGTGAGGAATCGTGTCAAAAAAGAAAGCTGTCAATGAATTGGAGTATCAAACGCCATAATCACTAAATTGGGAAAACCAGATTCCCAAGTTGTACTCACCTTACACCTAGAGTTCGGTATAAGGTAGTCACCTTAAACTCCCAAAATCAGGGTTGCTTCCCAAATTAACAAATATGGCGTTATCACAAGTAAGGTAGACATACCCATATCCGAGCGGTTTAGGGTTTGGGGTACCGCAAGGTCTCAGAAAATTCAGGAAAAAAATCTTCATGGTTAGCATTTCAACAAGCTATCGTGGAACGTCATTTTTGTGGAAATTGTTTTTGTACAATATTTTATATCAAAGGGCAAAGTTGCAGCTCATAGGTCCCTAAAAGCAACTGTAGACTTACCTAAAACTGTATGGATGTGTTCCTATAACAGCACTGTCCCAATCCCAACACTCCCAAACCAACTTAGCAACTAACAATGTGGCACGATTTGCTTGTGTGTTCACTGCTCCATTTTGGGTTCAAGAGTGTATGGTGAACACCTCAAATGTAGGGTGCGGAATTGAGAGCCGCTCGGGAATGGGTATGTCTACCTTACCCTGATTTTTAATTGAGCCTGAGGTGCTTGCAGCTCCCTTTCCAGACTACTCTGTATTGCGCTTTTTGAATGAAAAAAAACTGTCAGTAAAAAGCGGCAAAGACTCAGAAAGTCTGAGGGATGGATACACAATTACAGTACCGCTTTCACGACGATCTCCATTGGGGGATACACTTGGGCAACGTGCTCCCAAAACACCCACGTCCATTTCAAGAGCTGTGGATCCTGAAGAGATGCAGCTTTACCATCTGCCTCAAAAGGGTCGAAGATCTCGACCTTTGGTGGTACAGTTCCGCAACAAGGACACGGTATACGTGGCACTGGAAACGAGCCCTGGCGACGCTCAGCGTCCTGCCATGAACGACCACCGTCGACAGACACATCAACACGATCAATTGCTCGACCGCCACCGGCAATCGCATACCCCCGAATGGTAACCTGCAAAGCTAGACAGTTGCCCATGCGAGTCCATAAGAGTCTACGTTTTAGTAAAAGGGAAAATTTCATGAATACCCCTGAAGTTTGCAATATTTTCATAGATACCCCTGCTTTTTCAGAAATATCACAAACACACTTGGACCAAAAAATTTAGGCGTTTGTTTTGTTATGCATGTCCTGATCACTTCTTTCTCTCTTTGTGCGCACACTACTTCTTTCTTGTTATGTGTGGGCACAAAGGAAGAAGAAGGGAAGTGGCATGCACAACAAAACAAACGCCTAATTTTTTTGGTCCAAGTGTGTTTGTGATATTTCTGAAAAAGCAGGGGTATCTATGAAAATATTGCAAACTTCAGGCCATTCAGGGATATCCATGAAATTTTCCCTTAGTAAAATGTCCCAACCAAGTTCACTTTAAGTGTCGATCAATTTCATGATTTTCTACACAGCTGTGCTTGATGGGTAAAACCTTACATCAAACAACTTTATCATTTTAGTGCCAGAATACTACTCTGGAGTACTTAAATCTCGGAAATTCATAGTCGTTGACAGCTGTTTTAATGAAGTGATCATGTTCTTTGCGAGCATCACTGTCGTTACCTTGCTACTAGACATTCTGTGTCTGCACTTGTTGAGCTCTATACTTTCAGATATTTGATTTATGAAATTGGTCAATACTTGGAGTGAACTTGGTTGAAGTTGCTTCTATTGAAATAGTAGATGATATTACGTAATTGATAAGACGTTCTACTGAAGTAGGTTTGCAAAAGGAATATGTTGCTTTCAACACATCAGACATTACACGCAAGGCGAACAGCTTTAAGCACAGAACTGGCCGGATGTTTAATACTCTTTATTTACATTTTCCAAGTGCAATTTTCTTCTTTTCATTTGTGCACATTCTTCATATGAATGTATGGTGCATATTGCAGCAACGAATACAGATTCAATTAATTGCTATAAAGCGGAAAGAAAGGAGAAAGTGGAACTCACCCTGGTTCCCTTTGGTAAGGAAATGCCGTCATGAGGTATGCAAATGACACTCTGACATCCCACCCAATCAACACCACCATCGATAGTTCAAGTTAAGCATGACTGTAGAGGGTTACTGAAAACCTACGTTCTTCGTCATGAATGTGGTTTAATTAATAGCAGGAGAGCTCAAGTTTATTAAAAGAAAGAGAGCGTGTAGAACTTTCGTACTTGAACAGGGAACTCCATCATTGGACGCCGTGAATACCAGTCCACTGTGGTCACCCATGGGGGATCAAGCTCCAAGTGAGAAGGATAATGCTTGAAATGTTTTTGCATAAAAAAGCCCTGCATTTTACATAAAATTCTCAAATTGTTCCATTAGTGCACCCATGCTAAACGTGATAAATCCATGTAAATTCTGACGTGGATTATCAGTATACTTGAGAGTAGAGTGCAACATCATGCTACTTCTGTTTGTTCACAAATTCTTAGAGCTTCTTCGTAGAAAAGCTATTGCATGGCTAATGTCGAGGTCTTCCTTCTCCAACATTCTTGAACTCAAAATTCAATGAGGCTGTGCATCAAAGAAAGGCAATGTTGAAGGACTGAAGCACTTGGCTTCCTTGATTCTACCTTGAATTAAAATGAGTTCAGGCTTCACCAAGAGTTTACAATGTACCTGACACTCATCCTTTGAGATTCTAATCTCCTTCAACCACTTTACAGACCGAGCTCCAATGCAACCTGGTATAATCACACGTATAGGGTATCCATGGTCCCGAGATAACTCCTGTTTAGATTAGTCACAACGAACACAAATAAAGGGATAAGCTTCCCAGCAAGTACCATAATCCATCTTTTATACGCTAGTTGTGCGCTACTGTAGCTAGAAGCTGAAAGATGCTCAAAGTTCAAGTCACTCTTTTGGAGAAGGAAAGTAGTAATTTTAGTTCAATTGAGCTGAGTGGTACCTCGTAGTTCATCTCGTATGCCAATAGTATGTCTGCTCTCGGTGTCGTGGCGTGTATTAACGGAATAGAACATTTGAAAGGTTCATCAGGTGTCTCCTGCGTAACGAAAGAGAATGGAAAAGTAGAATAATATTATATCGAAGTCTACTACCCAAAGTCAAAACTAGGGGAATATTTTTAATGTCATTGCTTGCATATTCAAAGTTAGGATTGCCGGAGAGGTGACGCACAGGTAATTAAAGGATAGCTTTAATCTGTGTGCAAAGACGAGGTTTAAGCAATGTACTTTTTATTGTAAAATTCGAAAGCTTCCCCAGACAAACACAATTTTTTAGCTGAAGTACCTTCAAATAATCAACGCTGATGAACTCCACATAACGGCCACCAGTATCAGTCTCTAAAGTGCGGTATGGAATTCCTTGCATTTTCAGAAGGTCTGCAAGTCTGACTCCTCCCCATATCGCTGCATCAAAAGCACAAAACAGAAGGGAAATGTTCAATTATTGAGACCATAGACCTTGTTCCAATGAATATTAGGATTATGGTTAGCATATCGTTTTGCACAAGTTACTGTGCTTATTTTAATATATCTTGAATCTTCCAGTGTTGTAATTTTGATCCACTTGACATCCACCGTCATTCAAGTATGTACCAGTTCCAGCAGCTGCATTGCTCCAAAGAATTTCTAATATCTTCTTCTGCGTATGCATCTCGTCCCTCCGATTTCCTGTACACTGAATTCACCATTGTATCATTCATTCAGTAAGATAGAGAATAACATAAGTAAACACAACATAATATTCTTGAGTTTCTCTATGAATTGCACCCCTTTTACCGTAACAAATTAAAAAAATAGGATATGATTTTGGATTCCTATGAATGGTGTACTAAGCCTTTTTTAACTAATTTTGGACTTCGAAGGCAAATCTTGCCTCTCTAGAATACTGGGCAATGGTGATCGGGAGATATGTCGATGTCAAACACATCCTCCAGGACTAAACTCTCCACTCAGGTGTCGATCCCAATAAAGATCTCCCTGAGCAATTTATAAAGGCAACGAATCAGCAGAAAAAAAGCATTTCTCTTCGCCTTATGCCATGGCTTTTATTTTTGTACTTGGGGTACTCCAGTATTTAGTTAATTGAAGCATTTCGTCTGCCTGCTCACAAGTGGTGTCAAATCTTGGAGGTATTGAAGGGTTGATGTCAGGAACTTCCTCTCCAAAGTTCATGAGCACAAATTGTAACAGGATTTGCATAAAAAGGGATGTCATAGCATCAAAGCATCTTGGATACCGTGATTCTTTCTTGAATTCGACGGTGAGCCCAAAGTGTTATGAGCTTGTTTCAAGAATGTCATGTAACAGGATATCGCTCTTGGTTTTTAGTGTTCATACGATGAGAAAGTCAAAACATTGAAGGGTTTGCATTTCTTCAAAAAACAGACCCAAGGTTCGAAAGAAAGAACAAGAGATAACTAGATGCAAGAGCATGTATGCCAGTAAAGCAGGAGGCTCAAGCGACAAAGACCAGACAGAGAAAGTAATTTACCATCAATGTTACGGGTACTCTTGACTTCGGCATTGCCCTGCGAAGTCAAACACAGAAAAACACATGTGAGATTCAGCCTGCACAATGCACAACAAGCAACTGCTGTGACCACCACTTGATTCGTAAGTCTGTCGTGAGCCCTTATTCAACTGATAGAAAACGGGGTCTCAAGTATTAGTTTTTAGCAGTTTTGAGTAGGATACGTGGAGAGTTCGCTCATATGATTTTTTTATTTTTTTTGACAAGCACATGCAACGTTCTTTACTGATACTAAAGATATAAAAAATTATGCCCATCTGGATTACTGAATATTAATTGTATGATCGATAACATTGGTCGTTTTCAATAAATCTGATGAATCCCTGATCTTGTAGGGATACAAAAAATACCAAGTATAAATTCCAAATAACCTAACCACAAATACCAAATATGAGCAATGCTACAACGATACGTACAGAAGAGCGTCGAGATAGAAAGCTGTTGGCGTTGGGAGAAGTCCAGAGATCTCCAATTCATACCTGCATGGAAAAGGTAGCCACTCAGCAAAATTTACAGTTCAATTGACACACTTCTGTCCCTAGAGTGTATACTTTTCTCTTATCCTCATTCTTGCAAGATTGCCTTATCAGAGCAAAGCAAGATCAAGGACTCCGATATCGAGGCAGTTTCAAATTATTGAAAGGTCAAGAAAAGGTCTGCAGATACATATTCAAAAATCTTTGTGATTGTTGCACTAAACATAGCTGAATTAGTTCAAACTATTGTAAATCTGTCTGCAGTTGATATTTGCACAGTTTCAAAAAGGTGTGTACTCCCTCTGTCTCTCTAAAAAGCTTTAAATCAAACACACTTCTTGTACCATTAAAAAGCTCCCTTTTGCTAATTTCAAACACTGAGAAAGCGTTTGCCATGTTCAATGATCTCATGGGGGCAAGTTGAACGATTAGAGAGCATTCTCCTCGCAAGCTTGGCGTTGCCCATATGAGGTACCATTGTTGCTACTAATCTTTAAATCATTAATAATGAGGAGCTGGTGGCATGCACAAATATGATACTTTGTGCATGGAATTTGGGTGCCCAAACGGCAATATCAAGGCTCAAGACTTTGTATACATTTGGTAGATGGTATATTAATTCTAGAATGCATGTGTCACTAGCACAAAGACAGTTAATCCTTTTGTATACATTTGGTAGATGGAATATTGATTCTAGAATGCATGTGTCACTAGCACAAAGACAGTTAATCCTTTGTAAGGCAGCTTTTTTGCCTTTTTGTTTTTTTGTTTTTTAGAGGGACAGAGGGAGTATAGCTTTGGCCTGTTGGAGAAGTTCGAACATATTGATTTAGGTTTTCGGACACTCGTCAAACCCGTGCACTGTTAGGATTTTGTTGCGCACAGTTCGAGAATTACGTTCCATGCAACAAGGATGTCATCAACAATACAGCTACGTGACGTCATATCCATAGGCAGAGAAAACACGAAATGAATGGAGTGAATTTTGCATTACAGGAATGGATCGGTGATCTTTGCAACAGGACCGTGGTTGCTCTTATAAAATATGGACTCCGGCGTCAAGAAAGTTTCCAGAAGAACAGGCGCCGGTGGCTCCCCATGATAAGGCATCTGCTTTGGTCACGGAACAGTCAATTGCAGGCATATTGAACCCTAATCTACTGCTTTATTCGCGTAAAAAATGTGTAGGTGATAATATTAGGGTTTAGCAAATGAAATGAACCAAGCAGTTGATGCACGTCACTGAACAGTCAATCACAGACACATTGAAACCCTAATCTAGTGCTAATTCGTGTAAAAAATGCGTACATTAGGGTTTGGCAAAGAAATGAACCAAGCTGTTGATGCGCAAGAGCTTGCTGCGATCCTCAGGATCGTCTTTGTAATCTTTCGGTCCGGTCAAGCCTCGCTCGATTCGCTCGGGCTTGTTACAGCACTTGGCAGATTCGCATCGCAGCTTCTCCGGTGGAAATCGCGGCGGATCCGGTGTCTTGTTGGCGCAATCTTTTTGGGAAGCCATCTCATCTCATCACATCACAGCAAGATCGTCCAATCATTTCAAAGAATTCCTTCGGACACATCAGCAATAATAGGGTTCAGAGTCCAAGCGGGATCTCATCATGTGAGAAAGCTCGTGAGGCGAGGAGACGTGAAACTCCTCCTCGTTGTGGTGGTGGTGGTACGCAAGCGCGTGGACGAGCAGAGTTAAGAATTGGAGAAACATGAGGGCTTTGTAGACTTGGTAGGTGCTCTTCACCATCACCGCGATGGCCACCACGGTGATGAAGATCTGCGAGAGAGACAGCAATCCTCCCACTGCCGGTGGCAACATGCATGCATGCATGCAACGTCGTCACTTTACTTACTTCAACAAGCTCGCATCATCTGAAGGATTTTAAAAATATATATTTTTGTTGCAAAATGTGTGACGCGCTTCTCGAAATGCACACTCGCTCTGACATTCTCCGATGGCAAGTGTGATGGTGGAAAACATGAAACCTTCGGAAATGAGCTCCAAACTTTCCCTGTGGCTGAGGACACGATCAGACATTTCCCATACAGTAAAGCAAAGAGGTAAAGTAAAGGGAACCCTAATATTCGAAAATAAGCAGCTTGTGCTACATTGAATATTGCATTTAGTGAGAATGCCTACTAGGGCTATGTGGGGCCACATAATATTGCATTGAGGTTGCCTTGACAATTAGGTTGTCTTACCCTTGAAAGTTACCTCATGACTCTTCACTTGGTCTCTTCACTTGGTCATTTGAAGGTCCATATACAACTGTCTAAATACTTGGATTCCACATGATTTACGACTTGGACCATACTAGTCTTTTTCTTTTTGCAGCTTTGTTGTTGTTGCTAGGCCCTAAAGTTAAATTTACTTATTTCAATCATTATTGATGAAAATTATTGTAGCAACCATAAATATTTATATGGTGTAAAATGTCCAAAAATTAGTGTGGAGCAACCTAAATGCAATATTTAATGTAAGGAGAGGTTGTGGCCCTATAGCACTAGCTCCCTTTTCAAGTGAGGTACTTATTCAAACAATGTCAAGGTAGCTTTTCTCAATGCAAAGCCTCCTTCCTTGCTTTGGAGTCAGCAAATCATTATTAGTTCCATATTTTGTTGAGGGCACACCTCTATGTTTTATGAGAACCTCTTTTTGGAAAAGTGAAAAATTTCAGATTTTTCACTAGGGGAAATGCATGAAGTTAGAAATGTACCATACAAAGACCAAACATGGGAGTGTTGGATTCACCTTGACATTATAGACATTGCACTGGAGTAGTAATGGAGTAAGTGCAGATTACATTCACCAACTAAAAAATAGTGGCAAGTTTTTGCTTACAAATCAGGGGCAAGTTTTTGCTTTTATTCAATTTAGTAGCACAATTGAACTTCTTCCCTATCCAATGCTCCTTCGTTTGTCATGAAAATTGTGTCTTTAAAAGTACATGATTGGCCATTTGACCCAATGGTCTACACACCTCCCATGTGTTTTGTACGAACGGAGTTGTGGATCTTTCGAACAGGGCTTTTCATGTGGGATTCTACAAGCAAGTTTTGGACATGCATTCCCTTGTTCTTGTTCATAAAAATATAATGGGGCTTGTCCACCTCAAGGTTCACATACAGCCATCTCATTCATAAGTTTTAGACTTGGTGAACTAGCAATTTTGAAACTTGGCAAAGGTAGCAGACAACTCCCTTTGCAAGTGTGTGTTTTTGTCTTCTTTACAAAAGAGATTCATGTTTTTTCTCCCTCAACAAAGTTTTGAAATAGGATTTTGCTGAAAATTAAGTATTGGGAATTTTTCATGTTAAAACATCAAAACTTAGTAGATGATGAAGCTTATTAAGGGCAAGATTGTGTTGGAAAAGAAGATTCCCTTAGAAAGATGGAGAGTAACCTTGTGTTCATATTCAAATTTGAACACATGGATTGTCTCTAATGCGCTGACTGTAATGTACAAGGTTACATCTACCCATGTTTGTCACTATTGAAATGTTGATTAAAAACATAACATTATGTAACTTTCCTCTTTGTCCTCCTTGTACATTTTCGGAATTTAGGAATATTTCTCAATTAAAAACTCAAGGATTCAAATAGAATAAGCTATTTTCAATTCTTTATTCATTGTGTGCCTTGTCGTCTAAATGCAATGCAATTCCCACCAATTCACTCACTTTTCCAAATACTGATGAGTTGTTGTCCCTTGGATTTCTATAGTTTGATGAACTTTTTTAGTACAGTTCCATGGAACCTAATTAACTTTATTACTTTTAATATAAAATGTTTGTAATTTTTCAAAAAGAAGGTCATTTAGATTTTCCAAAACACTACTCAATTATGCTTAATTACTTGACAACTCATTTCATAGGAAGGTGATTTTGCATCGAAAAAGAAAAAGGGTTAAGTTTCTCAATGAAATCATTGCCAAAAATGTCACACTGCTTAAGTCTATACCAAAGATTTTGAACAAAGGCTACAGAGATGAAACCAAAATATAATTTTAATAATTATTTTTATTTTTATTTTATGCAAAAGGCTTTTTGTAGGGGTGCAAAGGGATTCAATCCCTTTCCAACAATTGATTATCAGAGTTGATTTGTTCCAATTTTGAATAAGTAAAAAGTTGGAAAAGGGTGATTCTAAATTAATTATTATGGACTATGATAAATATATAATGAAAAGAAAGGAAACAAATCTGTTCATCTGTTGTAATTGAGACCTACAATGGAGTACGCGCATGGAGATTGATTTTAGTTTTCTCAATACCCAAAAACATTTGTTAACCCTTGAGCGCCCAGAGTCAAAACCAAAAAAGCCTAACTTGTGTGCAATCAAAGTGCCTCTGAGGATTGAAAAATATGATCCACAAGATCCAACCATATGAATTGGTAGTGAAAAGAGTCTCCATCATGCTAGGCTTGATTGAAAGTCGTTTCACCGGACGTGCAATGAGGTGATAATGGTCAAAATTGAGTTGACCTAGCTTTTTGAGCAATAGTATACTGTTGCTCGGGCGCTTAGGGGTTAATTGTTGAATGTGTAATTATTTTAATACAGTCTAAATATAGTTTCCAATATAGCATGATGAGCTCAGCCTCACTCAACAATACAAACTTGCCAAGTGTAGTTTCTAAACCAATACTAACAAAGAATAAACCTTCTAGAGTTGAAAAACTTATTGCAATTGTAAGGTAGAATGATAAAAACACTTTCATGATGGTGACAGTTTACCCCATCAATTTTCAAATACAAATATGTCATTGTATACTAGGTTGTCACTTTGATAGATTTTGTAAAAACTAACATTTTGTGTAAGACTTGAGGGATTTGTTTAGCATGTTTTATGTTGGATTTCATGATAGATGTGAATCTTACTAATCCAAACCTTCCAAGTTTTGAATTGGATTTAGTTTTCTTCAAATTCTTTTAAAAAGGATTATTGCTATTATATGGTCCTTCTTTTTTTGAAAATTGAAAAATCTAGAAGTAGTTTATTGTTCTAAAGAACTCCTCAACTAAATACCTCGTTTGGAAGCTCATAGCATTATTTGTTGTCAAAAATAAAGATTCAGAGTGAACAGTTAAATCTTTAAGTCATCTACTAGAAGTAAATGCCATATTTAACTAAATAATATTAACTCAAAAATTACTTTTCTTTGTAAAATAGTAGATAGTACTTGATGATCAGCCACACAAGGACTGAGACACGGCCCAGACTCCTATGGGAGGCAGTAGTGGGGAACTTTCCGCAATGAGCAAAAGCCTAACGGAGCAATGTCGTGTGGAGGTAGAAGGCCCATGGGTTGTAAACTCCTTTTCTCAGAGAAGAAGCAATGACAATATCTGAGGAATAAGCATTAGCTAACTTTGTGCCAGCAGCCGCGATAAGACAGAGGATGCAAGCATTATCCAAAATGATTGGGCGTAAAGCGTCTATAGGTGGCTTTTTAAGTCTGCCATCAAATCCCAAGGCTCAACCCTGGACATGCGGTGGAAACTACCAAGCTAGAGTACGGTAGGGGCAGAGGGAATTTCCGGTGGAGCGGCAAAATGCGTAGAGATCAAAAAGAACACCAATGACAAAGGCACTGTTAATCTTTGGAAGATACTTGCTAATTGTCAAGAGGTATGTGAAGAGATATGATATATCCAAATTAGAAATAAAAACCAAACTTTGAAAAACAAACATGCAAAATATTGGGTAATTTTTAATATTTGGGACATAAAAAGTTTAGAAGTACATGAATAGAAAATAATCAGCTAAATGTTTCATTCTAACAATCTCATGAAAAGATTTACAATATAATAATGGGGGATATCAAAAATAGGCCTGACAAATGGTCATGTATCAAAAGTAGACTTGTTATTTACGTAATATCAAAAGTAGGCATCACCAAAAATAGAAAATAAACCTTGCTTCTACAGTACAATGGCCAGAATATTGTGCATGACTATTCATTTTCAAATCAAATTGGTTCATGAGAGCTTTGCCTATAAGGACCAAAATCGCTACATGAATTGCAATATACAATGTGAATTGGAATTTCTTATTCCTCATAATATTTCTTGCATCAATGTGGTGACCAGTGGTTTTTTGGTGGCAACATGGTTTTGTCAAATTCAACCTTCTCTTCTTCTAATCCTCAAAAGTCCTTTTGCAACACAAGCAATAGAACCTCTTCATATGCTTCTTGACAACATGTTGTTGTGAAGCACTTATGCATGTATAAGCATGTGGTTATCTTCTTGCATACAAACGTACATGTAGTGTGATGACTTGAAATACCATTATGTTGCCATTTGTAGCTTGTGCAAGTTTGTTAAGGGAACAAGGAATCCCAAAGCAAGTTGTACAATACAATAAATATGCTGATCTTGGTCATTATAAGCAAAGCTATCACAATCCAATTTGATTTGAAAATAAATAATCATGAGCAATGTTCTAGCTACCATAGAAGCAAGGCCTATTTTTTATATTTGGTGAGGTGTACTTTTGATATTTTGTAAGTGTTGGGCCTATTTTTGATATACAACCATTTGTCAAGCCTATTTAGTATTTTCCATGTAATAAACCTGATATACCCTCTACATGTAATTAGAGGAGGCTTAAAATCTTTTGTGTTGCAACTATTATTGGGATTTTGTTTTTTGGCATGAATTTTCTTTCTACTAGTTTTATTCATTCAAAAAAAGTTGATCAACTTTTATTTCAAATTTCATTTACTTCTGAATTTATAGAAACAAAAGAGCATACAATAGCCTTACTTTGGAAAAACTTGGCAACTTTAGTTGAACCTCTATGAATCCATGTAGTTGGAACTTGGGTACATATGCACTTAGACAAGCTATTTCTTGATAAATGCTAGTTGTGATGATAGACCCAAAGTTGGAACTAAAAGTTGTTATTTTCACCTTTGCAAGTTATTTACTTAGACATTAATTAGATAGATTTGAAGGTGTATAATTATGCAAAACATCATTTTGATTGGTCATATGATAGTCCCATATTCAATATTAATACAAATAGATGGATGGAATATTTCTTAAGCTTATGGTAGTGGTAGTACTTGCATAGTTTTTGTACAAAAAATCCTTGGGGAGAGAGTCCCTCTTACATTTTGCATATACTTGTGATAATGACTTATTTAATGGGGGGCTATTTATCTTGTGAAATAGATTATAGAACATGTTATTTTTAAAATAAAGGTAAATTTTAGTGATTAATTTCACTAAATTGGTACTTATAATAATTATTGGGGGTGGGGCATTTTAAGGTACCGTATATTACTTACTCCATTTTTTCCTTATACCTTTTTTTCCTTAATCCCCTTTTTTTCCTTGTAACCCATTCTTTTTGTTATATCAATTTTTTTCTTACATTCCTCATTGTCATGAAAGTTTATAATACCATGAGCCATGCTGCATTAGTAATACATACAAAAACAAAACAAGCACCAAAAGAATACAAATTGTGTTGAAGAACACAATCAAGGATGAGAGCATGACACCCTTTTCTTCCATACTATTTTACATCTACAACTTACATAATTCTATCATTTTTTGCCTACCCTATATTATATATAATCATGTTTTTCACTACTAGAATAACCTATATTATATGTAATTTTCTTACAAAATTTACTCAAATTTTTATATTAGACCCTACATTTTATTGCACATAGTTTCTATTTTTTTCACCAATGTCCCCCCTAAGAGAAAATTATAACAATGTTTGGCTCAAAGTATTATGTATATCTTGCAATGTTGTAAATACTTTAGACGACCATAGTGCACATGATTGTAGGGAGTTTTATTGTGATAAAATGGACAAATAATCAATATGTAGTTGAAAAATGAATCCAATAAAACAAAAATGAATTGAAAACTTTAACAACAACAACTTTGTATTGATTTTGATGCTTTGTTGCTTTCCTCAATATCAATGTTAACAAATTTATTGTTATGATAATTTTAAGTCTTCAAATTATTAAATCGTTAGACTCTTATAATCATAATCCCATGGATATTGAGAACTTAAAATACATAAATTGGAAGTTTTGAAAATTTTCAACTTGCAATTCCTTGAATTACTTTGTCAAAAAATATTCTTTTTATGTGCACTTCTTGTGATTCATATTTTGTGGAATGGCATTAAGCACCTGTGTATTGAGTCATATTTGAGTACGATTAGTAGAGTGTTTTTCAAAGTTAGAAAAAAGCAAACCAAATGCAATTGGCTAGCACATGGGATACAATAACTTTTAATTTGGTAAAATACAAGAGATTATTTATGTGGAAAGAAATTGTTATGAGTGGTATATGAAGATGAAATGGGAAAGGATTTTAGTATCCTATAAAGAAAAGTTCATTGTAAAGGAAATAGTTGTGACACTTTGAAGATTATTATAATGGTTGAGTTGCCAAAGTTGTGCCTCAAAGAATGCAAAACACCATTTCTTCAAGTAACAATCCTACTACTACATAAACCTTGACAAATGATTCCTATGCACATAAAAGCCTAAATCAACTTCATTCTAAAACATGTTTTTGGAATAAAAAGAATTGAGAATATTACTATTGGTTTTGATAACTATAAAATTTAAAATTATATTAGAATGTAAACTATCATTACACGCTTTTGCAAATGCATGGATGTTATTTAAATTTTGTAGTAGCATTGCATAAACCTATAAATCAAATTTTACATTTTCACACATAATGCACTACATTATACCCATTTTTAATTTAAAAAATTGTAACATTTGAGAATGTGTAAATGAATAGATGGAATCATTTTGAATTGAGGCATGCACTGTGTGCAAATTGGCCATGCATGGGTGTTGCAATATTCCAACATTTGATATAGGTCGCAATCAATTCAGCAACATTTTGCAAATACCCACTTTAGTATCTTAGTATTTTGTTGGTTTTCTTGCACATGGGGGGCTTGATGTTTTATATTTGGGGAGTCCTTGTTGCTTCCACTCATACTAAAAAGCTCTAAAAGATTCTACAGAAGGGCACAAAGTGAGGGAGGTAATTCCTCCTGCTTAATATATGCTATATAGAGATGTGGACAAAAAGATTCATTCCTCACTCAAACCCCTTCCATGTAATCAATTCCTTACCAAATCTAAAACTAATTACATATTTTAAAAGCCTATAAAGGGGGAAAACATGCATAAAAATTTGAAAAGTAGAGTATTCCAACTTTATGCCTTTAACCCTTGCCAAGTGCAATTTTGCATCATCAAAAATGCTATATTCATCAACTTTTAGTCTTCCACCAACAATTTTTTAGCTTTTAACCACTTTTTAAATCTTGAAATTGCCTCAACTCAAGCGAGCCTCTTGTAGATAGAAAGAGAGATACAATGCACTAAAATTTGACTTGAATCAAATTAGGAAAGGTGTTAATAAAAAATCATTTGGAAAAAGCATCAACCTATGATTTAAATGTTTTTAAAGTCAATACAATTTCAACATTAGTCTAAAATCAATACATTCTTACCTCATTATTAGAGCTTGCAACATATGTAATTTTAAATTTTAGATTTAGTGAAGTATTGATGGTGTGGAAGGGGTGTGATTGGGGAATGAATCTTTATGTCCCCATCTCTATATATATAGAGCTTATGTCAACTTTGAGTTTTACCTTGATTCTTGTGGACAGATTATTCACTTTTCTTCGTAAATCTTTGCATTCAAATATTTCTCCGAAGACCCGAGTTTTGTTTGTTTGACCACATATGTTTGGGCTACAAACCACCCCCATTCAAAAAGGCCCGGCGGAACTGCGGAAGCATAAAAGAGAAAACAAAAGCAGCAACGGAAGTCTCCAATCTCCGTCGAGAACCAAAAGCAGCAACGCAAGTAGGTCTTGCAAGAGCTCCGTCCGTCCGTCCGTCCGTCGGTCCGCCGTCGCCGGCCAGAGCAAGGCAGGGCAGGCCGCCATTGCCAAGTCGCCACCCACCAGGGGCCTTCCCAAAACCGGCACCTGGGAATCGCCTTCAATGCCGCATTCATCACGCAGCGTTGGCTATGGCGTCCATCTCGAGACACCCCAGAGATTACGATCGTCCCCGCAGTAATAAAGCTTAAACTGCAAGATAGTCACCACTCGCCAGTCACCAGACTCACCAAGGGTGAATCCGTGAATGGTGAATGGCAGACTTCCCCGCCCACAAAGCGGGAATCCCGGTTTCACCCTCGCCATGACGCCATCCGGTGATCCGGACTGTTCCATCGTTGCTGCAGTTCAACAGAAATCCTCGAAACCAGCGGCGACCGGTTTGAAAGGAAAGGATCACTCTGCTCGATCTGCTCATCTGCTCGTCTTGCTCGTCTTCTCGTCTCCTGCATCACCGTCGCCGTCGCAGGCCGAGCACTAAGTTAGACACTAGTCCTCTCCGCCATCAGTGCGCGGCGCCCATTGCTGGAGCGCGACCCTCTCGGAACCCAATTCTGGAGAGAGTCCTATTCCAGGCCTCTCGCAAATCAATTCCGCTGCTTGCGCCAGCCTGGGCTGCTGCTTCACGCCATCGCTGATCTCCCCCTCTCTCTCTCGTGCTCGCCCATTCATCGCCTCCCGATCCTCACTGTGCTCCGACTCTGTCGTCTTTCTGGTCTAGCCATGTCTGGATTGGCGTGTTTCTGCGGATCGGTGCGCATTCGGTAGATCTTGCTGCTACGCAACTTAGCCTATCGATCGATCGTCAGGTTCAAGTTTCCGCGATTGCGTGCGAGCTGCGATTGTCGCTGCGTTCCCGATCTCATCGTCCGCAGGTGCGTATGCGTGTGTGTGTTTGTATGCGTGCTGTGCAAAACCCCTGCTCGTCGTCGTAAGCACGTTTTCAGCGCTACAGAGGATCCGTAATGACTCGTGTCAGTTGTTCAGTTCGCACGTGCTTCACAAGCAATCCATGATTGTGTCTGAACACGATATAATCTCTTGTACTTGCGCCTTCATAAGTTTCTGATCATCACAATCTGGTTTTTTGAAATTCGTGTTGCACTCTCAGAGAGAATTCAATCTCGAAGGAATGCGGCGAAGGGGCCACATATCGTCTCCAGCTCTGTGAGTAGCGAATTTTAGTGGATCCCTAATGTTGTGTGTGTCTGTCCTCGTCTTGTTGACGAACCATGTGGACATCTGAGAAGCGGAGGAAGGCTAGGGTGCAGGATAGTAGTCGTATCCAGATGGATACTTCTCGGGTTCTGTAGCAACTCTGCAAATATTTTAGTTAGTTGCTGCGGGTTTTAGTAGAAGGACGAACAACAGCCATGAAGTTCGTTCCGTTCAGAAACGACGTGGTGGCGCCTCACGACGTCAGCAAGATCGGGTCCTCCCGGTTGGGATCCTTTCGAATGGGCTCCTTCAGATTGGGCTCATTCCGTGACACATCCCCGAAGGATTTGAAGTCGGGATCCAACAAAACCAGTCACGACTCCGAGGACGAATCGTATGAGAATTGCAACACCAGGTTCATCTCTACCAACATGGATCCTGACGACGAGCCTCTCTCCACCACCACCATCACCCCCAAGCTCCCCGAACCTATCGTTTCCCCCGTCCAATCCAGGTATCAATTATACTGCTCTGTGTGATCAGTTCCGTCCAGTTCTCCATCTTTGCCGAGGTTTGGTATTCAGTGCACATTGTACGTGCAGAAATCCAAGCAATAACAGCAAGCCGCACAAGGCGAATGACATGGGGTGGGAGGCCATTCAAGGCCTGAGAGCTCGCGACGGGACTGTAGGGCTCAGCCATTTCAAGCTTCTGCGGAGACTCGGGTGTGGCGACATCGGCAGCGTGTATCTCTGCGAACTCCGCGGCACAGATTGTTACTTTGCCATGAAGGTTTGTCCGTCTGCTACATCATGTCTGTGATGCACCCTTTGTTCCTGATCTTTTTGGGAATCAAGCGTGATTTGTGAAATGGCGCTGATGGATTGTGTTGCAGGTGATGGACAAAGGCGCGCTGGCGACGCGAAAGAAGCTGTCGCGAGCGCAGACGGAGAAGGAGATTCTGGCGTCGCTTGACCATCCGTTTCTTCCGACGCTGTACACGCATTTTGACACCGCCCAATTTTCGTGCTTGGTGATGGAGTATTGCTCCGGCGGGGACTTGCACTCTCTCCGTCAAAAGCAGCCGGGCAAATGTTTCCCAGACATCGCCGCCAAGTACGAGCCCTCCCTTTCCCATCCAACCCCTTCACACGCTCTCTTTCGCTTTTGTCCCATTTCCAGCCCTGTTGAAATCCACCAACGAATTCTCGGTAAACTAACTACGATTTGGTTGAAGGTGCTGAATTAGGGCTGTTGGATGCATTAGGGTAGTGTTGCTATTCCTAGTGTTTTGGAGATTTAGAACATCCGGGTTTAGGGTTTTGGAGAGGATGGGCGATGGCGGACTCACAGGGGTTTTGTGTGTGTGTGTGCAGATTCTATGCAGCGGAGATTCTGCTGGCACTGGAGTACTTGCACATGATGGGCGTGGTGTACCGCGACCTGAAACCCGAGAACGTGCTGGTGCGGGAAGACGGGCACATCATGCTCTCGGACTTCGACCTGTCGCTGCGGTGCGTCGCGAACCCGAGCCTGATCATGGCAGCAGCGCCTCTGCTGGCGGCGCTCCCCTCCCGAAACGGGCGGCGTGCAACGTCAGAGATTTGGATGTCGGAGCCGCAACAAGTGGCGCTGCAATCGTGCGTGCCCATGATCGCCAGCCAGTACCGGTTCCGCAAGCCGTCGCTGCGGCGCAAGAGCTCCTCCCGGGGCGAGGAGAGTCGCGTCACGTCGCCGCAATCCATGCCGGAGCTCGTCGTGGAACCCACGGAAGTGCGCTCCATGTCGTTCGTGGGAACGCACGAGTATCTGGCGCCGGAGATCATCTCCGGAGACGGCCATGGAAGCTCCGTGGACTGGTGGACGTTCGGCATCTTTTTGTACGAGCTTTTGTATGCGAAGACGCCGTTCAAAGGCGCCGACAACGAGCTCACGCTCACGAATGTGGTCGCGCATCCGTTGATCTTTCCCGCGAACTCGGACACGGTGACTGTTCCTGATTGTGCCAGGGATCTCATCCGAGGATTGCTGGCGAAAGACCCCTTGAAGCGACTCGGGTCCATCCGCGGCGCCGGCGAGATCAAAGCCCACCCGTTCTTCGAGGGCGTGAACTGGGCGCTCATCCGCTGCGCCTGCCCTCCCGACGTCCCCAAACCCTACCGCGCTGAACTCGCGGCCGCCGCGGGCGTGCCCACGCTAGGTCAAGCCCTCGCGGAAGAGAAGAAGAGAGCCACCGGGTGGAGCCCCTACGACAACGCCACTCCCGAATTCGAATGCTTCTAAGGTCTGAACATCCGAGCACCCTTTTTTTCTAGGGAAAATTTCATGGATACCCCTGAAGTTTGCTATATTTTCATAGATACCCCTATTATTTCAGAAATTGCACAATTATCCTTGGACCATAATTTTTAGGCATTTATTTGTTGTGCTTGTACTTTCTTTATGACCCATGTTGAAATAAGGAATGTAATAAAACAAAAACAAAGCAATGTGCACACAAAGGACAAAGGGAAGTAGCATACACAACCAAAAAAAATGATTGAATTTTTTGGTCCAAGGGTATTTGTGAAATTTCTGAAAAAGTAGTGGTATCTATGAAAATATTGCAAACTTCAGGGGTATTCATGAAATTAATTTTCCTTATAAATAATAGATTAGGATTGTATTTGTTGTGCATGTAGGTTAAGCAATTTAAGTTATGAGCATGGTTAAGCATGGTTGTCCTGAAATTGAGAGCTCAAGTCTTGAATTTGAGAGCCCAAGTCAATGGCTATTGTGTCCATAGGACACGGGTCATACTAGTTTGCAATATTTATATAGATATCCTTGCTTTTTCAGAATTTACAAAAATATCCTTGGATCAAAATTTTTTATTTCAGGCATTTCTTTGTTGTGCATGCCACTTCCCTTCTTCCTTTGTGTGCACATTGCTTTTTTTTTGTTTCATTACAATCCCTCCTTCAAATTTGGTCATGAAGGAAGTACAAGTACAACAAATAAATGCCTAAAAATTATGGTCAAAGGGTTTATGTGTATTTTCTGAAAAAGCAGGGTTACCTATGTAAATATTGCAAACTTTAAGGGTATCTATGAAATTTTCCTTTTTTTGTATACTTTGATCCTCAATTGCAATAAAACTTCAGAGGTTTCTCTGCTATATTTTCTAATATCAGCCTTTTTGGACCACAGGAGCACCAGATCAAAGGGATGTACACCGCTTTTGGTTCCCTGGCGATTTCGGCAGTCCCTTTCTTCCTTGGGCTTAAACCCTAAACCCTAAGCCCTAAGTTGTGATTGAAGCATCCCTAACCTTTTCCTAAATTGCCCACGCTTTCATTATTAGGGTTTGGCGCTCAACTCTATTTTTCTTAAACCCTTTTCTTCTTATCATATTAGTTGCAGTCATTGTTGGCTGCTATAAACAACCAAGCCAAGGTTCTGAATACGACGATCCCACCGAAAGGTAATACCATGATGAGATTGCGAAGAAAACAAAGAGAATTCTTCGCAGGATGTTCCTGGAGAGACTAATTGCAAGGGCCAGATCCATGTCTTAGGGTTGCCGAGTTGTGACATTGTACATAGCTAGTGGGTAGAATTATTTTAGCTTCGAAGCTGGTCAACAGCTTTACAGTTCCATTCGGTGTAAGTAAATGACATTGAAAAGAAATGAAACCATTTCTGCTCCTAAGGGATCCTTTTTTCCATTTTTCTCTTTGTAGTTGAACTGAATTTGAATATTTGAAAACCGGTAATTTGGGTTTGGGGGGAAACTGGTGGTGTCCTATTTTGCCGAAATCTCCCCTCATTTTAATACTGGCTACCTTAAAATTGGATTCAAAATTTCTAATGTTCCGTGATCTTATGGATGAATGTTTACTCATGGACGCTTCTATCTACTTTTTCCCTGCATGTGCTATAGGATACGTGGCGCTTGAGCAATGAAAACCCGAAAAACATCCCTGGTTCTACACTAAACAGTGCAATTAGGTTGCCCCGCACTACGTATTTGAAATTTTACATGGTATAAGTACTTCCTATTACTTCAGTAGTTTTTTTCACTGATCCCTACTAAAAACAATTTTAAAAACAATAAGGACTTAGCAGCCACAACAATGCTATGATAGAACAAACTTGTATTGTCCAAGCTGTAAATCACGTGAAATCCTAATATTTAGGGACTTCCAAGTGGTCAAGCAATGAATCATAAGGTAATTTTCTTGGGTAAAGCAACCTAATTGCTAAGGCAACTTAAATGCATTATTTAGTGTAATGATATTTAAGTACCCTTGTAAGTTAATATTGGAGATTGGTTTGTTGAACTACTCATATTTGAAGGCTGCACACTAGAAGTACCTAGGTGAGTTTTCTAGTAAACATAGGACCTTCATCTTTCTTGAATCCTAGAAAATTTTGAAGTTTTCACGTAGGGGAATACATTTGAGTTTAGAAATCTATTGTTGGTAGGCCAAATTTGTAAACTTTGAATCCCTATCTAATTTCAAAAACCCTTAACCCTTTAAAGACCACACACATTTTCTCATAATCCACTACAAACAAGGGTGGTGAACTGCACCTGAATAAAAAATGAACCCAATTTCAGTAATCCATTTGCATGGAAGGGGGGAAAACTTTATTTACTATAAATTGTCAAGATTTTAACCAAATCTAATGTTGGAGGTGAACTTTTATATTGATTGAATAAGCTTTAGGTGGAAAATCTCTAGTTTTTCATGCTTATGTAGTTTTGGATGTTATTGCTTCTTGGGAGCTTTGCTTTAGAAGAGTCCTATATTTTTGGAAAGCAACATTTCCCACCTCTCCAATAAGATTGTTTTCATACCAAATGGATAAAACTAGCAATCACAAGGTGTAGTAAGTGAACAAAAGGGGTCAAAATCCCACTTTGTTTGCTACCCTATAATGGTTCTACAATAAATTTGATAAATGTTGTGAAAAATCCAATTGGTGAAAACAATAAAGAATTGGCTTTAGATGTAGGATGACAAATTTTAAAGGTGAAATGACAACACCATTTCAATAAATCACCAAATACTACAATTATATTGCTACTATATAACAAAACAATGCAAGCGTGCATTTTAAGCAAATATGAATTTTTTAGGACCTCACATTGATTGAAGTATGGTATTCTTCTAGGATATTTGATGTATTGTGTTGTTGCTTTGATCCATCTTTGACAAAAGATGAATACATATTTTGAGGCCATGCTATATAAACACCATTATTTGTCAATTTACATTTGCAGTTTCATTGTTGAATTTTAGATGCAAAATTCTTATGGTCACAAGTGTTCTTCAAAACCAATTTCCAAATTGTTAAGAAATTTTACTCTATAGGCCAAAAACCACGCTTTTGAACCAAATTATGGTTCCGTGGGCTCTAAAGGGTTAATTAGTAGTCTATAGAGATTAAGTTGGGGAAAATTGAAAAACCACAAATTAGAAGCAGATTCTTACTGCTTAGTGAAAAAAATGGAACTTTTCCACCTTAGACCCACGCAAAGGGAAAATCGAAATTTGGGAAAATGATGGAGATGAGTCCTGCATTCACTGAAAATTTGAATAACTAGATTGCTTCTAGCCCCTGAACGGCCCAAAAGCCTTTTGCGGCCATATGTATGGTCGTATGTATAAATGTATTTGAGCCACTTTGAGGATTTTACAATTTTTTTTATGCACCCATCATCATATAACCTTTTAATATGTATGATTGTAACACTTAATTTCCAACTAATTTAAACTTCTAAATATTGGTTGCAACTGTATTTGGCACCGTAGCTCTAGAGCCCAAGGGCACTTTGGAGGCTAGTGCAAAGCTATTTGAAATTATGAATTGCGTGGGTGTGGGTGCTAAGATAGTAGCACCCATAACCATCAAATTAAGGGTTTGAGCATGATGATTATTAATAAACATCTAGCAAATTACAGGATCCTATTAGCAATAGAAAAATGATGAGTTTGCACTTTTGAATGTATTATTTGGATGCTGTGAGTATAAGTTGTGAATTTTTAAAGAGCCGACTGCATTTGCACCTAATACCAACATTGAGGTTTCATGTTCACATGTTGTACATCCTTGTAATTACATCTATTCACTTCCACAGATTCTCCAAGATTTTAGAGGTGATGGTTATGGGTGTTGCTACCTATTAATGTGTGTTTCACTTGGAAATTGCAATTCTCAATATCTATTATGTTAGGTCACACAAAAGTGGTGACTCTCTACCACAAGTCAAGTTTAACTTAAAAACTCAAGATTTTTTTTTTTTTTTTTTTTTTTTTTTTTTGTTGAGAATTATGTTGGCCAAGTTTACTAATTCTAATTTTGCCAATAAATCACACTTCTTGACATTGATTTTGTATTGATTCAGTACTTGTCATTTGTGAATGTTGGCCTTACACATGAAAATTCACCCTAATTTAGTTACTTTTTTTCCAACAATATAATAGGGGTAGTCATAGCTTCTTCACTCCATGGGTGGGTGTACACTAGACCCTTCCACTTTTGAGGTCACTACCTAAAAATGGAAGTAAACATGATTTTGTACTTGAAATTACTCAAAGTTTAAAGGTTTTTTTGAGACTTCTTTGTTGCTTTCCTATAAATTATATGTGTTAAGTACATAGGATCATGATTGAATTTGTTAAAAGAAAATTCAAGTTGTTAAATTTGTACATTTGTGGACCATTACTAAAATGTCATTGTACAAGAAGATTATGGAAAGTACAAAAAAATTGAACTTGGAGAAATCATATTCTTCCACCCTTACCTCACAAAAGACATCTATGGCTCTCCTATCCAAATCTTCATCTAAATTTCTAAATACATCACAAATTTTTCAAATATCTACAAAATTATGCTAGTTTTTTGCACATTTGTTAATAAGAGGTAATCTTATGAAAAATAATGTTTTCCTTAATTGTGTTTAATACTTGAGCGCCTAGGCCATTTTCACCAAAATGAGGGTTTTTGAAGACCAATAACTTTGATGCATTGTATCTCACTCAATTAGATGATCCACAAAAAGTAATGATTGAAAATAGTAGAACACCTACTTAGAAAATTGCTTGCAAATTTTGGGAACAACTAATCGTGGAAGATGGGAGATTACAACATTCGATCAAACAACACGCAATGACAAAATCTTATTTTTTGGTAGGTAGTTGCGATAAGACTTGGTTTTTTGGGCTTTTTAAAGCCCTATATTTCTTGTTTATAGTACAATTGGTGGGGTGGTGTACACCTCGTCACCTCTGTCTACACAAGCTACGAGAACAAAATCTAGTCCGTGTAGGTGCAAATTGTCCATAGGTTTGAAGAATGGTATATTACATGGCCTGCTCTTGGCAAGGAGGCTGCGTCTATTGCTACTTCTATCTGCCTTCAGCTATTGGAGCATTGGAACTCCAGGATGCTCCTTGGATTAGCCCAAGTCTTGCTCGGTGCCTTTGTATAGTACATGGGGAGGGATGTAGTAAGTCTTACCCGTTCTTCTAGGTCCGGGGTGCAAATCCGGCTTTGTGTCTTGTGTGTCGTGTTTCATTGTCTCATAGTTAGAGTTGCCCCTTAACCAGCTTCATCTTGTTCCCTTTTGGTCTTCTACTAAAGTCCAAAGTGTTAGTTTCTAGGTGTAGGAGTTTTGGCCTTTCTCCTTCGGCCTTTATTGTCTTCAGGTTTGGAGTGGCTTCTTGGGTGCGGGTCATACTCTGGGGTGCTCATGTAGCCTACCTTTCTATATATAGGTGTATCGCTACGAGGAGAATACGTCCACTCCTATTGCTTCATTAATCTTCCCTTAGGTCAGTGTCCGTCCTTGCCTGCCTGCACGTTGTGAAGTCCGGGGTGCTCCCCTTTGTATTTTCCTTTACATGCAATTGCAAGTTCGGGGTGCAATTAGCTTGCAGCTTGGGTCGCTTTGCATGTCTTTGTGCCTGCGTAGTGCGCTGGCTACAAGTCGCGTGCATCCTCTTGTGTCCAATGCTCTGTTGGAGCTGTGTTGTGGTGTCATTGACATAGTGTTGGGGCTTTCCTCTTCATGTTGTGTCAGCTAGCCGTGTCTCCAAGGGGCATATCCACCCTCTTAGTGTCATGTCAGTGTGCCATGATTCTCAGGTGCCGGTCCGCTTCCGTTGCGTCTTGTTTGTGCGTTGTGACTCTAGGGTGCTGGTTTGCCCTCTTAATTCTACGGTGGTGTGAGTTGGGGTGACGCTCAAACTTTGGGGTGTGAAGACAATCTTGCTGTCGCTCCTGCGTGTCTTTCCTATTGTGTTCCCCTTGGCCTTGCTCATCCCATGCCTATTTGTGTCCCTCCAAGGCATGGTGATGGACGTGCTGTCCCTCCTCGTGTATTGTTTTTGGTGTGAGCCCCATCTCCTGATTCCCCTGAGTTGCTTTTGTATGGAGCTTTGGGATGTGCTGGCAGACTTGTTGTTGCTCCCTCGGGTGCTTGTCTGTGAGTTTGGCCACTTCTTGGTGGTTTCACATGCCGCTCTCTCCAAAGTCCAAGATGTGCAGACAAGCATGCTGTCGCTCCCTCGCTTCTTTTTTACTTGAAGATTTCTGGCAATATATATTTCCATGGGTTCATAGCCATGTTGCAAAAAAAAAAGGCCCATTTGTCCTTGAAAAGTTCTTAGGTGGCTTCACGCTTTTCTTCATTTTTCAGGAGAGTGTAGATCTGCTTCCATGTTGCAGCTCTTGCATGGATGATTGTTGCCCATGTGGCCCCCATTGCTCTTGTGTTGCTCGGGGGTTGATCCTTGTATTTAGCATTGCATCTCTCTATCCAGATATATCAAACTAGGAACGACCTTAGAAGGTCCCATGGTTGGTTTTTGAAGACGAATTTACCTTCACCAATGTAGGATGTTTCATTTCTGCCTAATAGCGCAATGCTCATCCCACATATCCCATAATCTCCTTGGGTGCTTGCCACTGAGTTGAACTTGATCCAAATCTCCCTTGCAAATGCATATTAGAAGATCAGGTGTCTGCTGGTCTCCGCGGCATTATCACATAATGAGCATTTTGTATCAACAATTTGAACACAAAGTTTGAGCCATTGACCTATGATAGTTTACATATTGATGATTTGCCATATGAATGTGGCGTATTTGGCCGGACGTGAACCTTGCCATAGCCGCTACAAACTCTTGGTGATTAGTTCCTTGGAGAATTGTGAGCGTCTCATTTCTTTGATACAAATTGGTTCCGCTCCCTTCACTTTGAGTCATTGTGCGTATCCCATTCTGGATGTGTAGACATAGAATGGGGTTGTCTTCTCTTTCTTGTCCTTCTCCTTATTCTTCCAACTCTAGGCTCCAGGATCCCACACCTGGTTTACTACCATCTCCCCTCTTGCTGCCCACATGGTGTCTTCTTTTTTTAGAGGCTATGCTAGGTTGCACTTTGTGAATCTGCGCAGCTTGGCAAACTAGACCACAACTTTGGCCAGGCAGAGTCCCTCATCTAGCACCTTTGTAATTCCTTTGCCTTAGGAGAGCCTGCCGTGGTGATCCCCGCAAGAGTAGCATTCAGCTAGAGTGATTTCATTTTCCTTAGTGACTGAACTTGTAATATAAAAATTCCAAGAGGCCTAGTAATATGACCATTTGTCCGCTCCTAGACGTGTGTTCTTTGATCGTGGATCCCATGGTATGTGTGTAAGGACCTTAAGTCTTCTCATGATCTCTTTCTTTGTCGCTGCTTTGTGTCTTGGTAGCAGGTCTTGTATTTGTTTGGCTCAAAGCCAGTCGTTATCCTGAGCGCTCCACACATCTCGGATTTTGGTAACTCCCGTGCATGGCCATATGTGTAAGCCCATGTTTGGGCCCATGCCTAGCATTGTGCCTTCACTCTTGAGAATAAGAGGGTTGTCGAAGAGCAGCTGTCTAAAAATTTTCTCCGGGTAGATTGACTCTGTCAGCATTAGGCAGCCACACACTACTACAAACACTTGCATGCATGCATGCGTAAGCACCAAGAGTCCCATAGTGCTCACTCCTCTGCTATAGAATAGCCAATTTGGAGATGCGTGTCACTTGGTGTCCCCTAGAGATCTTCTGGTGTTGATTTTGTTGAGCAAGAGTGCCTTCCATGGCTCCCCTCCAAGTACTAGTGATTGCATCACCATCTTAACCATGAATGCTTGTGACTAATGGAGTAGGTCAATGAACTTCATCTTGCCTTCCTCTCTTGGAAGAATACAAGTCGCCCATTTCACCTGTGCTGCGCATTTTCCATCATCCCTTCATGTCCATAGGTACGCGCGGAGGAGACTGCAAATTTGGTCACAGCAACGTGGTGAGAGTCCACAACACGCTGCATGTACCAGCAAGTTGTTGCTAACACATGGTTACAAATAATAATCCTCCCTACTTGGGATATGCTCTTTGCGGCCTATGCCCTTAGTTTCTTCTTGAGTGTGGTGAGAAGGGGGCCGTGTTCAAGTCTCTTGTAAGTCAAAATCCAACTTGTGGGCCAAGGTATCTAACGCCTTCACCTTCCTTAAGCCACTTTAGCCCAATGCTGGCTCTCCAATCAAAGGTACAAGGCCTTAATGATGCCCAAACTGCAAAGGTTTTGTCCCAATTGACTTTTGCTCCTAATGCCAAACAGAATGTGGAGAGTACTCTGTGTACTCGCTCTAGGTTCTCCACCATTCCTCAGAAGGAAAGAACGATATGGTTTGCATAGGAGGCCTCCCTTAAAGTGGTTGTGTTTGGTAATCTAAACCCTTCCATCCCATAGCGCCCTTCCTCCAGCATATATTGAAGGGCATCAAGTACAACCACAAAAAGGAAGGGAGTTAGAAGACAGCCTTGGCGCACCGAGCGCAAGAGCTTGAAAGTTGGCCATACCTCCCCATTTACCACCATGGTAGAGCTGGCGTTTGCATAGAGCAATATAATACCACGTATGAAGTCTGCATGAAACCTTTATTTGCCCAGAACCTCCCTCATAAACTGCCATGAGATCTTGTCGTAGGCCTTCTCAATGTCTAGAAAGATGAGGGCTAGGTCTTGATTGGATTTGATTGCATACTCCATTGATTCTTGGGCCAAAAAAATGTCATCCATGATGCTCTTGCCATGTGTGAAGCCCGTTTGGAATGGCCTGATGACTTCTGGCAGTAGAGGTTGTAAGTGTTGTATCAAAACTTTGGCCACTATCTTGTAAAATGAAAAGAGGAGTGTAATGGGGCAGAAGTTCTTGATTAGCGTTGCGTCCCTTTCTTTTGGTCTCAATGCTATCACTCCCTGGTTATGTTTTTGCGAGAGTGCCTCCGTAGCAAGCACCTCTTTGAATGCTGCAAAGATATCTTCTTGGAGGCCATTTTCACAATCTTTGTAGAAGTCCGTCAATGTCTCGTCAATTCTCGCTGCTTTCCCCCCATCCCAACAAGTCCTTGAAGGCCTCTTGAAGTTCCTCATTCATGAGTTCTCGCGTGAGCCACTCATTGTGAGCTGGCGTAATGATTACAAGAATGCTCTCCAACACTATGTTTCTGTCTCTCTCCATCTGCAGTGTCTCAGGTTTGTAGTGTAGAGTTTGGTGTAAAAGTCCATGATGGCGGACGCCATCTCGGTCTGATCAAAGAGAACTGCTCCATCCACCGTGAGTTGAGTGATGCTTGAGCGGTGCTGTGCGTCTTTAAACACCTCAAAGAATTCCCTTGTGCACCTGTCGCCATTGGTCATCCATCTCAACAATACAACGTGATATTGAGTCTCCAACTGCTCTAGCATAAGGTCTTGCAATTTTGACTTGGCTATGTGGAGCTTTTTCGTTACCCTTTGGTCATTCTATCATATGGCAAGGGTAGCTTTTGCATTCTGGATGGACCTTTGCGCTCCATTCTCTGCTTTGTATTTTTCTACTTGTCTGTCCTTGCAAATTTCTTCTGCTTTTGCCATCACATTGTCTTGGGCTACTGTGATCCAATCCATGGCAGAGTGGCCCTTGCCTTAAGGTTTCCCCTCTCCCCATGCGTTGCTAAGGCGGCCCTTGGCTTGCACAGTATGTGCCAAGTATTTTGAGGTTGAAGAACCGCCACTTGGACGGCCATTGCAACCTAGGGAGCACCTTAAAGATGATTGGAGCATGGTCCGAAAGGCAAGTGTGGGGTTGTATGCATATCTCTCCCTCCTCTTAGGTTTATGTCATTGGAGACATAGAACCTATCGATGCGAGCGCTTCTCCTGCTCGTTCCTTTTCTATTATTATCCCAAGAGAAGCCTTTGCCCAAGCTTTGTTGAAATGTATCTAGAACCCATGCATCCTCCATGCCATAGTGGTTGATGAAGTGGGTCCAGGCTAGCTCCTCTTTCTTGTTTGGCATGGTGCAATGTTGCATATTTCCTTGGCAATCATCTTCTCTTTCAACAAAGTTGAAATCACCTGCTAGGATATATGTATCCCTTGGAATGTTGGCCGCAATCAATTCCCTCTAGGTTTTGCTTCACTCTTGTGAGGTAATCGGCACGTAGATGGTGAGTATGGTGAGCGAGCTCTTGCTGTCTATTTGCAATGTGATGTACTGTGCTCTGCCCAAGATGATCAACCCCACATTGTTTACCCTTGCGGCCAACTGTGGCGCGACTAGTATCGCCGTTCCCGTGCCATCTCCCCTTGCTATCATGGTTGTGGATGGCTAGGTTCCACTCTCATCTCCCCTTAGCAAATGGCAAGCTACATGTGCCATTGCCGCAAAGATTCTCCTTGAGCAAATGCTCCTAGAGCATGATGATAGATGGCATGTAAGCCATGCGGTCAAATAGTCTTCAAATGTGTGTTTTTTTAAGGAGCCCATTGCACCTGTGCTTGCTCCGCAAATATTGAAGGCCACCAGAGTGATTCCTTTGTCTATCATTTAAAATACGTTGTTTGATAACCGCCTATGGGAGTTGCGTAAGTTGCGTCCTCCTCGATGTATGCGTTGCTGGTTGTCGCCAAGCATGATAGTTGACTAGTAAATACGAAGGAATCCTCCATCTTGCATTGCTTCTTTACTAGCAACAACACTAGTGTGGATGGTTGGGAGTTGAGTTTGTTACTCACGATTGCCACTATCTCTGCAAGCCTTGCCCATTTGGCCAACCGGTGGTTGCCTTAGCTGCGGCCCTTGTCCTGCTCCAACTGTTTGACACTTGTACTTTTGTACCAAGTGAATGCCATCCCCTTAAGGCACTTGGCTTTTGTCGTTACCTTGAGCACAGCTAGCATTGTGAGTTTGGCTCCCTCCTCATCCACCTCTCTCCCTCTTGCAGACCACGTAATTGATTCCCAATGATGTAGTTTCAAAGGTTTCCTCAATGTAACCCGGAGGTGTTCTTGGACGTGGTGCAAGATTTTCTCCTTCACCTTCGTTGTTCATGTGTCTGACGCGCTATAAGAGACCTGCAATGGGGCTGTGAGTTCAGGGTGATCCTCTTCAAGGTCTAGCAACATCTCTTTGCCTCTTTCTGTGTCCTTGTAGACTAGCGGCCAGATGGTGAGTATTTTCACCCTTTCTTTAGCCCGGTTGTGAAAATGAGTGTTGAATGTGGTAATTGCCTTGTTCGTAAGTGTCTAGAATTGAATCAGGGGTTGGATAAGGTGTGTGCTAATCTCTTGATCCCAAAATTTGCCTTCCAATGGCGCTACGGCTAGGAATAGTTCATCTTCCTGCTCCAAGAGCTCTTCCTGAGCCAATTGAGCCTCCTTTGTTTTCTTCTTCTTCTTTTTTGGTTTCAAGTTCAAAGATTGTACAATGGTGCCTCAATAAGATGAAGGTATCCGGGCAATATATTCATTTCGTGTAAGGAAAGCATTCATTGTAACCAAACACATCTTTTGTAGCTCCCCAACCGTTAGGGACAGTCATTTCCTTCATCTTATCTAAGTGTTTTTTCTTATAAAGGTTCATCTTAACGAGGCACTACTGTATGTTGAGATGCTTGGCCTATTGTTTTTCCTTTCAATCCGTGGTGCACGTTTCCACTCCCAATGAGTCAAGTTCTAGGGGAGGTAGGTAGTTGCTACTTGATGATTTTTACAAAATTGTACAAGTCCCTGATTCATCTCAAATTTTGTGAGCAGCAAGATTAGTTGTGAATGCACACACTTGTAAATTATTGAAGATTGTACTTCTTTTTATGCCAAGTTTTAGGGCTTCAAATTGTTATTGCACAAAAAACAATGACCAACACAGTTGGTGACGGTTGCCATAATATGGGTCTAAAACATGCTTGAACCCTTGCCAAAAAATTTTTTGCTACTACAAAGCACACAAAAGGAAGCTTGCAAGGGATATTGACCGTTTGCAGCATGTAAAACGATGCTTGCCACCATGCCTTGTATGGTGTTTTACTCAATTAAATATCTTGCAACACTTGTTCAACATTTGACTTTCTTTGCATTTACTCCATTAGCACGGACAACTTGCATGCTTTCATAATTGTAGTTTATAGCAAGATCAAAAAAGTAATCTAGTTCTTCAAATAAGCATTTCTAATCCAAAAAGACAGTATACTATCTCTAGGGCGCTTAGGAGTTAAGATTATAAATGATTGCACCTAGTTTTAGAATGGCTAAAAATCAAAATCCAAAGTATTTTTTTTTGTAAAAGCTATTCAAGATTTTAGTGTTTTTAATGTGTTTTTGTTTTTGTACATTAAAATTGTCCAAAAGTGGTATGGATATAGTGTACTATCATCCCTATTCTCAATATTCAAAGAATAGAGACATGGCAGTCTCTTCTTAATTTGTGGGGCAACATTCTTTGGGAATTATTTAAGAAATTATTTCTCTTCATCCTGCATGAGAAGATTAGGGTGGAGAAGCCTTTGCACTCAAAGTTTTCACCATTGCTTCTCTTTTTTTCACCCTTGCTCCTCCTACTCTCATCACTATTTTCTTATAAAAACTTCTCCATTATCCAATATATATACAATCTACACCACCTTTTAGTAAGGGGAGTCACGTCCTTTTCATGAAAAAGCTCGGGTCGATCACTCTTTGTATATTGGGTACCCCCTGTGCAACAATGAGGTATTTTTTAAATGGCTATTTACCTCTCATGCAGAAATAAAAGGACCTCTATAATTATATAATTTGGCAAATTGACATATATTATGGCACTCTATAATTTCTTATACGACCTAAAAGATTCCATTTTTTGTCATGCTATTTTTTTATAAGGAAAAGAAACAAATTGTCAAGCAAAGACGTCAAAAGATTTTGAATAAAAGGTACAAAAAAGCATATAAACATTTGATGGTTGGAGTTTAATACTATAAGAAAATTATTTTATTTTTTTACACCCTATTTTTTTTGTTAAGTCATTTTGGTTGGTGCCCGGATTGGTGTTAGGTTTTAAATTTTTTTCACATCCTATTTTTTTTTTGTTTGGGCCCTAGTTATGGCACCTTTGTGTACATAAAATTTTGATATTTATTTCACTTCCCATTGTTTTTTGTTAGAAATTTTTGTTGGGCTTAAATTTATATTTGATTTTGATACCCTATTTTTTGCTATGATATAGGCTATGACACTTTGGTTGGTTTGAGTTTTGAATTTTTTTCATTTCATATTATCTTTCTTAAGTCACTTTTGCTTTGACTTTTTATTTAATACCATAAGGCCCCTCGAATACCTAGCTGCCTGTACAAATCCATACTAAATATAGTCTTGTACATAGGACAACTCCAAAACTTGTTGTTACGAACTAGTTTGTAATGATGGTTACGTTAATTAGAGGTTGGTTACCATTCCTCTTTCCTTCTTAAACCAAGTGAGGAGGTTTGTTCCTCATTTGACATTTTGCTTAATACAATGGAATACTTTGAATGTCACCTTTGCGTCTCTTAGTGTTTGTTTCTACATTAGGTTATGATCTCAAAATAGGAAAAGAATGTCAACTCTTGATCTTGTATTGTAACATAATGTCAAGTCCTTGAGAGTCCACATTCGGATGAGGAGGCAACCGGGTAGGAATGTATTTGGTTTTGACAAATGTAGGATGTTGCCTTTTGGGAAATTATTGTGAAGTAAATAGGCTCGAGAGTTCTTGCAAATTTTCTATGGTGGTAGGACTAGCAAACAATTTGTGCGGTTTTCTTTTTCCAAAATTTTGGCATGTTCTACTCAAGGTTCAAATGCGTTCTTGGAGTTGTTTGTTGGTTCTATCGAGGAAGTAATTTTAGGTTTTGATGCATTCACCGTGGTTGGTAGGTAGGATAACGGCCAATTAATTGGTAGTGATTAAGAAGGAAAGAAGAGTAGAGGCATAAATGAAATAAAGTTAGGGTTAGGAAATACTTGCATCAAGTAAATCATGTTGCAAGTTTCAACAATGCTTGTCTACAATGGCAAGATTGTGGTGGGTGAAGAAGGTTGGAGAAGTCATGTTGTGAAGTTAGGTTGAGCTACCGCGGATTGTGAGCACGTAGCCGGAGATCCGCGAGGGCTTACAATGCTAGAAGGGGTGGGGTCGGAGTTGGCCTCATTCATACAACAACAAATTCAAAATGTGTTTCAAGCGGCGATCTCCCACTTGGTGCAAGAACTTTCAGAGCGTGCAACATTGGGGCTAGGGCTGGTAGCGTCATCCACATCCGAGGAAGAAGGGCAAGCACCAAGAAGAATGGAAGAGCCTCGAGATGATGGATTTCATATCAAGGAATCAAAAGTAACGGAACCGGATAAGTTTTTCAGAAAGAAGGATAACGAGGTGTACTAGTGGCTTGCACAATTGCGTTTGGTATTCCGAGGTAAGCCACGCACTTATAATTCTGATGCCGATAAAGCCGCTTATGCTCTTTCATATATGACAGGGGTTGCACAAAATTGGGCGATGCCACTTTTGCAAGCTCTTGATGAAGGATGTGATCATGAGCTGTTGACGGACTATGATGCTTTCCGGAAATCCATTATTGGAGTTTACGGTGACTTGGATGGACAATGTAACGCAGAAGACCGTTTAGGTCGGCTTAGGCAAACCGGTTTGGGGGCATCATATATTTTTACGTTTAATGAATATGCCGCTCAAATCGAAAGGAATGAAGCTAGCTTGGTGGCTCGGTTTTGAGGAGGACTCAAAAATGAAATCTTGGATTCCATAGCCACCGCAGAGATCCAACCACAAAGACTTCAAGATTGGATGGCAATGATGTCCCAGATTGATGAAAGGCTATAGGGCCGACGGCAAAATCGGCGGGTACAATCCAATTCTTAAAATGTTAGAGTTCCAACCGCTCCTTTCCGTGATTCAAGTGCGAGGTCTCAAACAAATTCGGGCCTAGTGCCTATGGAGTTTGGCGCGACTCGAGCCACGCAAGCTTTGGCAAAAACGGCAACGGAACGGCTAGAGTATCAATACTAGGGGCGATGTTAGAGTTGCGGCAAACTAGAACATATCAGAGCTATGTGCCCCACGAATCCCTCTAGGCCACTTTCAATTTCGGCTACCATGAAGATGGAAAAAATAGCCTTGGGAAATGAGGAAGCCCGGGACTGAGTGGGAGGATTCAGTACCCGGGCATTGTCTAGACGGCGGCGGTTACAATTCCGAAACAAAGCACAAGCACAAAACGGAGGGATGATGAGCTTGATCATGAGCAAGGAACCTCTAGTGATTCACGAGGATCCGGGAAATGTATTGACTCTATTGTCTCTACGGACTACTTTGGATCCGGAGGCCCATGTAACGTTGGATGTCACAATCAATTCCATGGCAGCCTCCACCGTAGTGGACTCAGCAGCCACAGAAATCTTCATGCATCCTAGGTTTGTAGAGGAGTGCAATGCAATCCTAAAACTCAAGGGAGCACCAAGAGAAGTCCAAGTGATTGATGGCCGAATGATTAATTCTGGACTTATTACACACGAAGCGGTGGTTGAACCTGTAATTAGGAGTTATTGTGAGAAGTTGGTAGCGGATATCACCAACACAGGAAGATACCCATTTATTTTGGGCATCCCTTGATTGATTCGTCACGACCCAACTATTTGTTGGTCACAAAGAAGTGTAATGTTCAACTCAGCGTATTGTAGAGCAAATTGTACAATGCCTGAAATAATGAGCCTCCATTCCGGAGTTGGAAATGATGCTTGGCGACAGTCAACGGATGGTGGGATTACCGCAAGTGTACTGCATTCACAAAGCAAAGTTCACGAAAGAAGAATTGAAAAAGAAATTAGC
>OY987248.1:21161666-21341398 GCA_963920765.1 Ulota crispa | reverse complement strand
TGGGAATTGATATGTGTACCACACCCTTTCAATTACTGTACCACACCCTAGAGTAAATTTTAGATTTTTGCCATCAAATAGCTGAATTTGAGAATTTGGAATTCAGATTTGAAATTCAACACCATGATTTAGTCTAGCCATAAAAAGTTGCAGTTCAACAACACCCAATGAAAAAGTTTAGCTAGGGAGAAAAGTGTTACTTTTACTTTTGTTTGTAAAAAAAAATAAGCTTTTTCATTGGGTGTTGTTGAATTGCAACCTTTTTTGTGGTTCTAGACTAAATCATGGTCTCTAAGTCCAAATCTCAATTCCAAATTCTCAAATTCAGCTTTTGATGGTAGAAATCTAAATTTTACTGTGGGGGTGTGGTACAGTAATTGAAAGGGTGTGGTACACATATCAATTCCCATTTCCAAATCACACTTTTTGTTTCAGCAACCTAAAATAACTCAAGCATCACTTTCCACTAAAACTTTAATGAAGCATTACAGTTAGAATATACAAATTACCAAAAGGACTTTCAAGAGCCATGATTGAGTGCAAGCAAACTCCATTTTTATTTTTTCAATCACATGGAAAGATTACTCCTAAAATTGGATGTAAACAAAAATTGAGATGGATCAAAGTCATTAGGTAATTTTTTATTTATTCCTTGCCCTCTATTTGATGCTCTAATGTTGGACATCGTTCAACTTGTATCTACACCTCAACTCAATGTATCAGCTTGTTAAAATTTCAGGAATCAAAAATAACTTCCCTCGTAAACTATGGTCAAGTGTCAACGAGCTCCAAATTTTTAGTTGTAAACCCCTTCTAAATTTAGATGGACTCTAGAGATGGCATCTGAGTTTTATGCAACTAAATTTGCAAGAGCTTAGTATTGATTGATAGTTAAAAAAAATCTGTGTCCTATTTTCAATATCCAAATGTAAAGCATTCAACAAAGTGTTTAAACATTCTCCAAGCTTAGCTAGAGTCTGCTTATCATCTGCATTTATTTGGGCATGCATTTGGGTACATGCTCAATTTACGGATACATGGTGCTTTGTGGATACATACTAGCTTATGGGTACGTGGTTGTTTATGCTTGCGTATAAGAGCAGCTTCGCTGCAATTGGAAAATGATACTTCATCAATATTTTAGCTGAAAGATTTGCACTCCAAGCCTCTAGAGCACCACCTTTATGGGTTTCTATACTTTGTGAAGAGGCGTTACAATGTTTGCTCATACCACTGTGCAAGTCTTTGAAGACCTCGTTGTAGCTCGTGCAAAAATCCAAATCCATTGATAATACCACAAATGGGGTGAGAGAGAGCTACACATCCGTTAACACAGATGGGATAAGAGGGAGGTGCAATGCAAGTGTCCTGGAAGGAGCAAAGACATTACTCTAAGTGGCATGCACTATTTGGAGCATGATCCGTGGGCAATAAGCAATGAGCCAAGATTTTTTTGTTAGAATACTATTTTGATTGTGCATTTAAACTATCATCTTTTGAAAAGTTTGTTCCTTTTATTTATTTTTCATTGATTTTGAGTTCTAAATTGGTTCTTGCTCAAAAAAATCTTGACTCAGTGCTCATGTCTCACTGTTTTATGCTCACAAAGTAGTGTTGTCTTGGAGTGACTCTTCAAGAAACTTTTTGCATTTTATAAATATGAAGTGAAAGTAGTGGAACTGCTCTAAGTACATGGTTGTGTATGGGTACATGGTTGTGTATGAGTACATTTTTGCATATGGGTACATGGTCGTGTATGGGTACATGCTTTGCATAGGGGTACATGGTCGTGTATGGTTACATAGTTGTGTATGGGTACATGCTTGCACATGGGGTGTATGAGTATATGCTCGCATAGGGATATATGCTCGCATAGGGATATATGCTCGCATAGGGATATATGCTCGCATAGGGATATATGCTCGCATAGGGATATATGCTCGTATAGGGATATATGCTTGCATATGGGTACATGCTCACGTATGGGGTGTACGGGTATATGCTGGCGTATGGGGTGTACGGGTATATGCTAACGTATGGGGTATATGCTAGCGTATAGGGTGTACAGATATATGCTAGCATATGGGGTGCATGGGTACATGCTCACGTATATGTACCAAAGCATCCCCAGGCCCCAACTGCATAGTAATGGTGGAGTACCAGTAACTTAGTCCAGTACCATAGAGTCACGTTTGATGAGCTCCAGTGGGATTGAGTTGTGTGTGTAAGCCCATCAAAGGAAGGCTGTCAGAAGCACATCTCTGGGGTGGGGTGGGGGGTTGGGGAGGGCGGAAGTTGGACTGGCTCACTGCCTCACTGGCCCTCTAAGCTTACAGAGCCAAAAGGAGACTTGGGGACGGTTGGCTCACAGTTGGGCCATGACGTCCTCTTGTCAGACCCCCGAGTGATGGCACCACCAGTACAACAGGACAGCACTACAACTTACAACCCCTTTCCCTTTGGGGCGTGCCCCTGCCCTGCTGACAGCAACAGTGCAACCTTTCAACTTAATACCTTCACCCCAACCTAAATGAAAACATTTCTCATGCACATGCAAAGTACTTTTAGTCAGTCATGAAAATCTCTTCCTTTCCTTAGTTTACTCAACACGTATTACCTTGGAGCATCTCCAATGGAACCCGCTACTTCACCCGTCATATCACTTTCGTTTCCAAGGGACACGGTCACCCTCACCATGTTTACTCGGCAAACATGGGGTGGAATAATAATAATACAGCTAATTTTGGATGTGAAAATAAATGTCATCAAGACATATAATTAAATACGTGTAAACTTAAGTCTTGTAGGGTGGTTTGAAGGGCTGGTTATATCTATAAATTAGAGCGTCTCCATCGGTCCGGGCCCTTTCAAAGTTTTTTATCAGTTTTGCGCAGCTCTCAAGCTTCTTGATCTCCACCCACGTTCTTCAAAAAGGTGGCTTTGCACTCCAACACACCCCTAAATAATCAATTCACCACTTATCAAGGAAAGGAAAGTAGGGGATAAAGTTCATTAAATTTAAGATGAATAGTGGTGAATAGTGGCTTGGAGGACCTTTGCTAGACACTAGCTAGAAATGGTAAAACACAGTGTCAAGAGAGGGTTTTGAAAGGGCACAGAGCACTTTCATTCACTTTGAACGTGTTGGAGTCACTGGTGAAAATGCTCTTATGACAACTTGACTTGAGCAATTTGTGCAAAGGGGTTACTTTTTATCCAATTTGTGGTATGTCAAGCAATAGCGATTGCACTAAAGGCGCTCTTGTAGATGGTCTCAAGGAGAGCTCTTGAACGTTCATTGTAATGAGAGTATGATTGGGTAGATTCTCCTAGCGATCAATTCTTAAATCCCGATACTGAGGTAGGTTTTTAAATTTTCAACAAGGGTGCTTGTTGGATTGTTGTGGTGTTTGACTAGACACGTGTTTCACTATTGCCTTCGTGCCCAATTTATTTTTCAACAATTTGAATTGTAGTTCAAGCAACCACAATATGTAATTCTAAGTGATTTGAAAATTCTCACACATATTCTTGACACTTTTTTGACAAAATTGCAAAGATTACATGGCACACAAGTACATGAAATGGGAATCACTAACAATTGAAATTAGATTTTCTCTTTTGGCAATATTCAAAGATTAAAAAAAATCTCATCTTTGAATGCTGTGATCCTTTCAATGCTGAGGATTTAGGATTTGGTTTTTTTCTTGACATAGTGCAAAATCAATTTTTCTGTAAGATCATACGGTTGAAAAGTTCAAAAAATCACTCCATATCTTTGCTTTTGTGTGACTTTTTAGGACTTGGTATCTGGTAGTTTTTGTTTAAGAATTGTTTAAGGCTTTAGCACTTAAACGATATTAAATCTTAAAGAACAGATGCATCAATGTGGCTTGTCTTGCCTGTAGCATTCTACAGTGTTTTGCACATGGGCACCGGTAGTATTGCTTCAAAAAGTTGGAAAAGTCAACAGTGCATGGTGCCCTCATGAAAATTGCAAGAAGGGCAGCTCGGGAGCTAACACCATGTATCACAATTTGAGTTACAAAATAAAATGAATGTATCTCAAGAGAAATTTTTTGCCTTCCATGATGCATTACGCTTTTATGATCACTTCTGAAAAAAAATCAGATCAAAATTGGTCTTTTTCTAGGATACAAAGTTTTTTTTTGGAGGCAACAGGCGTTTTTTGTCCGTGCCAACGTTTAGGGGTTAAGCACTCATTCAAAAAAAACTTACCTTCCGCAAATATCATGATCTGTTTCCTTTTTCTAAACAGTTTTACAGGAATTATTAGTAATTCAGTATTTGCCAAAACCTGGACTCCATTTTTGGGTAAGGTCTATACCATGAGTGGCGGTTTGTGAGCAGTAGTTATAGATTTTTTTGTTAAAGTATCAAATTTCACCTATAAATGCATACATACGGCCATGTGTTTATAAATTTTAAATTTTATCTCTTGAAAAAGTAATTATTTGTAGTTTTTCAACTAATTTTGAGTTAGAAATTGGTTCTTGCTCACATAATCTTGGCTCAGTGATTTACGCTCATAAAATAGCATTGTCCCCCAATTTTCTTGAATAGTTAAAACATTACATGACTTTTAGTTTTGTTTTGGGGCAATACAAGAAGACCCTTAAATGACATTCTCTATAATTCACCACTGCATGAGTGAAAGCACGTTTGCGGCTAGTACAATTCAAGTTGTTTTTCTTGTATTTGGAATGAATCCACACATTTACTACATTTGAGATCAATCAAGAAGTTAAAATATAGATTAAAATAGTTGAGCTATTTATGATACCAAACTAAAACTTTTTGTTGGTAGCAAATGCCAATTATATGTCAACCTATTTATTGTCCCCATAAGACGTTTGGAAACATAACATTTGTATGACAAGGGGTACATGGGACGGTGCGTATCGCCCATGTACCCATAGTCAATGTTTTTTTCACCTACCACACACCACATGACCTCACATGAATGGAGAATTTTGAGAAGGAGAGAGGTACATTGGTTCATTTTCTGACAGGGTAGCCTCATGAAGCCCAAAAAAAAAAAAACACTCCCCAAAGTTATTCAAACTCCGTGACAATATATGGCGATATATGGCAAAATATGATAATATTTGATGCAAATGGATGAATCCCGGGATTCAATCCAAAGTCTTGGTTCCTCAAAAGCAGGACAAGGCCCCAGAAATTCTGAAATTCTGAAATTTCTAAGAACTCACACGTAAACGTGACAAATGCATGTGACCCCAGGCGGTCTTTCTTTTTTTAATTTTACGAGGGTAGAGCAACCGGCACCTAACAATGCAAGCAGGTAAGGAAAAAATGGCACAGTTGGTAATTGTCTACATGTGATGTTCATCCACCTACTACACTTATATTAACAAAATTTATCCAGCATATGGCAAGTTTGATGTTGGCTTGGGGAAGGATTTGGCAATTTCATCAATTTTACCACCGTGTTATTTCAGTGTTATGGTAACCAGTGGCTATATGAGGTAAGATTTAGGCAAAAACTTTTGCCAAAAACAAAAAAATCACTAATCCGACCTCCCTAATTTTGACACTCTTTAATTAGTGTGGATATGGGAAAAAATGGATTATGTGTGCCCCATGGGCTAACATTTACTACTCTGAATATTGCATTTAGGTTGCCTCACATTGTTTTCTCAATATATACGTACTGAAACCGCAGTAATTTTCATCAATAATTGTTGCAATGAATGAATTTTGAAGGACTTGACAACAACAACCACATTGTCAAAAAATAAATTAGCTGCATTGAGATCATAAACCATGTGAAATCCTAATATCTAGAGGGTTGCATGCACCTCCAAGTGACTAAGCAATAATTCATGAGACAACTTTCTAGGATATGACAACCTAATGATTAAAGCAACCTAAATGAAATATTTGTTGTAGTATAAAGGACTTTTTTACGGTGGAACTTGTCATTTATTTTATTAGAATGGAATATTGTTTAGCTTGTTAATTTCAAATATATGTGATTTGGACTCTCACTAAATGATTATTATCTTATCATAACGCCTTAAAGTATCAACTATGAGTGCTGATTTTAAACAACAAATGAATACAAGTATGTTTCACACATACAAAAATTAGTACAAAATGGCGTTCCACTAGTTATGAACCATCCAAAGTCCATAAATTGACTCGACTGCACTGGTTTGCAAAGCATCGGTAGATGTATGCAATATATTGAAATAATTTTGGGACATAAAAAGTCTAGAATTACATGAATGATTCATAAATAGTTAAATACGCCATCTTTTTCACATCCATCGAAACACTGTTAGATTCAAAAAAAATCACCTCAACAAACAAGTACCCCCGCTCAAAAAATAGTCATGAGAAGAAACTTCAATAAATAAGCAAAGACATGATCTGATGATTGGGATTGGAAATTTGCATTAACCCCTAAGGATGAAGCAATCCTTTGCGATCAGTATAATATGGGGGATTTTTCTTGTATTTGTAGTGCACCTATACCTTTATTACATTTGAGATCAATAAAGAAGTTAGAATATAGATCAATGTTGTTCTAGTGAGGTGGTCAAGATCCTAAATTAAAACTTTTTGTTGGTAACAAATGCCAATTATATAGCAGCGTACATAGTATGTATTATAGTAGTTCATTCTTTTAACCCCTAAATGTCCAAGGGTGTTTTTCTTGTATTTGGAAAGTAGTTTTGAAGTTTTTGAATTGTCCTTGTAAGATCATTATTAAACATCAAAAAAAAATTGTAACCGTTGAATCTTGAACTTCAAGGTTTCTAAATGGCACTACCCAAATAGAATCCAAAATGGCCTCGCAAATTTTAAGATATTTGTGATTGAATGATGATGAGTATAGGATTTTTTGCTTTTTTTGGAGTTGCCCAAAACTTCCAATGCAAATTGGCAACTTTTGGATACAAAATTGGGAAACAACCACTTAGGATGCTTTAGTGTTTATTGTTGTTACTTCATAACCAATGGCCCCTCTTCCAAATCCATGACCACAATTTCACAAATGAGCCTACAACGCAACTGTCAAAACGCAACATCCTAATACAATGAAATTTTCAGCTTCAATTATTGACCAAAAACCATTACAAATGAAAGATTTTCAACAATGAATAGATTCTAATTTTAATGACAAAGACATTCCAATTGAAATTAGTCCAAGAGCACTTTTAGATTTTGTTAGATGTCAAAATTTCAGAAAAAAAGGCCTTTATTGCCCAAGGGAGTGCCCAAGGGAAATCTTCACCTTTTGCTCAACTTGATGCCTGTCTTTTCAATGTGGCAACTTCTCATAGGCTCTGTGACATTATTCTCAATACTATTCACAACACTATTCATGACAAAAAATGTATGCTTGTAGTTAACCTTTCACCAAAAATAAATGGAATAAGATATGGAGGAAGTTGAATTTGAACGGTGAAGCTAACTTCAATGCGCAACTTTTCAAAAAAAATAACCTCAAAACAATAAAATATGTGCCTTCAAGAGGGTTTCAAAGTTTCCTAAAAAATTTTGGACACTAGAATGTGGTGCCTCGGGCATTTAGGGGTTAAAGGTTAAACTGTTTTGAGAGCCTATGACCTATTTGAGGTACACTTGTAAACCAACACACCTTATAGTTTGTACTTTATTCATACAAAGTAAAAAAAAAAAAAAAGAAAAAAAAAAAGCACTATAAGCTAAAAACTGAGTGCTTTTCCAACTTGCATCAAAACCCAAATTTTTATTTTTATTTTTTTAAAGGCTAGTTTTAGGTGTACATTTCTAGAAAATTGAATTGTTTGTCTAGGATGTGGTACACTAAATATTGCATTTAGGTTATTTAAAAATTAGGTTGCCTTGCCTTATGAATTTACATCAAGTTTCATACTCCTAATCACTTGGAGAGACATGCAATTTTTTAGATATTAGGATTTCACATGATTTACTACCTAGATGCCACTAGTTTGTTACTGGGCCCTTCAAAATAGTTTATTGTAGTGATTATTGATGAAAATTATCGTGGCATTAATAAGTTTATATATAGTGTAAAATGCCAAGAAACTTATGTGGGCAACCAAATGCAACATTTAGTGACTGTACTTACCGTAAGCCAATTAATAAAAGCCCCCTAAAGGCTGACTGCCCTGTTGCTTTTGAGTTCAGAATTGGGAACAGAGGGTTCTCTTTATTGCGTTTGGATGGGAACACTGTACTGAACTGTACAGTCATGGCCGTGGAACTAGTGGTGCAATGTTGTTGCAGGACACCCCCCTCTCCTCCTTTATTCTACTATTTTTTTTCGTAGTACTTTGAAAATTCTGGTACACGTTTCCTTCTTTCCAAAGTTATAACTGATTTTTTCCAGGATTTTGTTTCCTTTTGCGTCTAAAATACAGCAAAGAAATTTGTTGTCCAGAGTCGAGAGCAAACTCAGACAACCAAATGTGACAAGACCGGTTTGATAAAATCTACCAATAGCATGTTGGCTTGTCTGCCCCCAACCTTTAGTTAATTTTCAACCTATGGTTTTGGTACACAAGCATCAGAAGACTACAAAGACTGGTTTTTCAAAAAGGGTTACAAAATTTAGAAAAGTTACAGAGATTTCGGCCCTGATTGAATTGAACTCATTGGATTTCTGAATTTATTAAAATTAAACTAAAAAACAATCAGTATTTGCTATTAAGAAGGAAAGTTATGTTTTAAATTTTTATCCTCAAATATAATTAACCCTGGACAATTCCGTAGTCCACAAACTAAAAACCATGTTGTAGGGCAGAGGGAGATTATAAGTTTTGGTTGCAGGAAGAAATTGTATGGAGTGGATGCGGGGCAAATCCATGCTTGAAGAGTCTAGTTTTGGGGGATATGTGAGAAGTACATAGTTATACAGTAGTTAAATATGGCGTAATTTAGCAATGGAGAATATGCCATGTTTAACTTCCTTTTACTAGCAATTGGTGTTATTTTATTTTTAATCATACAAAAGCTTTTTTTAGAAACAATAATAAATTACCCATTTCGTAGGTAGATGTCATTGCAAAAGTGATCCCTATTGTTTGGGTGGTTTAGGTTCATCTTGGACGAATATACATTAATAGATGAACAAATGATAATTTATCCATCTGTTACTTGCTAAATGTTCTATCCAAGTAGCTTCATCAATCTCAACGTTGCAATTTGTATTATTTGAAAATCAGGAGAAAGTAATCTTCGGTTCTAGGTCCTTTTTCGAATTCAATATCCCGAATTTCACATTCAGAATAAAGGACATACTTTTATTTTCATAAACAAGCATTTTGCTGAATTGAAATCCAAAAGCTCACCATCGTCTGTGACGGTCCTTCCACATTTTTGCATTAACCCTTAAACGACCGAGGAGCCCTTTGCAGCCAATACAATATTTTGTATTTTCTTGTATTTGGAATGCATTCACACCTTTATTACATTTGAGATCAACAAAGAAGTTAGAATATAAATCAATGCGGTTCTAGTGAGCTAGTCAAAATCTCAAATCAAAACTTTTTATTGGTAGCAAATGCCAGTTATACGGCAGCTTATTTACTATGCAATACGTAGAGCGGTCATTTAAGAGTTAAGGTAGGAGCACCCATTACCAACATTGTATCTAATAGCATCATTCTCTACTTAGGGTATTTTTTAGAACTTAAATCTAGGTAAGCTATAGATAGCCTACTGTTGTTGACTAATATGCCGATAAGCTATCTATGAACCTAGATTTAAGTCCTAAAATGACTACCCTCAGTAGAGAATGACGCCACTAGGTACAATGTTGGTAATGGGTGCTTCTACCTTATTTATACAAAAAAAAATCTCAATTGATCACGAGAGGATAACCTTTTGAAATTTAATAAGTTGGTATTTGAAAGGGAACTTAATATGCTCCTTAAATACTGAATAACTTACCTTGGGTCATTATTTGTTTGTAATTCTATGTGATGGTGCAAGAAGGCGTGGTATCTAAAAAGAACATGCTTTGCGTTTTTTATTCAAACTGAAAGACACATCTTTCTTTGCATTGTCAATATATTTTCAGTGCTTGAAACCACGTACAAAGAGAAATCCAATAACCTATCCAACCATCTAGTTGGACCATTCGTAAACCCTCAATTCAAATAAACTTGAATTTCGATCCCAAGCCTTCTTGCGATAAGGTAAGTTCACCCAATTCTAACCCCTGAACCTAATGCCGTCAAGTGTACCCCATACCGTCAAGTGTACCCCATACCGTCAAGTGTACCCCATAAAGACACTTTGAATTTGAAATCTAGGCCAATCGTAGATACCTAATTATTTGTGACTTTTGAATTTGAAACCTAGGCTAGTCCTAGGTATCTTATCATCTATGTCACTTAGGATTAGCCTAAATTAATGATTCAAGATGTCCTCATGGGGTACATGTGACGGCATTAGGTTCAGGGGTTAGAATTGGGTGAACTCACCTTATCGTTGAAAATTGCAATCCACAACACCCTACATCCAAGACTCTTTAGTAAAAACAAAAATCCTTTCCCTTTCGTGTTCCCCATAAAACAACCAAAACCCAAAAGAACGAAAATCCCACTAGAATGGTCAAATGGCATGTAAGAAAGCCGCTGTCAAAGAAAAAAAACCTTCATAGCGAACGAGAGGGTTGACTCGAAGAGAATAGGCATTATGATGACATGGAACTAATAGCTCATTGGTAAACACGCCACGCTTTCCAACAGAGCTAAAAGTTTCAATTGAAGCCAAAAGAAAAAAGAATAAAAAAGAGGGCCGGGACCGAGGGGGGGGGGGGGGTTGGAGCTACAGTAATACATAGCGTGACGTGTCATCCAAGATATCCAAATAAAGAATCAAAAGGTCCAGTGTGTCCTCACCTTGGACCAAACCACTTTTCTTTTCCAAGAGCCCCACCTCAAGAGTTTTGCCATAGGGTTAGGTGTCCATACATTGGACCATTGAAACCCAAATAAGGCAAACAAGAATCGCATTGGAAATAATCCTCCACCCAGAGGCTCTTTTCGGCCCCCTCCCCCCAATTGCTTCCCCCCCTTGGATTTTCCTTTCCCCAGGGACCGGGATGTATGGAAAATGGGCAAAATAGAAAGTGGGAAATGGGAAATATCTGCCAGCCTGGCAAGGGCCAGGCAAGAGTGGTCACCTGTATCTCAATTTACAGCCTCAAATCCTGGTCTAAGGGCATCATCAATAGAGAACGGGCATTTGAGTGGGCCCCGGGACGGCAAAAAACACTGTTATTTTTTGACTAGTGTATAATTAGAAAATGAGATTACTATCATTGGAAGCGTATACAAAAACTCTTCAAACAAATAAAATGACATATGGTATTGAAGATTGGACAAACAAACTAACGCCTATTGAAAAGATAGCTATAGGACAAACAACACAACAAACCATGCCTAATAAAGAAAAATTAGATAGTGACATTCCAAATTCTGAAATTTGGAGTGCCACTATCTAATTTTTCTTTATTAGGCATGGTTTGCCGTGTTGTTTGTCCTATAGCTATCTTTTCAATAGGCGTTAGTTTGTTTGTCCAATCTCCAATACCATATGTCATTTTATTTATTTGACGAGTTTTTGTATACGCTTCCAATGATAGTAATCTCATTTTCTAATTATACACTAGTAAAAAATAACAGTGTTTTTGCTGTCCCGGGGCCCGCTCAAATGCCCGTCCTCTATTGATGATGCCCTAAATCTCTTTGTTTAACCCCCTGAGCACCCGGAGTTGTTTTAGGGTTTAGAAGAAAATGGGATTTTAATGGCCACCACAGCTTGGAAAATTACATTCAGAAAAAGTGATTGTAGGATTTGAAAAAGGACCATCTTCTTTGTTGATGTGGAGACTAGCCACGACTTTTTTCACAATACTGATCGAGAGAAAAAGTGAGATAAACTTGGGATCCCCAATGACAAGATCCCATCGTTGGGGAGCTTACGGGTTAAGCATGCTTTGCTTATCGAGTACCAACCAATCAGGTGTGAGGTTCCTAATTTTGTAAATGTAGTTAAAAAGTGAACCAAAGCCAATTATGTTTTAACAATGAAAATTGTGTATTCATGTTAAACTTTAGGTGATTTTTGTTACAAAACAGTTTATTACATTAAGAAATTTGTGATATTTGGTTGCCTTGGATTAGGAGGGCCATGGTATGAAAACTTGGGGCTGTTAACCCTTAACCCCTGAGCGCCTAGGCCGATTTCACCAAAATTAAAGTATTTGGAGATTGACGACTTTGATGCATTGTATTTCCGTCAATCAGATGATTCACAAAAAGTGACTATTGAGAATAGTGAAATAGCTACTTAGAAAATGGCTTGTAAATTTTGGGAACAATTGATTGTGGGAGATGGGAGATTATAACATTTGATCAAACAACATGTGATGACAAAATCTCATTTTTTGGTAGGTAGCTGCTATTTGATAATTTTTACAAAATTCTATAAGCCTCCAATTCCTCTTTAAAAATTGTGAGCAACAAGACTAGATGTGAATGCACACACTTATAAATTATTGAAGATTGCACTTCTTTTTATGTCAATTTTTAGGGCTTCAAATTGCTATTGCACATAAAACAATGATTGGCACAATTGGTGATTATTGCCATAATAAGGGTTTAGAACATGCTTGAACCCTTGCCACCAACTTTTCTGCTACCACTAAACTCACAAAGAAGCTTACAAGGAATTTTGACCGGTTGCAACTTGTAAAATGCAGCTTGCCACCACAACCCATACGGTGCCACCGCGCTCCATATGGTGTTTCACCCAATCAAAATCTCTTGCAGCACTTGTACAACATTTGGCTCTCCTTGCCACTACTCCATTGGCATGGACAACTTGAATGCCTTCATAATTGTAGTTTATAGCAAGATCAAAAAGTTAGATCTAGTCCTCAAAATAAGGCTTTGAAATCGTGGGAGGCAATATATGGGCGCTGGGGCGCTTAGGGGTTAAAGAACCATTGACCCCTTCAAGGGACAAATGGGATTTTGGGTATGTACTTACAACTAAACTACTTTGTGTGATTTTCTATTTTTTTTAACCCCTAAAGCCTTGAACACTCTTTTTTGGCAACATAGCAATTTTGGACAGCTCACTATCAATGGAGTTTTTATTTTTTTCTTTGAATTTTTTTTACATGATGTGTCCATGGAGTAGCCTTGAGGTCCAACAAATTTCATAACTTTTGACTTCATGGTTTAAGAGTTATGGCATGATATGTTGTTTTCTTTGCTCGGCGGGCATCCCGGGTAGCTCATAAAAACTTCTTCAAAAATGACTTTTTTTATTTTTTTGAATTAGTTTTTTAGATTTATGTTTACGCGGGAAGCTTTCAATTATTCAATTTTGATTAATGAGATGAAAGTTATGAGGAGTTCTGGTTTGGGCGTAGGTATGGAGTCTTTCAAAACCATACCTACCCCCAAACCAAAACTCCTCATAATTTTCATCTCATTAATCAAAATTGAATAATTGAAAGCTTCCCGCGTATACTTAAATCTAAAAAACTAATTCAAAAAAATAAAAAAAATCATTTTTGAAGAAGTTTTTATGAGCTACCCGGGCTGCCCGCCGAGCAAAAATAACAACATATCATGCAATAACTTTTGAACCATGAAGTCAAAAGTTATGAAATTTGTTGGACCTCAAAGCTACTTCATGGACACATCATGTGTAAAAATTTCAAAGAAAAAAAATGAAAACCCCATTGATAGTGAGCTGTCCAATATTGCTATGTTGCCAAAAAAAGGTGTTTAGGGCTTTTGGGGTTAAAAAAAATAGAAAATCACACAAACTAGTTTAGTTGTAAGTACATGCCCAACATCCTATTTGTCCCCCAAAGAGACAACGGCCCTTAATTTAGGGGTTAAGGTTGGGCCACACCAAACAAAACAGGCGTTTTGAAATAAATAAATGGTGGCGCTTTTGTTTTTGGGTAAGAGTAGATTTTTGATTTTCTAAGGCTTATTTTAATGGTTTGTTCATAAAACGGTGGTTCTAAGAGTTCACAAACTGGTGCCTCAAACTTCTTGTCCTATAATGGTGGAGAGGTTATCTTTAATAGAATAGTATATGAAATTTTGGAAAAGTGATTGTTCTCCAATTTTCCAAAAATACAAGTAACATCTACATTCATTTCAAATTGCCAATTTTTGCATGTGTGATCCTAGCATCAATCACCTAAGCATTGTTAAGCTTTAGGCCATAGTGTTTGAAGAATCTTTTTTTACTAGTACACATCCATGTGCATTACGCAAGCTAGATGTATGTGGCAATTGTAGCAATAGCAAGGTGCCTTTCTATATATGAGAGGCACCTTTTATCCTTACAATCTACCTCAAAATTCTAGAAGGTTTTGGAAGAGAGCATGGAGGGAGGGAGCTCATGCTTAATAATATAAGTAGATGGAAAAGTGTTACTTAGGGCAAAAATCCATGCTAATTTATAATTATAAAACTCATAAGCTACAAATAAGTTTGCAATATGAGATTGTTTGTTGTTTTTGGGTTTTTGAGTTCCAAAGGACAACATAAAAGTTTGTTCTTAGTTATAGTAATTTAGGCAAGGGTTATTCCATTCAACTCAACAAAGGTAATGTGTTGCATTTATTTGCAACACATGTTCTTTTGTGCTTACTTGCAACATGCAAGTAAGAGATTTGAAGGATTATTTGATCCTTGCCTAAGTTTTATATAGATTTTGCCCGCACTTGTTTCTTTGTTTTGATTGGTCATGCATCCATGCCAAGCCTCTGTGACACTGCAAGTGATTAGTGTCAAGTTGGACAATTTTTATCATTTAGACGTGTCCATCAGGTCATCTTTATCAATTTAGACATTGTTTTGTCATTTCTGACACATTTAGTCAATTCGGACATGTCATTGTGGATAATTTTCTTGTAGTGCCATTTTGGTTCTTATTCATGCTATGATTCTTGAAGGAGCCCTGCTATGACCTAAAATGTTGTTTAAGGGACAAACATCATACGTAATAGGAGGAGTTTATTTTCTACAATGTCTTTCCATGTTATATTGGAGTGCTACTTGCTTGTGGTCGTTAATACAAGGATTGTTTTGTTTAGCTTGATGCATGTCATTTATTGCATTGATTTGCAACATCAAAATTCTTTCATGTTTGCTTGCAATGTGCACCAAAGATTTTAAATTTATTTTAGTGTGATTATTTGTGCATCCATGCACAACTAACCTTCACAATTGGTTCTTAACCCCTAAACGTCTGAGTGTGCCACTCCGACCAATACAATACGAGGTATTGTTCTTGGATTTGGAATGGATCCACACCTCTACTGCATTTGCAACCAACAAAGAAGTTGGAGAATAGATCAATGTGGTTCTAGTGAGCTACTTGAGATCCCAAATTAATTTTTTTTATTGGTAGCAAATGACAATTATACGTCAAAGCATATACTATGCCCTATGGATGTTTAAGGGTTAACCCCTAAATGCCCAAAGCACCACATTTTGGTGCCGCCAATATTTTGAAGTTCAATAGAACCTAACTAAGCTGCTGTATTTACTATTTTTTATTTTATAACTATTCTTTATGAAGTCTAGTTTTAGCATCAAAAACCCAATTTTGAAAATTCTTGATTGTGAACTTTCTATTCAAGATTTTGTGCAAGGGTGTCCATTGCAATCTTGACTTTTTTAGTGTTGAGAGCTCATGAAAATGAGCCTCAAATACACTAGATCTTGGAGAAAATTTTACATCAGAAATTCATTTTAAAAAATTTGTAAAACTTATTGAAAAGCTGTAAATGGATTGGAGTTAAATGTATGTTATGTCCTTTAACCTCATATTTTTTTGGTGACCAACATTTTAGATTTGACATGTGAAATGAGGATTGAAAGATTTGAAGTCATTTTGCAGTTTTGACACCCTCTTTATCGAACATTATAATCTTTCAATCCATAAGTGGCACTGTTGTGTTTTCTTTTCCTATGTGATGTCTAACATATCTAGTTTGAATTTGTACGGTTACAATTAAAAGAAGGGAAAATATCAAAAATGGTCCTGACAATTGGTCGTATTTCAAAAACAAGCCTGACAATTTTTTTTTTTTCTTTTTTTTTTCTTTTTCTTTCCTTCTTATTGATTTCCTTTTATTCCCAAACTGGTTTATCAAAGAACTTCTTCCGTTATTTTCTCTATTTCATAATTATAAATATATAAAAATTAGACCGATTTTTTGGTCCATGTTTACAAATTGCAAATAGTTTTTTCTCACCTCAACCAGCTAGCTTTGAACTAGTTGCCGGTTCTTCCCAAACCTTATATATCAAAAGTAGGCCTTGCAACTAAGGTGACCAAAGTTTTGTGCATGTTTATTTATGAGAATTGATATGAGCACACTTGGGGTTTGATATAAGCACACTAGGGGAGGGGTAAATTTGAAATATTTATCATCAAAAGCTAAATTTGAAAATTTTGAATTCAGATTTGGTTTTGAAGACCTTGATTGAGTCTAGAACCACAATAGAGGTTACAATTGGACAACACCCAATATAAAAGCTTAAGTTTTTTATAAAAAAGAGTAAAAGTAATAATTTGCACCCTAGCTAAGCTTTTATATTGGGTGTTGTCCAATTGTAACCTCTATTGTGGTTCTAGACTCAATCAAGGTCTTCAAAACCAAATCTGAATTCAAAATTTTCAAATTTAGCTTTTGATGATAAATATTTCAAATTTACCCCTCCCCTAGTGTGCTTATATCAAACCCCCCAAGTGTGCTCATATCAATTCTCATAAATAAACATGCACAAAACTTTGGTCACCTTAGTTGCAAGGCCTACTTTTGATATATAAAGTTTGGGAAGAACCGGCAACTAGTTCAAAGCTAGCTGGTTGAGGTGAGAAAAAACTATTTGCAATTTGTAAACATGGACCAAAAAATCGGTCTAATTTTTATATATTTATAATATGAAATAGAGAAAATAACGAAAGAAGTTCTTTGATAAACCGGTTTGGGAATAAAAGGAAATCAACAAGAAGGAAAAACAAAAAACAAAAAAAAACAAACAAACACTCAAATACTTCCTGGACCCTGATGAGGCCTATTGTTGATATTTTAAAATTGTCACGCCTGTTTTCAAAATACGACCAATTGTCAGGACCATTTTTGATATTTTCCCTTAAAAAAAATTTGATACAACTATCAAAATGTCTGCTTTTTGTTCAGTTTAGGGAAAATTCCTAGAAGCTCAAAAAAGGCCTTGGGCATTTAGGGGTTAATGCTTATGGGATTCTTGGAGTTGCCTTACCAGTACCTAAAATGACGTATAAGGGTTAAAATAAGACTACAAAAATACAATGAGGGTCTTTCTCTCTTGTGTCTCAAAGGACTTGAGGTCATAAACCGAAAATTGGGCCTTCAATCCAATTCTTGCACTTGTAATCGTATTAGGTCTTGCCCTTGTAATCGTATTAAGTCTTGCCCTTTTGGTGTTGAAATAATCATCAATATTTGGCTTTGACAATCACCCCTAATCCAAGTAGCTTGTTCATATCTGCAATTGCAAGCATGAGAAGGCACAACCAACCAATCAGGCGATTCAATAGTACAAAATTAAGGTTATACAAGAGGCAAGTATATTTTTCATATTCATTTTCAAAATGCCTTTCTTAGAGTGCTGTTTTTATGTATACTGTAGGTTGAGAGCAGATTCAACATGTTTGTGTCGAATCAATTATTTTTTGAGAAAAAATCAATTCGGCATTTGATTTTGTAATTAAATAAGATTGGACACTTTCAAAAAAAGTTGTTGTTATTTGATATGCAACCAAATTTTCTAATAAACTTAAGCTTTTTTTTAAGCATCTTTCACTTTCTAAAATTAGTCCTTGGTATAAAATTTGAAGTAGATTGAGCCCTCTTGAAATCAACCTTGACCTTCCATTGTTAATTAAGCTTAATGTCTTTTATAATATTTGACATTTCAGTTTTTTGATTTGTTTGACATTAGGCATTTTTGAAAAATAATTTATGAAATAATTGGGCAAAATTTTGGGGAATTATTTTATGCCGAATCTGCTCTCAACCTACAGTATTTTTCAAAGTGTGATTTTCAATGGTGAAGGGGTGGCAAATATGGAATGAGATCATCTCTCAACCTTCTTTCTTCAGTGGGCTATTGCAAGCACGGGGAAGTGTAGCCCATCCAACAACCCATAAATACAAGTGTAAAGTGCTGCTTGAGAAGCTGCAAGTGCAATTTTCAAGTACAATTTTCAATGGTCAAGACTCAAGAGGTACCAACACGGTGTGAGGTCATGTAGCTTGGAGCCAATAGAAGCCAACTGAAGAATATTTGCTCATGTCTGCTATTGCAAACGTGGGGAGGCTTAGGGCGTCCTTTCATGTGAGAGGTGGGGTGAAGCTCATTGTAGCTCACCAATAATCAGTCATATGGGAATCTCGGTTTTTTTGAAATCTTATTTGACCAATTATCAATGGACTCCACCCCTCACCCCCTCACATGGAAGGATGTCCTTAGTCTTGATATAACTCAAAATTCAGTTTGAAACTAAGCTAAGGGTCAATTTCCATGTTGCATTGGATCCAAAGAAGTGTAGAAATGACAAATTATAGATCCATGCATGGAAGTACGCTAGAAAACAACATAATCAAAAATTAGAAATGGTATATAGACAATTTTCCCTCAAAAAACACAAGAATTTTGAGGATTTAGATCAAAAGACACTAATCACCGTGGCCGATTCCAATGCACCATGAAAGTTGCCCTATTTATCCTAATTCAATCCCAAGCATTGAGGTTAGCCCTAATTCAGTACCAAGCAGCAAAAGCCTTTGCTGCACCAATCATAAAGTCAGTGTGAACAAAAGGAACATGCGAAGATGCCAGTTCCCTATGATAAAAGCACAATTTCTTACGCACAAAGCACAACATTGCAAGGCTCCTGATTTGGGCTACATAGGTCGCCAGGTGGCTCATTGCCACTGGTTGATGTCCTGGAATCCCCTTCCGGCGACCACTGCGCTGGGTTCCCCGAATCAATTTGCCCTTTTGATTGCTTCAAAATGGCCCAAAAGTGACCTTTTAAATAAGCACACGCAATAACCCAGTTATTCAAACTAAAAAGGAGAAAAGGAAAATAGAGGTAAAAAAAATCAGTATTATGTTGGAACTAACTTGCAGAACATGGCAGTGCCTGGATTTCAGGCCATATGTGCCCTTCTTCATGGAACTCGTGATCTTGGGCTTTATACTTTAGTGCTATTTTAATTTGTACTCCTAAGGCGAATCAGGACGCTGCATCTGGCAGGTGAAAAACTCTGCAGTAGTATCATTAATGCTATTATTAGGGGTTTCAGATATCTCAAAAAAACAGTGAACGAATGGTTGCGAACGAGTTTTCGTTCACTGGTGAACATGCATTCACGAAAGTGAATCACCCATGAGGACCTCCTGGAGGTCCAAAGGTCTTCGTGGCTTGTCCACGCGTGAACGACGTGAAGCCTCTCCGTCCTCGCCTCTCCTGCAAGCTCAGCACATGTTCCTGTTGCTCCCGCGCCTGTTTGTGTTGCTACCCGCCTCTATGCCTGTGGCTCTCACTCTGCGCCTATAGATAGTTTGGATGCAGAGTTGATTGCCAAGTCAAGGTCATTCAAGGAATTGCAATGCACAAGAAGCAACAATGGTGGAGCTAAAGAGATCTTGATTAGAAGCGGACAATTGTGGAGCCGAAGGGTTCCAGATTAGAAGCGACGATGGTGGAGTTCCAGGGATCTAGATTAGCTTACGGGATTGGTGATTGTGGGCAAAGGTGAAAGGGTGGTGAGTAGTTCACTACAATTCAAATATTTAAATGGGTGAACGCAAGGACATGAACGGTGGCTTGACTAACTTGTTTACCAATTTCATTCACATGAATGAAATTGGTGGTGAACAGCATATCTGAAACCCCCTATTTGGTGTAATGAAAGTGAATATTATAGCATCTGCTAAGGTAGGAGGCTCTAATTTGGAGTAGGTTCTAAAGTGGAGCACCTCCTCAAATGTACACAATTTGTACATGGTGTTTTTCATAGTCCTTTAACAATGTACATGCGATGTATATTTGAGGAGGTGCTCCATTTTAGAGCCCTACGGCCTTTTCCACTTCAAAATTTCATAACTAATTCCACAAAGTTTCAAAAAATATGAAATAACTTGAATTGGATGCCAATTCTTCTTGTCTTTCAAGGAAAATTTACTGGAAAATATTCCAAGATGTTCCACCTACCCAAAATTCAGTTTCAGCCCTTAGATGCTCCATTTATGAGCCTCCTACCTTACATTGCATGAAAAATCCTGGTGTTTAGAAAATTTGGACGAAAAAGCCAAGGAGTTCAAAGGAGTTAACCCCTAAACGTCCATGAGGACGTTTTTTTTCCTTTGGCCCTGTAAAAGCATTTTGTACAACAAAAAAAAGTCATTTTTCATCTATTTTTTTCCAAAGTGACCTTAAACACATGATCCATCATAGAAGGAAAATAACAATTTTATCAAATATACTCATATTTTAAGGTAACCCAAATTATGAGAAAATTCAAAATCATGGTGTTAGGTCTCAAGCTACCCTTATTGCAATTTCCATGAGGTCAACATGCACTATTGACTTTTGAAGCTTTTAGAAGCAATACTATTGGTGCCCATCAATCAAAACACTGTTGAAGCTACTGTATAAACATTGTTGAAGCTAAATTATAGGCAGGCCATGGCCACCCACCAGACATTTAAGGGTTAAGATAGGTATACCCATATACCCAACTGTTTAAGGGTTTGGGGGTACCGCTAGGTCTATAAAAATTCAAAAAAAAATCCGAGATTATCCTTTCAACAAGCTTCATGGAACATCATTTTTGTGGAAATAAATAGTGTAGAATGTTTTACATTAAAGAGCAAAGTTGCAGTTCATAGGATCCTAAAGGCAACTATAGACTAACCTTGAAACTGCTTGGATGTGTTCCTATACATGTACTTGAAGGTTCCAATCCCAATTTTCCCATACTAGCTCCTAAGCTGACATGTGGCAGGATTGACTTGTATAAGTGGCATTCACTACTCCACTTTGGGTTCAAAAGTGTGTGAAGAACACCTCAAATGTAGAGTGCAGCATTGGGAACGGGTCGGATATGGATATGGCTACCTTAACCCCCTAAAGTCATGAGCACCCTTTTTTTGGCAACATAACGATTTTGGGCAGCTCATGACCAATGGGTTTTTCATTTTTTTTTCTTTGAAATTTTCACACATGATGTGTCCACAGAGTAGCTCTAAGGACCAACAATTTTTATAACTTTTGACTTCATGATTCAAAAGATATTGCATGATATGTTATTTTCTTTGCTCTGCGGGCAAACAAAAATTTCTTTAAAACTTACATTTAAATTATTATTTTTTTGAATTTGGTTCTTTAGATTTACATATACATGGGAAGCTTTTAATCAATTAATTTTGATCAATGAGATGCAAGTTGATTTTGTTTGAGGGCAGTTATGGATTTCTCTACTCTAAAATAAAACTTTGAAGTCCTTTATTTTCCACAATTTTCAATATTTTGGAAAAAAAACAAAACCAAAGAATGTAGATTATCTATTACAAAATTATAACCATTGGAATTGGAACTTTTCATCTCCATAATCAAGTTCTTAACAGTTTAGTGGTTTGAATCATAATCTACTTCTTTTTACCTACTATTTTGTTCCCATGTGTTGTACAATTCCAAATGATTTGAAAGTTTTTAATTGTGTATCCAACTTGCTTTGAAGAAAAAATCCAACAAACTACAACCATTTTGGAAATGTTTTCATACAAACATGACCTTATGAAGTGTAGTTGCCCAGAGTTTTGTAGGGACAAAAGATGGCTTTTTGTCAATTCAACTCAAATATCTTACAATCTACATGGTGAAAATTTCCAAAGTTTTTCTTCCATCTTTTGACACTAGTTTAGTAAAAGACCTTATGGTTAAAGATGTCCAAAAACGTTTTTGTTCTAAAATTTGGTACTTGTACTAGAAATGACTGTCTTAGAGCGGTTTTGTTGGAAGCTTAGGACTTTAGGGGATAATGCTTCCATGTATCTTTACATTCTCTTTATCCCTCTATAGGTACAAATGAATAGAGTTAATTGAAAAAGAAATAAAATACACAAAACATCTAGTCAAAGACTACCTAGGGCCTCCTTCCATGTAAGGGGGTTGTGGTAGTTTTGTAAAAGTAGGATCGTTTGTGGGTGGAGGATATCTCAAGTAAGAGCTACTGATTTTTGTGTTTGGCAGTTCCATGTGGAAGAAATAGACCTCATCAATGATTTGCATAAACAAGGAAGAAGAGATCTAGAGCTCAAAAGAGATTGATACATGGGTGACTTTCTACCAAATGTACCAAATCCTAAAATTGATTCCATGAGCATGAATTGAGAGAATTGTTGTCATATAGCGCTCCTCTTGATCATTGATGTATCATGAAAGGATCTGGCCTAAGGTAGTGACAAATGCAAAACAAATGACAACACGAGAGGAGCACAAAGGAGAGACGCAAGAGACTTCATAAGTTGGTTACATCAAGCAGCTACACCTAATCAAGCTAACAAGCCAGCAGTGCCAACCCATTACCAACCACCACATACAAAGGATGTTATTGAAAAGAATTGCACCTTTTTTTTAATTTTACTCTTTTTATTAACACTTTGTTGTTTTGGTGTAATTATTGATGTAATACTTTAATGAGACTTGCATTTTGCTACTTAATATGATGTCATTATTGTACAGATGGGTTGATTTGATACTCCTATCTGAATCCAATACCAAAAATAAGATGCTGATGAAAATTTCTTGAAATGCAAGAACTGTCCTTACAAAGTGAGCACCAAAGTTAAACTTATGCAATGTTGCTATACTCCATAAGTAATTGCCATTGTCTCTATTTAACCTTCGAATTAGAAAAAATATTGTTTGGACTTGCAATCAATTTTTGAAATCCATATTTCGAGTTGTCCAATTTTTTGAATGAAATGACAAGAAGAAACATTGTGCAACAAGCCCAACATATGCCTTTGTAAGAACTTTTACGTGAAACTCATTTTGCACAACTTTGCAACTAAAATTACATACCTTAGAGGTAGAACTCATGTCTCCACTACTATACTTTTAGTTTCTTTTCCTACTTGTTGGTAGTTTGAAGTACAAAAAAATAAAAATAAAAGACAAAAAAGTGTGGTCAACAATTCATGCAAGATGGACGTAGTAGTGTGTTTCCATTGGATGTAAGTTGCATTTTCTAATATGCTTTTGAGGATTAAGATGCCGTGCGTGAATTTTACTAAATATAAGTATTATCGTTCTAAAACTGACGTCTGTAGCTTTAAACAATAAATTTTATGAAGAAGAAGAAAAAACGGTTGCTTCAAAGAATAGTCTGCATGCAGATTCTAGAATTTGCTGTGCATGGAGAGTGTGCTTGAAGCAGCAGCCCACTCTCTCCACTACGTGGATGGCGTGCTACCTTTGAGGCTTTGACTAGATTTCACGAAATAAAAATAAGTTACTATATATGTACATTGAATATTGCGTTTAGGTTGCCCCAGACTAATTTCTTGACATTTTACACTACATAAATATTTATTGTTGTTATATAGTAGTTTTCAGCAATAATTATTGCAATAGACAATTTTTTAAAAGCTATAGAAAACCAAATTAGAAGCATCCAAGTTGTAGATCATGTGGAATCTTAGAATCAAGAGAGTTGTTTATGCCTCCAAGTGGCCAAGTGATGAGTCATGAGGTAACTTTCCAGGGTAAGGCAACCTAATGGTCAAGGCAACCTAAATGCAGTATTCATTGTAGGTGCTAAGTAGTGATCTCAAATATGATTATCAATTTTAACAGAAGTGGCTAAAAACATTACTAAAAAATTAAAATCAAGTTTAACACGAGAAGGTTTACATACTTTTTAGCTGCATAATTTTTTTGTTAGCAATCCTGCAAAATGCAGTTGGTTTAAAGAACACTAACTGCTAAGTTGTGTAATTACATATTTCACACCATATAAATATTTATTGGTGCTAAAATAATTTTCATTAAAGATTACTGCAAAAAATAGTTTTTAAAGGGCATGTCAACAACAATGAAGTTGCAAATAAACAAAATAGCAACTTCCAAGTCATAAACCATGTGAAATCCAAGTATTTAGAGAGTCGTATGCGCCTCCAAGTAGCCATGTGACGGGCTTTGTGATGAGTCACAAGTTATCTTACAAGGGTAAGGTAACCTAATTATCAAGGCAATTCAAATGCAATATTTTGTGTACATCAAAACAATTGGAAAGAAAAGGGAAAAATGTACGTAAAAAAATCTACACTAAATATTAGGGGTAGTCACCGCACTTTCAAGAATGGAAAGAGAATGGATATTGAGAAGTTGTGGAGAGAAAGGAGCCAATAGGAGCAAGTTATTTGTGAAGGTGATGTGACACCCCATTTGTGTGGTTTGGGGAATGAGAATGGAGAATGCAAGGTAACTTTCTTCCTCAACCAATCAGGAGAGGGGGCGACTTACAACACTAGGTAAAATCAGGAAGTTGTGTGGGAAAATCAAGCAACAAGTGGTGAATTATTAGCTTGCTAAACTTCACAGGCTTTGTTCTTCACCTCCGGAGGAGAATAACGGACAGCTAAGAAGTTTAGCACGCGAAGGTGGACGGAGCTTCCGGCAGCCACTAGCGACTCAACACGCTTGCATTCTCATTCTCCAGATCTGTTCATGAAAGTGCCGTGACTACCCCTATTGCATTTAGGTTGCCTGAACAATTGGGTTGTTTTATTTCTGAAAAGTTAATGTCTCAATACATGGCCACTTGGAGGCAATGGCGCTTTGTAGATACTAGGATTTCACAGCCCAAGGTAAAATGACCCCCTTATTGCCTCCTTGCATGGATGAATGGGGTCTCATGGCTTTATCCACTGCACATCCATGTTTTAGGCCAAGATGGAAAAACTTTGTATTTTTTAGGCAAAGATAAAAGTGGTAATTTGCCCCTATTTTGGTAGTCTTCAAGTAAGGTAGGAGCACCCATAAGCGTGGAAATAAGGGTTTTGGAGTAGGTAAAACATTTGACTAACTTTGAAAAAAATACTGTAGGTTAGGAAATGGAAACCAAAAATATTGGTATCAATTTCAAGCTTCCAACTGCAAGCATTTGTCCAAAATCACTGAAATTGTAGAAACCATGTGTAAGAGATGCTAATTACAAGGCTTGTTGGTTCTTAAATAGTGAAATGGGTACTCAAAACCGTCATGCAAGTCACCCACAACCATCACTTTGTCACTCATAAATATCACTTAAGTACCCTTAACCATCTTGACTTTGTCAATGATGCCCATGGGGACGTCATGCCCATGGGACGTCACGCCCATGGGTGTGGCTACCTTATATCCTCCTCCAAGGTCCTAGACTAAATTAGGGTCTTTGACTCCAAATATGAAGTCAACACTTTCAAATTCTAAATTCTAAAGGTAAATTTCTGAACTTTCATTTTTTTTTGAACCCGGCCCTACATCCTCAAAAAATAGTTGAATGAACTTCAAGCCCCATTCATCTAGGAAAACAACAATGATGGGGTCAGTTCACTTTGGCCAATTTCACATGGTTTACAACTTGAATTGATGCTAGTTTATTTTGTGGAGCTTTGTTGTAATTTTCATGTCCTTTAAAATTGATTTGTTGCAATAATTATTAATGAGAATTATTGTAGTATCAATAAGTATTATAAAGTGTAAAATGTTTAGAAATTAGTGTGGGGCAACCTAAATGCTCTATGTAGCCCCTAAATTCCTGAGTGTCACTTGAGATTTTGGGCAGGTACCTACAACCTCAATTTTTGTCTTGATTTTTTGAAACTTTTTTTGAAGATAGAAAAACACATTAGCTTTTGGGGAATATAATTATTATTCCAATCCATGCCCAAAAGCAAAAGTTATGCCTAGATAAGCAAAAATTTATGGAGATCGGGCAGCAAAAAAAAATTACAAAAATTTGAATTTTTTTTAATTTTCTTTTTCTTTTCATAGGCTATAGTTTTGTATACATCTGAAGCTTTGATTCATTTCATTTGGACTAGTTATGAGAAAGTTATGGACAAGCTTGTTTTTTGGGTAATTCAAGCATCTTCTTGAAAAAATAACTTATAAACTTCATTTATGAATGTAAGTTTAACATTTTTTCAAAAAAATTTGTTGAGGAGGGTGAAGTTTGCTTTTTAGAACAATCTCATTGTTGGGATTATTGCATTTCAATTCCATTGCAGGGTTATTAACAATTTAAGTTTTTGTTCAATCGTAGACCTTCATTCACCTGATGATTTTTTTAAGAATGAAAATTAGGTATTTTTGGTTTTTTGGTTTTTTTTTTTTAAGATTCTTAACTCAACTTCCCACCAAGAAAAAAAAAAAAACCTCAAAACTCTGCAATGCAAAAAATTTTAGTTAAAAAGCTCAAAGTCAAATATTCTAGTCATGCAAGGTGCAAAGAAGTTAGTTTTTTACAATTCAATTGCAAATATCTTGCAATTTGTGCAGTCAAAGTTTATAAATTTTTGTATGAACATTCTTATACAAGTCTAGTACAAGATCCTATGGTTAGATATACAAAAAGACCAATTTTCAAACTTTTTTACTCTTTGCAATAGAAATTGCAGTTTTGGGTGTCTTTTGACAAAATAAAGGCCCCAGGGATTTAGGGGTTACTGTACACTAAATATTGCATTTAGGTTGCCTAACAATTAGGTTGTTGTACCCTACACTGAATATTGCATTTAGGTTGCCCCACACTAATGGTTGACCATGCTTGGATTTCACATTATTTACAACTTGAACTTGGCTATTTTTTTTGCAGCAATTTTGTAGTGGTTGCAAGGCCATTTAGAATTGGTTTTTATGCATTAATTAGTGATTAAAATCATTTTAATAACAATAAAAGTGTAAGATATGAGAATTAGTATGGGGTAACCCAAACGCAATATTTAGTGTAAAAACTTACCTCATGACTCATCACTTGGTCACTTGGAGGTTCATGCAACTATCAAGATTCACAAGGTTTACAACTTAGATGTTACAAATTTTTATTCTTGCAACTTTGTTGTTATTGCTAAGCCTTTTAAAATTTAATTTCACTATAGCAATAAGAAGTATTTATATAGTGTAAATTATCAAGAAGTTGTGTGGGCCGACCTAAATGTAATATTTAGTATACTTAACAGGTGATAAGAGCAAGCAAGTTTCCGTGTTCTCTGGAGCCATGTTTTAGTGAAGCTTTTTTCCAACTCCCAAGGGCCAAGATCATCCTAAAGTTACTCCCCTAGTCCCCCATCCTTTTTCCTTCGTCCATTTCAACAAATCCCCGGGATCTGACCACACGTGTCACACACCCTAGGTCCTCCACAAGCATTGGAACCTTACACTAAATTAGTATTAACATAATAAAATTATAGGTTTTGCCCACACGACACTATTCCTTAAATACGTTCAGTCTAAGTCCGCCTCTCACTTTCACTGAATTAATTTAGTACTGCATGGGGATACTACTGTAGGTTGGTAGCAGATCCGGCAGAAAATAATTCCCCAAAATTTTGCCTGATTATTCTATAAATTATTCTCCAAAAGTGCTCAATGTCAAACAAATCAAAAAATTGAAATGTCAAATATTATAAAAGTCATTAAGCTTACTAACAATGGAAGGTCAAGGTTGATTCTAAGAGGGCTCAATCTATTACAAATTTTATATCAAGGACTAATTTTAGAAAGTGGAAGATGCTTAGAAAAAGACTTAATTCTACTAAAAAATTGGTTGAATGCCAAATAATAACAACTTTTTTTGAAAGTCCCTAATCTTGTTTAATTATGAAATCAGATGCCTAATTAGATTTTTCTCAAAAAATAATTGTTTCAGCAAAGACCTACTACTGATTCTGCTCCCAACCTACAGTAATAGGTGTACATATGCCCATGCACCAATATCAAGAGACACTATTCTTATATTATATTTCAATTAGTGTGTGCAATGTGCATGTAAAGAAAATAAGGTTACTCGTGTTTGAAAGACCACCATGAACGGAGCATTTATTGGCTGCAAGTTCTTGTGTGCATGTGACACTAATTTCCAAGAGGTGTGTTGATTGTAACATGTTTAAATTAGCGCAAGCTGAAATACTTGTTGCATTATTTTTTTGTTAAAATCTAACTCAATAACTTGAACAAAAGCTTGACAAGTTAAAAACCTTCTCAGAGCCTACAATTGTTACGGTTATGTCAGTAAAATGTGTATTTCTTATGAGGTTCACTAGTCCAAATAGTAGTAACTTGGAAATCACGTAGTTTCTTTTGAGTTTTGAAATGAATTTAATAATGGGCCTTTACGGATAGGATAAGTCAGTATATTTTAGTAGGTTTCTTTTAAGTTGGCTTGTTTATGCTTTGAAACACAATATTTATTCAGAGCAGGTTACACCAATACAAAAGCAAGGGACAATTCAAATTCTTAAAGTTTTGACTGACTAAGAACTATGACGTGGTCCAAGTTTATATTACACTCTAGATAAAGCCTATGACGTTTCAGGTGGATAAGAAATGCTACCAGTTCAAAATAAATGAAATTTCAAAGTTTTTGTAAAAGCTCTTATTTCCCACATTTTGAAGTATACTTTTAACATATTTGGAAAACGATTTTGTGTCTAAAGCTTCATAGTTATAAACTTTGTTGGTTCATTTGTTCTTGTAATATTTTGCACAATTTAAACAAATATGATTCCCTTCTATGATTTCTCTTGGGGTTTTGCTTAAATCATGCAAAATACTATTGCATTTTAAATCACGAGTTCACTCCTAGAGTTACATTCAACAAAGTGAGGGTACCAAAGGGGGTTTCAAAGCTAAATAGATTTTTCAAAATATTTATTTCTCCCTTCACCACTTTTAGCAAGAAAAAAAAAACCTCATTTCTATTGCTTTTCAAAATAGATTTCTCTCTTGTTTTCCGTGTTTTTCTCATGCAAAAGATTCCATGCTTGCACTTTTTGCACATAGCAAGGTGCGCAATGTTTCTTGATTTTTGCATACAAATACATATGTTTTGCATTAAAAAACTTCACAATTCTCTTACCTAAATGGCCTCAATTTTCTACAAGACTTGAACACCCTCAATTGAACTTGAATGGTCCCTTGTTAACGTCTCCGCATTAACTTGAGAAAATAAATCATCTTCTTTTACATTGTCAAATATTTTACACTAAATAATGCATTTAGGTTGCCTTAACAATTAGGTTGCCTTACTCTACAAATTTACCTCATGTCTCATAGTTTGGCCACTTGGAGGCACATGCAACTTTTAAAATACAAAGATTTCACACAATTTACGGCTTGGATGTGTTAGCTAGTTTTTGCACCTTTGTTACTATTGCCAAGCCCTTTAGTTTTTTATTGTAGCAATAATTATCAATGAAAATTACTATAGCATCCATAAATATTTTTTTAGCGTAAAATGTTGAGAGTGTGGAGGAGCTAAGAGCATCCTCAATTTGGCAAGTATATGGAGTTCGTAACGGCACTCTCACCGTGGGTCCTAATTTGAGAACTGCAAACTTGGTCCAATGCACCTTGTATGTGGGAATTGATCTTAAATGGGACAGCAAAACCTAGTTCACACCCATTATTTTTAGCAGCCCTCAAGAGTCCTTCAAATTGCTTTGTATGCTACTGTCAAAGAAATGATAACCACTTTACAAGTAAAAAATGAGAAAAGCTTGACAGAAACAAAGTTTACATTCCTCTCTACTAGTATGCATTGGGTCAAAGGAGTCAGTGTGTCGCCCGCTTCACTCGAAGCCTTGCCAAGCCCCAATGCAAGGTCCGGATTGTGGATGCCCTAAATGCACTATTTGGTGTAGGTTTTTCCTAAAGTATAATGTAGAACTTGTTTGCAACTACAAAGAGCTCCAAAAACAAGCACTCTCAAAATAATAAAAAATAATAATCCTCAAACAAAAAAAAAGCAGAACCAAACTAAGGTAGTGTACTCACAAACCATCCATCTAAAGGCTGAAACTGAATTTGGGGGGGGGTGAAACTTCTTGAACTATTATTCAATAAATTTTCCTTGAAAGACAAAAAGAACTGACATCTAACCCAAGTTGTGCCATATTTTTTGAAACTTTGTGGAATTAGTTATGAAATTTTGAAGTGGAAGGCCATAGGTCTCTAAAACCGCCCACCTCCTCAAATGTACATGTCTTGTACATTATTGAAAGTATGAAAAAACAACATGTAGCAAGAGAGTACATTTGGTGAAGTGAGTGGTTTTAGAGCCTGCGCGGTTTATGAGCAGACTACCTTAGCACAGTCCACAAGTCCACCAGCCTTTAAAGCGTGTGCGAATTTTTGCCAGAATCTTACCTCAGTTTGCTGCTGACTACCATAACACTAGAAAACCTGGGTTAAAAAATGGATGAAATCGCCAAAGTCCTCCCCAAGCGCATACGAGGTTTGCCATTGTTTGGATGAAACTACTAATATTAGTGTATTGAATAGATGAACGTGCACACTTCAATGACTGCCCATTTCTATCCAATACTTCCTTACCTATTTGCAGAGTTTAATAAGTTGGCAAATTTTTGCCTAAAACTTACCTCAAATCTCAGGTGGCTATTGGTACACTAAAATTTTTGTGTGAAAAGTTGAATGAAATTGCCAAATTCTTCTTGGAGCAAGATCCAATTCGCCAAATTTTGGATGAAAATAGCTTATATTAGCACTTTTTTGGATGAATGTCCATAAATCATTCATTTGTTCCAATTTTAGCTAAAATTTCCCTACCTGCCTGCATTCTGGGGTGCGGGTCGCTCTACCCCGCCGAAAACAAAAATTAAACCCTGCCTGTTTGCATTGACGGGTGCCTATCGCGCGACCATTGAGAAAACCGATTTTAAAGGCTGAGGTCCACTAATTCGGTTTCTATTTTCTCCATTCCATCCCTATTTCCCTGAATCTAATTGCAGAAACACGTGGCACGCACCCACAGGCCCTCCACAGGCATAGGAAACCCACAGTAACAACAACAGTACAGTAAAAAGAATAAACAAACAAAGGCTCATTTCCGCTCACAATTCACATGGCGATGACCTCCACCGCGGCGCCAGCGTCGCGCTTCCCGTGACGACGCTCCCGAACAAACAAACAAAAAAAGGCGCAGGCTTGCGTAACGCGTTTACCATGACGCAGCTTGCACTTGCACAGTTGCACTTCCACTTGCGTTTGCGAGAGAGAATAAGAGAAAGAAAAGGGGGGAGAGAAAAGGAAAAAGATCGATCCCTAAGTTAGCGTCCCTCGCGTTTCGCGGTGTCAGCAACGATGTCATGTGGCGACTTCGCAAGGAAGGCGCCGGCGGCGTCACGGCAAGCAAAGAGCCTCCGTTTTCCGAGGGGTACTTTTTGAGTGCCAGTGTCAGAATGGTCGGTGAAGAAGTCCCCCCCCCTAAGACCTCACAAGCAGCTGCAAGAGTTGCGAGGACGACGGAAAAGACGTTGTACAGTATTATTATCAAAGGAGGGGCTTTTGTTGTTGTTGTTGTAGGGCTATGGAAGGAAGGAAAACCAACCGTAAGCGTACTAGCCTAGTAGTCCGCACACAAACGCGTGGGTAAGGTTAATAGGCCTTTGATGACCACTCCACCCACATTGCCACATTCCCGTCTTTTTACTTCACCTTTTTTTTTTTTTTCCCTTTTTGCAATTCCCCCGTGTTCGCTTTTCCCTGGTGACTGGTGAGTAGTAGCGCCAAAGCGTCGTCGACACTCGACACTCGACAGACTCGAGCGAGCGATTGTGTGGCGCCTGTCACTTCAACAGCATCGCCTCTCTCGCCTTCCCCCTTTTCAATTTATTCCGGGGGTATTTTGATATAGTTTTTTAAATGGCGTTTGGAATTGATGTGCTCACTCTAGGTCCAGGGTGCTGGTTGTCAGGGTGAATGTGTGTGCCCATGTTCTCTCTCTCTTTCTCTCTCGTGCTTCTTAAGTTAAGCTTACTCCAAGTCAAAGAAGAGAGAGAGATTAGAGCTCCATGTATTCTCCTTCTTTCTGCGCGGGTGGTTTGGAAAGACGAAGCGTGCCTTTCTGAGGTGGTGTGCTCGGGTCGGGTATTCGTTGCATGGCCCACAACGAGCGAGCGAGAGACAAACACAGAGACTAGCCAGCCGGGGAGGAGACATTAGAGAAGGGAGTGTTTTGTTGTGTTGTGGAGTGTGCAGCTGGCTAACTGTGCACCTTCAATTACAGAGAAGATAGGCATTTTTTGTGTGCTCGAATTAGCAAGGTTGCTCAAGTGCGGAGGAAGCCAGTGCCAGCCTCAAGTAGACAGAAAGAAGAGGCATTTCTGAAGCGAACTGCTTTTTGATTGAAAGGGGTTTCACAAGAAAATTGTGACAAGATTTGTTGCGTTTCGGTGAGAACGAGAGAGACAGAGAGTTATTTGTCGCCTGTCCTTTTTGGCGTGCCCTAGCTTTGGGTGCCATCACCACCACCGCACTGTTGTTTTTGTCGCATCCTACAATTGCCCACCCTCGCAGCAGCCACTCTTGTGCTGGGGTTACCCTTGCGGCCATTGACTTGCTTGGTTCTTCCTGCACCATGGCTTCGTGACCGTGATCCTTGGGCGAACTGCAGGGACAAAGGATTGCGACCTTTGTCGAGGGTCATGTCTCGGACGGCTGCGTTGGAGGTGAAGAAGCAAGGTATGGGTACAGGTTGCAAAACTTCCGGCTTTTCTCATGCTTGCCAGACAGCCGGAGTACTAACTAGCCTGAAATTTCATATCATTTGGACAAACACAGGTTGGATGTATTATCACGGTGTTTGTTGAATATATATAGCGTCTAACCTGTGAGTTGGATAGATAGACCATTCCTCTGGTTTTTGAAATTTATTGAAAGGGGAGCGAAAACCAAGATTATAGGTTTCAGCTTACAGTGTATTCGCCTCTCTAGCTCACTCCATGTGAGAATGGAAAACCCTGGCACTTATCCCACAAACGAGTAATGTGGAGTTTGAGATCCAGTGAACGTCTCTTCGTACTTTAGAGCAAAGGAACTCTCTCTCTAGTAATATTCCAAAAGTTAGTTGTTTTGAAAATACAGGTGCAGCAATCTGAGACGACCTTGAATTGCTTTAATGCTCTAATGGATCAGACAAGTAGTGCTTTAAAGCGTTGAGTTCACTCAAGTCCGCAGGAGGCTGGCTTCAGGGTTATGCATGGATTCAGCAAGATTTTCGAAACTTGGATTTTCCCTCGGAGATGGGAAGCAGTAGCATTAGATGAGTTTTTGGAGGGTATCCGTTAGGTTTGTTTTTTTGTCTGATTTGTGCAACCCTCTTCTGACATCAGAGTTGCTGGATTTGACCTGTAGTTGCGATTTTGGTGTTCTGTCTAACTCGAAGCTCTTTCTTTTTTTGCTACACAGGGTGTTTCTATAGTAGTGATTGACATCAGCCAGCCGTGCCACCGAGGCAGTTGAAGCTTTGGCTATTAACCGTTGCAAAGGCACAGCAAAAGTGTGGCGATGGATTGAAGGGGATAGTGTAGATGAGTAGTAGTGTAGTGTAGTGGAGGACATTCTCGAGTGTTGAAACGTGTTATCAACATCCATTATGGACATGGGCTACACAGGAGACTCAGATGGGGCGAACGCAGGCGAAGTGGTGGACCTTCAGAGACTTGCCGAGGATTTGCAAAGTGGAGATGCGACCAGCACAGAGCGTCAGCAGTTGCTCCTTATCCTTCGGGAGCTAGAATACTCCCGAATGCAACTGCAACAGATGCAAGCAGGACAATTCCAAGCAGAGCACATGCAAGCAGCCGAAGACATCGACGCCGTGGATGGCATTTTGAGTGACGATGACGTTAGGTAGCATTTTCCAGCCTCTCATACAAATCTGCCATGTTTTTATCTAAAATCCAGTTGTATTGAATTTCAGCTGAATCTCATCTCATATACTATCTACTCCTATTTTTCAGCATGGATGAAGGAGGTGACGACGGAGATGAAGGTGTTGGTTCTCCCGACGGTTTCACCTTCGACACAAACATTGCTTCTTTGCACACCTACCTGGGCGGTATGTGTTTAAACTTTTTGGTGGATTTGAAACTTTCTAATGAAAATTTTCGTATGATGTATGCAAGTCTCGTTGATCTTACAAGTTTTATCTCGGTTGGGGGTGTGCAGAGGTTGAAGACGTAGCTAGTTGTCGCTCTTACGTCGACGGTGGTGCATACTTGACGCTACCCATGTTTTATCTGGAAGGTATATAAGCTCTACTTAACCTCTAAAGGATGTTGCTGTATTGTATACGCTCTCTTGTGTTGTATATGGATGGAATATTTGGGTAGCACATGAATCCCATTGAAGCCGTAAATTTTAAGCTAAGTTATAAACATACTACCGTTCAACTACAATTTTTTGAGAATTTTTTTACATTTGTCATGAAACCATTTCTTCAAGTACTAAATGGTCCTTGTGTGAATACATCCAGCACTTTTGGTAGGCAACAGGGGTTAAAACCCTTCCACCTTTGGTCATTGACTTTACTCTTTCGCGGTCGTTGTACTGACTACTTCAGCCCGCTTTGTGCAGGTATTGTCCTTTTCCCTGAAGATACGCTGCCACTGCGAGTGTTGCAGCCGAGGTTCAAAGCAGCAGTGGAGCGAGCTATCAAAAGTGACGACGCTCCAAACTCGCTAGGCGTGATTCACGTCCGAGCTCGGCCTCAGGACGGGCAGGTCACAGTAGCGTCAGTCGGCACAACTGCCGAGGTGAGAGGATCACGAGCACACTGCCCAAAATCTAGTACAGTACAGTATTGCTCTCACACTTGCTGCGATTCTGTTCCTCTGACCCAAGCAGAAGTCCTTACAATTGTCTCGATAATAATCCCAGATCCGGCAGCTGCGTCACCTCACCGACGGCTCGGTGAACGTTGTGGCCAAAGGTCGGCAGCGCTTCCGCATTTGCAAAGCATGGACAGAGGCAGATGGAGCGGTAAGTGCAGCAGCAGCAGCCAGTTTCCCACCGTTTTGTTTATTCTCAGTTCATATCTCTTTCTGTTAACCCTTAAACGTCCGAGCGTGTTAGTGTGACCAATACTATACGAGGTATTTTTCTTGTATTTGGAATGGATTCACACCATTACTACATTTCATATCAACTAAGAAGTTGAAGAATAGATCAATGCAATTTCTAGTGAGCTATTTGAAATCTCAAAGAAAAACTTCTTGTTGGTAGCAAATGCCAACTACAGTATACGGCAGCGTATATACTATGCCCTATGGTCTCATTTAAGGTAGCAACACCCGTAACCATCAGTGTACCCATAAGCATCACCACTAAAATCTTGGAAAATCTGTGGAAGTGAATAGATGTAATTACAAGGACGTACAACATGTGAACATGAAACCTTAGTGTTGGTGTTAGGTGCAATTGCAGTCGGCTCTTCAAAAGTTCACAACTTACTCTCACAGTCTCCAAATAATACCATTCGAAAGTGCAAACTCATCATTTTTCTCTTGTTAATCGGATCTTATAATTTGCTAGATGTTTATATTAATAATCATCATGTTCAATACCCTTAATTTGACGGTTATGGGTGAACTTTTCTGGTGTTTGCTTGCAGTTGTTTGCGCAAGTGCAGATAATTGAGGAGGAATCGCCGATGCACATTCCGAGAGACGCGTTCTCACGGTTAGCGTCAGTGCCGTCGTTCCAGGGTGGCAAAGTGCCACGAGCAGCGGCGACTTCGCCGCTTCCATACGAGCTCAGTGATGACGAGGCAGCGATGCAAGGTGGTGCCAGCGATGGCGACGCGTTTGACGACTCAGACTCCGCAGCTGAAGAGACCACTGAGAGTGATGATTTGTTGCGCGTTCTGGAAAGGGGAATCGGTGAAGATGAGAGCAGTGAAGAAGAGGAAAGGCTCGGGTACTGGCGGAACAGAAGAGTGCGGAGACGAGCTGCTGAGGTGGCAGATCCTGGCGTAGGTAGTAGTAGTTACGATACCGTTGCCGGTGCCGGTGCTGGTGCCGGTGCAGGTGCTGCTGTTGAGGATGTCCATGAATCAGCAGCATCAGCAGCAGCTCCTGCGCTTGTTGATCAGCCGATGTACAGTGGTGAATCCTCCGGAGGTCAGGTGTCTGGTGTGAAACGACCTCGGGAAGGGGGTTGGGGTGCGGCTTGTAAAGCTTGGGCTTCTGACTCTGGGAAATGGAAATTCAGAGCTCAGCGTACTGCTTGGCCTCACTGGGTATATCGACAGTTCGATGCTTACGACTTGGCAAGGCGAGCTGCAGGTAAAAAAAAGCTCGAAACTTGCCCCAGCTGAGCCTGTTTTTTGAAAACCGAGAGCTTTAGGTCCTTTTCAGGGGTGAAAAGAGTAGTATTATGTATCAAAGACTTGAGAGCTGGAGAGCTGAAGAGTTATGGGCTTTTTTTTGCAGATATGTTGAGGCAAATGGCAGAGCTTCCTCGGATGGAGGCGATGGTGCAGACTCCCACGCAGCTGTCGTATTACATTGCGAGCAACATGCCTTTACAAGATTCTACACGGCAGGAGCTTCTGGAAGTGGATGGAACTGTGCACAGACTGCGCCGTGAGATTGAGTTGTTGGAGTCCATGGATCAACTCCGCTGCAAATGCTGCATGGTTTGTTTCATGAACTCCACAACTTGAAAAGTTGTTGTTTTAAGTTTTAATTTAGGAAGAATGTAAGCGTGAATTTCTTGACAATTACTAAGCTCTTTTGTTTTTGTTGCTTTTAGGCTTCCATTGCAAGGCGAAGCAACATGCTGGTCATGTCAGCAGATGGTCCCATCAGCGCTTTCGTGAATGCTCATGGATATGTGCATGAAACTCTCACGCTTTCGCGGGCTCGAGGGTTAATGCTTGATGGGCAACCTCAGACTGCAAACAGCTGGTTCCCAGGGTTAGTTCTACTCCCTTGTTTTTTTAACCTCAAGTATTACCACGTCTTATACTTATGCTGTTGTTATGTTAATCTACCGCCTATTGATTTAACATGTAACTAGCAGTTGGCGCTTGCTACGCTATGCATTCACCATTAGTATTTTATTAGGATTTTTCATATGTTAGATAGAATAAAGAATAAAGAATAAAAAATTCAGTAACTATTCAAGTTGAATCATGTCATAATACCTCATAGTGGAGATGTGATATTACAGAGGTCAATGTCATTGTATGCATAATATCACAGAGACTGGAGATTTGATATTATAAAGGTCAAGATGCAATATTATAAAGATCTTCGTGATATCACAAAGAGTGGAGATGTGGTATTACAGAGGTCATTGTGATTTTAGTAGTAAGATATTTACAACATACGAAAGCGTGATTTATGTTGGTTTATGGTTACATCTACCCGTTTGTACAGTGGTTTTTGTTAGTTATGTGGATTTGTCAAGCTCTGTTTGAAAACACAAAAACTCACGCAGATTTACAATGATATTTTCATTTCTAGGAATGAAGTTTGAAGAGTGAAACATGGGTGGTTGTGTGCAAATTGCAGATATGCATGGGTGCTGGCACAGTGTTCTGAGTGCACAGCTCACATGGGATGGCGCTTCACTGCGGTGGACAAGGAGAGTAGACCGAAGGCATTCTGGGGAATTCGAAGGTCACAATTGGCTGAAAACAGTTCGTAAAAAGTGTCAAAAAAAAAAAAACAAAACAAAAAAATGAAAGAAAGTAGAAGGAATTGAGGGGCGAAGCCTCTGGAGGCACTTTGGTGTACATATGGCCGCGTATCAGAGCACTTCAACTCCGAGACGAGTAGTGCTTTATGAGGTAGGCAAGATTTCTGGTCTGCTCACATTTTTTTCTTCCCCACCACGTGGAAGTGCTCCATTGGACTTTCGTTGTACCACCAACATGGAATTTCTGGGCGTTAAACAAATTTTAGAAAGTCTGTTACTAAGTTCACCACCTATTTGCTGCAATCCGTGACACATAATTCTTTTTTTTGTTGGGAACAGAAACACCATGTTTGGTGGTGCTAACAGTCCTGATTATGTATGTAGTACCCCCTGCCCCCGTTTTGTTTTTTTACCACAATTCATTGAGGTGAAAACAACAGCATTGATGATGCTGAGGTTATATTTTGATGCCTGGATTCAGGCTCCCTTCCCTCCCTTTAAAATTGTGCATATGTGCTGGAAAATCCCAAAGGAAGGGTTTTTTTGAAGATAGCACCATGCCGTTGATTGCAAGCCCCTTTTAATGCACTTAAGTTTGCTTACCACCAGGTTTATGTACCGTCCCCCATGTATCATTGAAAGATACCCTTTCTTGTGAAATACATATTTTCTTTTGCTCTCCATTTAGTCCAATTTTGTCAAGGCCGCACATGTGTGCTTTATGTTCAGAATTTTTTAATTTTATGTGGGGTACATTTTGTGCAGAATTGCATCAATTGTTGCAATGGTTGAATTTGAATAGTAAATTTGAAACACCTCATGTATTTATTAGGGTATTACTCTGGGTTTACATGATTAAAAGGCTTGATCAGCTTTGTTGTGCTGCATTTTGAGTTGACTCTCTTGGTTACTCCATCCTTTTGCTTAATAATGTTAACGAAGCATTATAATTGTGATTAAGATTGATGATTAGGTAGACTACTGTAATTAATGTGGAGGATTATTGTGGAAGGTATTAGGGGCCATATGCTCTCGTAACTCTTCACAATGTAAGCCTTGGTAACTTCTATTGAAACAAACCAATGATTAAACTCGCTAATGCTTGCAAAATAAAAGAGATACGCTTTTATGATTGTGTGTTTACAATGCGGTTTGAATATAATAACACCTTTTTAAGGCAAACAAAAAGCTAGCTAAAAAAATACTTCAAAATTACTACTTATCCGAAATCATTCTTTACAAAGATAGTTAAAGTGTGTCGAGAATTTTTTGAAAGGAATACTCATTTTTGGGAACGAGGATAGCTCCAGTTGACCTCAAAAACTTCATCATTGTGAAACACAGTGTCGCTTGTGTCCAGCATTGACCAGTTGTTACCCCACCTGGTCAACTAAGTAAATTAACTTCCAATCAAGTATATATCTCTTTGTTTGCAAGAGTAATCATGTTCCCCATCATTGATTATTCAGCCTAATTTTGTAGAAGAAAGAATAGTATATGATGGAGTTGTTGTGTACTGGGTAAATGGAATCTTTGTTGTGTAAAGGAGAATGTCTTGGTCAGACATGCTAATTACTCCCTCTTTGTCCAAAACTTTCCTTAACTTGGATGCTTTTAAGGTGGAAGCACCCATTGTCACTAACGTCCCATGCCCAACCAATAGGGGATTTCCACCATGAGCAAGGGTAGGTGCCTTGGAATGTGTTTTTCTGTCCTTTTGCAAGGTTGGGGTCACTTAAGTCATGTCACATGTCCCAAAGTGAGATAGGAAGTAAAAGCATCTCCACTAGTATGGCACGTTCAAAGGTTTTCATCTATTCTTGAAAGGGCCTCAAGCTCCTTGATTTCCACCCACGCTCCTCAAAAAGTTGGTGTGGCACTTCAACATGCCCCATAAATAATCATCTGACTACTTATCAAGGAAAGTAGAGGATAAAATCCACTAAACTTAAGATCATTATTAATGATGAATAGTGTCTCAAAGGGGAGGTAAGCTATTTTGTGAGCATAGAACGGTGAGCCTATGAGCGGTGAGCCAAGATTTTGTGAGCGGGAATCAATTTTGAGCTCAAAACTAATGGAAAACCTTAAAAAACAACAATTCTTCAAAAGATGAATGTTTATAATGTGCAATTGTAAGGTCCTATGTACACATTTATAGATGAAATTTAATATTTTGACAAAATACTTACGCTCACGGCTCATGAATCCGTGCTCACGATTTAGCATTCCCCTCTCAAAGGGCCCTTGCTAGACACGATAAGACAAAGTGTCTTGAGAGGGCTTTGAGAGGGGCCTCAACATTTTTCATCCACTTTGAGTGTGTTTGAGCCACCAATGGAGATGCCTTAATGAGTTGAAAGTAAATTGGAAATAATCTATCCTAATGAGCTTAACCCCTAAATGCCAAGGCACTTTTTGAGCTTCTAGGAATTTGTTTTAAGTTGAACAAAAAGCAAAAATTTTGATAAGTTGTATTAGTTTTTTTTCAATTGTAACCGTACAAAATCAAACTACATATGTTAGAGATCACATACAAAAACAAAACACAACAATATCATTTATGGATTGAAAGTTAAATAATGTTTGATCAAGAGGGTGTTAAAATTGTGAAAATGACTTGAATTCTTGCAATCCTCTTTTTACATGTCAAATTAAAAAAATGGTCACAAGAAAAAGATGGGGTTAAAGGACATAACATACATAACTACAATTGATTTATGGCTTTTCAAAGTCTCTTTTACAATATTTTTAAATGAATTTCTAGTGTAAATTTTTCTCCAAGGTCTAGTGTGTTTGAGGCTCATTTCTAAGAGCTTGCGACGCTAAAAAAGTCAAGATTGCAATGGACACCCTTGCACAAAATCTTGAATAGAAAAATCATAATAATTGGTTTATAAAATTGGGTTTTTGATACTAAAACTATACTTCAGAAAGAATAGTTAAAAAAATAAAATCTACTTAAGATAACAACTTAGTTAGGTTTTATAGAAGTTGAAAGTATTGTCAACACCATAATGTGGTGCCTTTGACATTTAGGGGTTAAGAAAGTCATTTGTAAATGAGCCTCCAACATTTTGCACTGACAAAAGAAATTAAAGTCTCCACAATTCAAGCTAAAAGTTCCAAAGTCTCCTCTAGTGCTTCATGCTTCAAGCTATGATGCTCATTTGTAACCTTGTAATTTTGCAAGATTAAGGGCAAGCAATTCAACTAATTTGAGGCCCAATTGCATAAGGCCCCAACTCCTTGAGCCTTGGTAGTAAGGTAGGTATACCCATTCCCAACCATGTACCCAATTCTATCACTATGTACCTAGGGGTGGTCATTTCAAATTTAAATGACCACCCGCGGTACATAGTGACAAAATTGGGTACATGGTCAAAAATGAGTATACTTACCTTATACACAATGCAACTCCAAAGATTTCTGGAACCTCAACACAAGAGCAGGTTAACCCCTAAAGGCCCAAAGAGCCCAATATGGCCAAATGGGGTTCTTGGAGGTGTAAAAGTAGACAAAAAAGGCATTGCATGCTCAAGTTTTGGTTTGCCACTCAAGTCCAAATGGAGTTAAAAGTCCAACAAAACTTTTGGATTAGTTTGTTGTTCCTTGAAGCCTCTAGATTTTGCACCCAAACATTTGTATTTATTATTTTTAATATTAAAACTATTAGTGAGAGTACCTATAGGCAATGAACATTGCATTGTGGATGGAGGAATTTTGGATGGAATGGGTTGGAAGCCCATACTCCCATGTATAGGAGAGAAGGTTGGTGATGTGTCACTTTTTTTTTTCTTGATTGCGTAAGGTTTTTGTAACTCTAAAGTAGTGAGCCAGCTAGATCCACTTACTTTGAATGACCATAAGTTTTGGAGTTTTTTCCCATTTGAGGAGTTTTTTTCCATCAAATATAGATGGACACCGTCTCATGGGATTAACCATTAGGTAATTATTTTTTTTGGGAAAAATCACATCAAAGTCCAAAATCCATATTATGAACTGCTACCCAAATTAACAAATATAAGATTCTCAATTGTGTGAATTTTACAAATTTACTTGGATTTGAAATCAAACTAGTTTTAAACTTTTAATTTATAATTGGGTATAAAATGACTGGTCTGGATTGTGTGAATACTTGATCAACTTTCTAAAAATTAAGGGAATGTGTTCAAGGTTCCATATTGGAGGTATGCTAATTTTTCTTAACAAGATGCTTAGGGGTTAAGTCTTTTCAGCCTCTAACCTACAAAGTGTCTGCCATGCAGCTTCCACTTCATGGCAAGTCCATGCTATTCCAACACTTCATGTTTCAATAAAATTTGTAAAATTTTTTCCGGAAAATATGTAATTCTACCATTTCTAGATTCAATTATATAGCTTTACAAAAAATGTTTGCATTTTTACAAGTTGAAGCAAATAGTCAAGAAGAACTTAATAACAAATCCATTGATGGTGCATGTGACTTTTCCAAATTGCTTCTACTGCGATTTTTTTGCGAAGAGGACTTGTTGACTGCCAACATTTTAGTAAAACATTTTAGCCTTCTATGTCACGGACGGGTTGACTACCACCAACACCCTTTTAGGTTTGTGCAACACTACATAAAATTTCACCTTAAAAAAAAAAGTAGTTTATTCTGCAACAAAGATGAATTGGCAATTGCCAATGACCTTCTTTGTTGCAATGGTTGTAAATTGATTTCTCATTGCACATGCTCTTTCAACAAAAGGGATGTTGAATATTATATCTTCTTTCACAAATGTTCTTTTGCCACTAATAGGTGCCGACCTAGATATTTTTTATGTCAAACCTAATCGTTTAGGACATTTGCAGTTGGGGATTGATATGTCCACCACACCCTTTCACCTATTCTACCACACTCACTTACCACACTGACTTGGTAAATTTTAGATTTTTACCATCAAAAAGTTGAATTTGAGAATTTGGAATTCAAATTTGGACTTAGAGACCGTGATTTAGTCTAAAATCATAAAATGTTCTAATTGAACAACACCTAATGAAAAAGCTTATCTTTTTTATAAACAAAAGTAAAAGCAATATTTTCCCCAAGCTAAGCTTTTTCATTGGGTGTTGTCCAATTACAACATTTTTTTAATGGTTCTAGACAAAATCAAGGTCTCTAAGTCCAAATCTGAATTCCAAATTCTCAAATTCAACTATTTGGATGTAACAATCTAAAATTTACCCCGGGGTATGGTAGAATAGCTAAAAGTGTGTGGTAGACATATCAATCCCCTTTGTGTGTAATCTATTGCTTTAACCCCTAAATGCCCAATCAACCATTTCCAGGTCGTTGCCCTTTTTTGCGGGCTGCCCGAAATTCAAACAACACTCAAAATAAATATAAAAAACACTTTTATATAAGAAAGCAAGTCTACTTTCCAACCGAGTTTGGAACATGTCAATTCAAATTAGGCTCCATGAAGGAGAATTTTTCAAAGACAAACACTTCAATTTTTGTTAGTGTTGCAAAATTTACTATTTTGGGAAACTAATGATGTTCTCTCCTTCAAAAATATTGTATTTTTAAAGTTATGAATAGAATGTTTATTTTCAACCAATCAAACCAAATTTTAAATTCTATGAATAGAACTTGTAATTTCAATGAATATTAAAATATATATGCTTCTAAATTCATTAAATAAGAGTCCAAAACTTTTTTTGAATGTTTGACCCTATGGATAATTACTGAAGATCATGATTCTTGTTTTCTCTTTTGAAGCAATCTTCACCAAAATTACAAAAGTATCATTTTATAACACATCTATGTTTTGCCCTTACCCCCTTGAACATTTAGGGGTTAATAGAAGTTTGGAAAAGAAGTTGTAATCTATAGCAATTCCTACATGACAAGGATGCATTAAATGATACTACAATTGAAACAACACCTTAAAGAAGGATAAATCGTTTAAAATTGCATGTTTTTAATGATTGAATCAAGGTCTAGGAAGAACCAACCATTAATTCAATGCTAGCCAATTGAAATGAGAAAAAGTCGTTTGCAATTTGTAAACACTAAAAGCTAGTCAAAAATCTTTAAAATTTTTACTTTTAATGTGAAATAGAGAAAATAACCAAAAGGGCTCCTTGATAAACCGATTCAATACAAGAATTGAAGGAAATCTACTAAAAAATCTCATACATTTCCCAGACCCTACATTGAATTATGTTTTCTTTGTAATGACATATTTTAAACTAATTAACGACAATCTCTTTCCAAAAATTACAAAACATCCAATACATTATTAGTATTACAATATTGCTACAAGAGAAACTGTCCAAAATGACAAAAACATGTTTAAATCAACATGGCTATACCTACAGAAATTGTCCAATTTGACAGTCTTTTTGTCATTTTGGACACATTTAGTCAATTCGAGCATGTCAATTAAGACACAATTTCTTGTAGTAATCTTGTTATTAGAAGAACAATTGACTTTTTATTTGGCATTGAGTTCTCTTTCAAGATTTCAGCAAACTTTGTAGAACATGATATTTAGCTAACCGCAAAAAAAAAATCAATCAATCAATATAAATCTAGAAGTTATGTCTCTAAAAATAAATCTTTATACTAAATTCTTCTGAAATAATGTTTGCAGATCTATAATGCTTTTTTATTGTAAAGCCTAGCATCCTCTCTATTGATGCAAACTTCAAAAGAGTGAAGGAAATTATATTAGAGTGTTTGGGGATAACAGGCTTTTAGTGTCTTGTCAGGCAGTTGAAATTGCAAAAGAAACTGGAAATTTGAAACGACCAAGTAAAAATCCAGGTTATAGAAGTATAGAAATTTTATAGGAAATAACTGGTGCATGCTCATGAAAAACTGAATAAAATTGGAAAATGCAAGATTTTAGGCGGTGAAGCTAAAATTTCTCCTTAAACAATGCTGTATTATACCGTACATTTGTGTTTTGCATTGTTTCATTTTGCATTGGAGGGGTGAAGAAAACCATACCAAATAACAATAATGAACTCGTTTCACAAGGAAAAACTCATGAAGATTCTTAAAATATTATAAACTAGAGTGAACCTTTCTTTCTTTTCAAAATGTTATATGGTGCATGACATTTATGACCACCAACTCTCAATGAGTGGTCATTTTATCCATAAAGAAAAAAGTTACTAAAAATCCAAAAACACCAAGATGAAGCTAGGGTTTGTTCTTCTTGTTGGCAGAATTGCTTCTGAGCTAGCAATTATATTAATTGTGCTTTAGTATTTCTTGTTGAGGCAATAGTTGTTGGTTATAAGTGTTACGTACTATACTACATATACAACTCATGCATTAAATTGACACATTAAATTCTTGCTAACAACACACTTTGCAATTGCACATTCTTTGCAAAATTTGAAAATGTCATAATTATTGTACATACATAATGTTATTTAACACTAGAGCCTAGAAGTCATTTTAACACATACAAAATAAAAACAATTTAATCCTTAAACATCACGCTAGTCATTGTGGTTGCCCATTATAATGGCGCTACATTGGTGTGGCAAGTGCATACTTCTTTTAACATTGTTTGGAAATTTGCATAAGTCAACATTGAGTGTTACCCTTGTGGTAATTGCAAGAAGGGCAACATGGGACCTAACACCATATTTGAGAGTCTTCTCACAATTTGGGTTACTTGAAAATATGAGTGCATTCATTGAGATTATTTTTTGTCTTCCACAACAGACTATGTCTTTGTGATTGTTCTTACAAAAATGGATGAAAAACAAAACAAAAAACATCTTAACCCCTAAAGGACCATTGTCCCTTTGGGGGACATGTTGGACTTTGGGCATGTACCTATGGCTAAACTACTTTGTGTGATTTTCTGAAACTTTCATTGAAGGTGAGGAATTCAAAAATCTTTGTGGGCACCTAATTTTTTCTTCATTCCAACATTTGATGAAGAAATAATGCATGAATTTATGAAAATTTGGGGAGGACTAGCAGTCCAAAAACTTCTTTAAAAATTATTTCTTTTTTTTTTAAATTGAAAAAACTAAATTGGTTCTTTAGATTATTTTATACATGAGAAGCTTTGAATCATTCCATTTCAATCAATGAAATGAAAGTTACAAGGAGTTGTTGTTTGCGGGCAATTATGGATTCTCTACTCTAAAATAATCTTTGAAGTCCTTTATTTTACTCAATTTTCAATATTTTGGAAAAAAAACTAAATCAACGGAAGAAGGTTGTTTGTCACAACATTACAACGGTGGGGATTTGCATTTTTTATTTCTATAATTAAATTCTTAACAATTTAGCGTTTTAACTCATTCTCTACTTCTTTTTACTTTATTAATTTTTCCCATGTGTTGTATAGTTCCAATTGATTTGAAAATTCTCCTACACATACCTAACTTGATCTCCTACATGGAAAAAATAAAGTGCAACTTTGGGTAGAGCATTTTTTTGTTATAAGCATGGTCAAAGGCTTCTGAAATTTTTGGACAGCATTGAAAAAAACTTTTTTTGTCACTTTAGATGTAAATATTTCACTTCTCTCCATCTAGAATGAGCTGATTTTTTTCCCAAAAGTAACTATTCTAGTCTGGAGCAAGATCCTATGGTTGGATTTCCCAAAATAAAAATAGAAAATCCTTTTTTGCTAAACCTCCTAGAAGTGGCAGTTTTTAGTGATTTTCACAGTTTTATCATCCATCAAACAAATAATGTCCATATCAACATTTAAGGGCTAATCCTTGAATGCCCCATAGTTCTTAAAGTGGTCTCACATGATTTCACAAGCCCCTTTGAGGCAGTGGATCTAAATTTGTGGCCTTGCTATAAACCACAAATAACAAGGCATTCAAGTTGTCTAAGTCAATGGAGTAATGGCCAAGGAAAGCCAAATGTTGTACAAGTGCTACAAGAGATATGATTGGATGAAACACCATACGGGGAGTGGTGACAAGCAATGTTTTACAAGTTGCAAGTAGTCAATATCCTTTGCAAACTTCTTTATGTGTGCTTTGTGGTAGTGAGAAATCTGTTGGCAAGGGTTCAAGCATGTTCTAGACCCTTATTGTGGCAACCCTCACCAAATACAATAGCAATTTGAAGCCCCAAAACTTGACACACAAAGAAGTGCACTCTTCAATGATTTGCAAGTGTGTGCATTCACATCTAATCTTGCTACTCACAACTTTTGAGATGAATCAGATGCTTATAGAATTTTGTAAAAATTAATAAATAGCAACAACTTGCCAAAATATGAGATTCCGCCATCACATGTTTGATCAAATGTTAGAATTTTCCATCTCCCACAATTAATTGTTCCCAAAAGTTGCAAGTTGTTTTCTAAGGAGGTGTTCCATTATTTTCAGTGGTCACTTTTTGTGGATCATCCATTTGACTAAGATATGGTGCACCAAAGTTGCAGGCCTCCAAAAACCAATTTTTTTAGTGAAAATAACTTGGGCGCTTAGGGGTTGAGCATTGAAAAAGGCTCCATTGTTTTTTATGACTATGATCCATCATTTAAAAAGTTGACAAATTTTTGCCAAAATCTTACCTAGATTTGTGATTGGCTACCATTACACTAAAAAAAATCGGACAAAAAAATGGATAAAATTTCCATATACCTCCCTAAGCTAACACTAAGCTATCCAATATTTGAAAGAACTATGTTAAAATTAGTGAATTTTATGATAAATGTGCACACATCGTTTGATTCTATTCATTTCTATCCAAGTTTTCCTTACCTGCTAGCATTGACGGGTGCCTGTGGCACGACCAATGAAAAAGCCAATTTTAAAGGCGGCTATGAATTGCTCATTTCTTCAACCCAAACCAATTTTCTTTAATTCTAAGGTAGACACACCTTATTTCGACCGTGTTAGAATTTCAACCCTTCTGTATCTGGCATGTTCATTTCAAAAATGAAATGAACATGCTCGGTACATAGGATCATAATTCTTAGAGGGTCAGGTATGGGTGTGTCTACCTTACTTGCTTACACATGCCAATGATTACAAGCTCTATCTCTTTTTTAACGTGTTTGTTGCATTTTCAGCCCTAAGAGCATCTCCAGTCTTGGGTGCCACACGGTGCACTCCACACGGGATGTGGCGTGCGTTAATTCATTTGGCAACAAGCCCTTTGGGCGGGAGACCCAGTGCTCACAAAAACTACGCTCACCATCGGTGGGTCCTGGTTCCCTTTGCAACATCAATCCATCTCCTGCTCCCGATTCCTGTATCTCACTCACTATTCTTGTTCCTCGCTACTATTCATTGCATATTTACAGCTACAATTTTAGCTGCAAGATACTAGATTTAAGCGCTGGAAAATTTGATTGAGACATTGGAACTTGGTGACTCTAGGACAAATTCTGGCGTGACTGGCCAAATTTTCCCGTTAGGTGTGCCATAGCTGGACCTAATTTCCCTAGCTTTTGGAGGCTAGGCCCTGCACTTGCCCGTGTGGCGCCCAAGATTGGAGATGCTCTAAGGGCATCCCTAATGTATCCGTAATAGAGCACGCCAAAATCAAGTTTGACATATAACAGCCATCAGATCATGATTTGATGGCTGTTAATATGTCAAGCTGGGTTTTAGAGTGTCGTGTTATGCATACATTGGGGATGACCTAAGGGCATCCCCAATCTAGTTGGGAAAGTAGTTCTAGAAACTCTGTCAAATCGTGTCTGACTCACAGTCAGTTACAGAGCAAGGGCATTTCCCAGTCCAGCAACCCCCAATGCAAATAAGGTCTGACACTCACTAACCACAAATTTTTAATAGTTTATGTCTTTTTCGAGTGCTTATGTGAAGAGATTCATGTCAGAATATCTAAAATTGCATGTAAATGCGTCAGAGTCAGAGAATCAAACACTCAGGAGTGGTAAGCATGACTCTCCAAATAGTACAATTATGCATAGGAGGGACTCTTATGTGGGGAGCCCTGAAAAATGCAGTTACAATTAACTGCTGCATTGGACCCATGTTTTTGCTCAAGCCCTGTTTAACCCCTAAAGGACCATTGTCCCTTCAAGGGACAAATGGGATTTTGGGTAGGTACCTACAGCCTCAATTTTTGTCTTAATTTTTGAAACCTTTTTTTAAGATAGAAAAACACATTAGCTTTTGGGGAATCTAATTTTTATTCCAATTGATGCCAGCGAGCAAAAGTTATGCCCAAATAAGCACAAATTTGGGGACTAGGGGCAGCAAAAAAAATTCTTACAAAAACTTGAAAACAAAATTTAATTTGTTTTTCTCATAGATTATATCTTTATCTACTTTTGGAGCTTTGATTCATTCCATTTGGACTAGTTATGAGAAAGTTATGGACAATCTTGTTTTTTGGGCAACTCAAGCATCTTCTTGAAAAAATAACTTATAAACTTCATTTTTGAATACAAATTTAACATTTTTTCAAAAAAAATTGTTGGAGAGGGTGAAGTTTGCTTTCTAGAATAATCTCGCCATTGGGATTATTGCGTTTCAATTCCATTGCAGGGTTATTAGCAATTTAAGTTTTTCTTCAATCTCATACCTTCTTCTACCTAATGTTTTTTTAAAGAATGAAAATTAAGTATTCTTTTTTGAGATTTTTTCCCAAGATTCCCAACTCAACTTCCCACCATGCTAAAATAGAACTCCAAACTTTGTGATGCAAAATTTTTAAGTTAAAAATGTTCAAAGTTAAAAAATCTAATCAAGCAAGGTGCAAAAAAAGTTGTTTTTTACTTTTTAAATGCAAATATCTTCCAATCTGTGTAGTTAAAGTTCTTGAGTTTTGTATGACATATTCTTGTAATAGTCTAGCACAAGATCCTACAGTTAGATATGCAAAATGCCTGATTTTCAAACTTTTTTACTCTTTGTCATAGAGGTGGCAGTTTTGAGTGTCTTTTGACAAAATAAAGGCCATGGTCTTTTAGGGGTTAACCCCTAAACGCCCATTGTCCCCTCGAGGGACAGATGGGATTTTGGGCAGGTACCTATGGCTAAGCTACTTTGTGTGATTTTGTGAAACTTTTATTGAAGATGGGGAATTATAAGATCTACGTGGGAATCTAATTTTTTCTTCATTCTGACAATTATTGGAGAAGTTATGCATGAATAATTGAAAAACAAGGGAGAATCGGGCAGCAAAAAAAAAAAAAAAAAAAAAACTTGCAACTTTTTAACCCCCAAAGGACCAAACCCCCTTTTCGGGGACAAATGGAATTTCGGGCACATACCTATGGGTAAACTACTTTGCGTGATTTTTTGAAACTTTTATGGAAGATGGGGAATTCAAAGATCTATGCGGGCATCTAATTTTTTCCTCATTTTGACATTTATTGAAGAAGTTAAAAATGAATTTATGAGAATTTTAGTTCGGCGGGCAGCCCAAAAACTTCTTTAAAAGTTGCATTTTTTAAAACAAAAATTTGAGGTTAGGTCTTTAGACTTATGTATATGTGGGAAGTTTTGAATCATTCAATTCTAATTGATGAGATAAAAGTTATGAGAAGTTTTATTTGCATGTAGGCATAGTTTTGAGATTCTCCACACCTACCCGCAAACTAAAACTTCTCATAACTTTCATTTCATCAATTAGAATTGAATGATTCAAAACTTCCCACATATACATAAATCTAAAGACCTAACCTCAAATTTTTATTTTTAAAAATGCAATTTTTAAAGAAGTTTTTGGGCTGCCCGCCGAACTAAAATTCTCATAAATTCATTTTTGACTTCTTCAAAAAATGTTGGAATGAGGAAAAAAATTAGATGCCCGCATAGATCTTTGAATTCCCCATCTTCCATAAAAGTTTCAAAAAATTACACAAAGTAGTTTAGCCATAAGTACATGCCCAAAATCCCAAAAGTCCCACGAGGGGACTTTGGTCCTTTAGGAGTTAAATAAAACCTTGAAATTGGTTCTTTAAATTTTTATGTATTTGAGAAGCTTCGAATCTTTCAATTTTGATAAATGAGATGAATGTAATGGGAAATTTTAGTTTGCGGGTAGGTATGGGACTTGCAAACCTCCATTCCTTTTCCCCCTTGTAAAACTTGTTGTTTTACTTTTTTGAGCTCTTTGTGTATTTGTTTTTTGATTTTATTTATTTGCAAGTTGTAGTAGACTAAGATTCCTTGGTTTCCACCATTTGGATTTGGGTTTTTGAATTTTACATAAATCCTCCAATTTTGCCAAGTGTATATGCAAATTTCATGACCTTACGGCATTGCAAGGTTTTACAAAGTATGATCCACACCTCCGTTTCATTTGAAAATTCTCCCACATTTACCTAACTTGGTCTTCTACATGGGAAAATGAAACCTCAACTTTGCGTAGAGCAATTTTTTTGATATAGGAGTTGTCAAAGGCTTCTGAAATTTTTGGGTAGCAAGGAAAAAAACTTTTGTTTTCACTTCAAATGTCAATATCTCACTCCTCTACTACTAGAATGAGCTGATTTTGATCCCACAAGTACCTCCCATAGTCTAGGGCAAGATCTTTTGGTTGGATTTTGAAAAGAAAAAAAAAAATTACATTTCTCCTCACTCCCCCAAAAGTGGCAGTTTTGAGTAATTTTCACAAAAAAAGGGCTTGGGCCTTTAAGGGTTAACCCCTCACCGCCCAAGAGGCCCAAACTGGGCCCCTCTAAATTTTATATAGAGATGTGCAACCTTTTTTCAAGATTTGTTTTAGTGATTATTATTATTTTTAAACTCTTATTGAAGTTTAGTTTTAGCATTAGGAGTTTGATTTTGAAAATGAATTAAAGTGATTTGTCTATTCAAGATTTTGTGCAAGGGTGTCCACTGCAAATCTTCACTTTTTAGTGTTGAAGGCTCTTGGAAATGATCCTCAAGTACACTAGATCTTGGAGAAAAATTCACATTAAAAATTCATTTAAAAAAATAGTAGAATAGATTTTGAGAAGCTGTAAATTGATTGGGGTTATACATGTTAGACTTTTACATACTCATATTTTTTTGGTACCCTCAATTTTTAGGTTTGAGATGCAAAAAGAGGATTAAAAGACTTCAAATCACTTTTCCAATTTTTAACACCCTCATGATCAAACATTATAATCTTTCAATCCATAAATGATATTGTTGTGGTTTTTTTTCTTGTGTGATCTACAGCATGTTTACTTTGAATTTGTACGGTTGGGCTTCAGAGAAAATTAATAAGAATGATAAAAACGCTGGCATTTTGTTCAGTTTCAAGCAAATTCTGAAATACTCAAAAATACCATGTGCGGTGAGGGGTTAACACGATGCACAAGCTTTAGCCTTGCCTCTGTTACGGCTGGATTGGGGATGCTCTAACAAACTATAGAATGTTCTACATCTTGGACTTTGATGTGGATAATTCGCAGGTTTGACTTGTGTTTAATTGCACTGTTGTGTTGCCTTTATCATTCAACTATTTGTTGCACGTTTGAATTGTTTAAACAAAACTTCATTACCAATCCTATCAGAAGATTTGCAAATATCTACAATTATTCCTTTAGTCAACTCTGAAACACCACCTGCAAAACGATGTACACGAAACCCCAATCAAGCGTCTGTAAAATGTGCACCACACGACAACACCTTCAGATGCTCATGATGCTGCAACTGGTAACTTACTGCAAAAATAAAACAAGACAGCCGAGCCTGCCTGCATACTCCAACTCTCTTCTTTGTTCTACTCTTTTTGAAATTCTCAAAAAACAAAACAGATAACCATGTAAAATAATCATAGAATTGCGGGACAAGAAAACAAAACAAAAAAATCCCACAATTCCGGAGCACAGGCACGCACCTCTGCAGCTTTCCAATTCATTGACTGTGTCAGTGAGAACACTGAAACCCCACCTGCAACCTATATTCAGACCATGATTACCGGCCAGCAAGTACACACTAGAATGTGGTTCCAGATTTCCCCAATCTCTCCCCATTTCAATGTGAATGAATCCCTCCTACACACTCAAACCCCTCTATAATATCACCACAACAAACTCCGGGGGCTCCTACATGAGTTCCCCGCTTGCCATGTGGAACTTCATCCAACACACCACCGTGCAAAATTCCCCACAAAGAGCTATGCAACAACAAGAGGTGAGTTTTTACTAAAAGACAGTCCAAGCAATTGTCCATAAAAAAAACGTTGTAGAAGTACAAGAGAAACTCAGAGGGGAATAATAGCAACTGACGCCATTCCTTAGCTCGCTCAACTCTCAAGAAGAAAACAAAAAGCTAAGCTACCCCTCTTTTTTTTCACTATAATTTACAACTGCTAAAAAACTGCCTATAAGGGCCTCTGGCACAAAAATAAATGTAGATATGTACATAAAAAATTTAGTCTACAAGGGAGAGGGAACCATAACCATAACCAGAATAGCTCGTTTGTTTTTTTTTTTCATTGCAGGCTGTGTCAGTCATCATCTACACCGGAGTTGCGCTGAGACACTCTCAAACTCTAAAACGAAACCCAAAAAAAATGCTGAAAAAAGCTATGCCTTTTCAAACCACGCTGATGGCGTTCACTCCTTGTTGTATACTGTTGGTGTCGAAGGTGGAGTTCACATGAAACGCGGAGGAATGTCTGGACGGAGGGTCGAGAAGCTTGGCGGTTAATTGAGAAGGCTCCGGAGGTGACAACCCTAAGCTAAGCTGCGCTATGTCCTTGGAATCGTCCTCGAGCTTGATCGGTGTGGCATTGACAGCAGCCACCTTGGCTGTAGGTCTGACAATGTTGGAGTTCGGAGGAGACGAGCTTGTGGGCACCCTAAACCCTTGCCCTGGCCAGGAATTGAATGAAAAGGGGAGCTTTGGCAGTCCTGAGGAGCCGCCTAGAGACAGAGCTGGGCCTTTGTCATTTCTCTCCACTCCATTTGCTTCCATGGTGTAGTTCATCGGCACTGGTCTCTGGATTGCAGAGCTCTCCATGCTGTAGCCCATGCCTACCACTTCGGTGACTTGATCCGCTGTCACTGCTGCTCCGGAGTTACCAATGGTCATCAACGGTAGAGCCATGGGAAGCGTCATGTGCTTCGGCATTGAATAAGGCCGCGCTGCCAATCCACCATACCCCTGCATTGGAGTTGGCTCGTATAACACTCCCGGCGAGTACATGGAGCTCGGTCCCAAGCTTAACTGATGCATGGGGTTGCTCTGCTCTTGACTCGCCACCGATGTCGACTCCTCGGCAATCGTGGGAACACCCTATAACATAATCAACCACACATTCAGTAACAACACCCATGCAGCTATATCGAAAACATCGCTAGAGAGAGACTTGCATAGAGAGAGAATGTGCAAGTCTCTCTCTAGAAACGACAAACGGGGAGAGTATTGACACCTACCGATTCGGATACAATGTCGAACAGACTTGACCGTCTCTTTCTCTTGTTCATGTTGCTTTGCCGGATGAAGTACTTCTGCGCATGACTAGCCACCTGGGTTGGCGTCCGCGTTTGTACGAAGTTGCGGGAGATACCTCTCCAGTCACCCTTCCCCAGTTTCTGCAATCCAAGCAGAAATAGCCGATGTTCGTCTTCCGTCCACGGCACACCTGTCACAGTACAAAAACATCTACTTAGACCCCATAATTCCCAAAGACGCTCTACAAATATCACCCAGAACTTTTATTGTGAATAGAATTGCTTTTTGCTACTTGGAACTAACATTCACAATGCCGATTACTTCACATCTAACGAGGACTACATTTCAAGGTTGGCAATGCTATTCAAGTACAATCTCTCAAACAAACGATAATTCAAAACACTTAAATATACCATTCGACACATCAATAGGATAGTTTCAAACTACGTTAAAAGACTCACAAATCCTTCAAATCTTGCAATGAAGCTCTCTTAAAGAATTTGTGCATGAGTAGGATTCTTAGTTGCGTAAATTTCGGTAATGAGTTTAGCTCTAAAGATAACCCTGTTATGAAAAAGGCAAGTTCGAGACTGTGACAAATTGTAGTACATTTCTGCAGAACTGCTTGCATGTATCCGGATTTGCTAAAGAGGCAGAACCCAAGAAGGAGCAAATGCTTAGACATGGCTAAAGAGGGGGATTTTTGGGTACCTTTTTTGCGTTCGCGAGCGTTGTTAGAGGTCTGGACCAACCCATCTGAGACGTATCCGTCAGGGGGAGCGCCGGACTCGGACGGTTCCGGAGGGGACGGGGGATTGTGGGGGTTGGCGTAGTGGTTGAGGTTGTTCATGCTGACGCTCTTGCGCATGTTCATGCTGCTCACGACGTCCGTCAGTCGGACGCCGAACAGGCGCACCCCGCGGTCGGGGCACGTCCGGCTGTTGTGGCCATTGAGGCCGCAGTGCGAGCACCGCCTGCTCATCTCGTTGTGCTCCAGGGCTGCCAGCTTGACGACCACGGGATACCAACTCCAAATGGAGGAAAACCCACCACCACCACAAAGAGAGTAACAAAAAGTGTTCTATAGCCCCGGAATGCAAGAGCTAAAGGATTTCCACAGAATCCAGATAGAGAGAGAGAGAAAGAAGCAAACTCTAATGGAACCCCACCAATCGATGTGACCCAAGGAGGCGTCGGATCCACAGATACGAAAAATTGTTAAGGATTCGTCACCAATCCCGTGACAAAACGCAACCCACCAACTCTCTCAACAACACGGCAACAACTACCACATTCTCAGACGGAGTCTTCAAAGAAGAAAAGAGCAAGCGAGGTTCAGAGCACGCTCTTCATCGTCTCCGTGGTCGTTGTTATTACCCCTGCGGCCCTAGTTGTGCATTCCTGTGCTAAAAATGGCCCCCCCTTCCCGAGGCTCCAAAACGCACTTGAATCCAAGGAGTAGTAGTAGCGCGTATTGCAATAACCCACCGGGCGGGGAGTATGTGATGTATGGACTGTAGATGAGGAGGACCGTGAAACTCTCGGAGGGCCGGAGAGAAAAAGGCCTGCGTAGGGCGGCCACTCTCTCTTGTTGCCTGCCTGCGGCGAGGAGGGCGCTGCTTCGTGGAGGGCTGGCGCGTTCATTCCATCCTCATCCGTTGTGGATGATTTTCATCTATATAGGGGATATCACGGGTGTCTAATTTGAGTGGGGAGAGCATATTTGGGGCGTAGCGTAGGCCGTAGGCTCGCCTTTTAATTCAGGCCCCACATGTGGCCACGTTTCCATGTTGGGGGTCTCCCTAGACCTAGTTCCTAGTGACCTAGTCCCCTACTCCCCCACTTACCTGTTTTGGCACCCCCTTGGCTCCCAAATTTCATATAATCCTTCCATTCTTGCTTTCCTTTGCATGTTATTAAATTCTTCAAACCTGTCATATGCATGTGGTTAAAAGTTGGAAGTGGCCACTATTTGTACCATTGGGGTCGAGCAGGGTAGAGCGACCCGCACCCCAAAATGCACGCAGGTAAAGAAAATTTACCTAAAGATTGGAAAGAATGAATGACATGTGAAAGTTTGTCCAAAAAATCACGAACATAAGCTACTTTCATTCAAAATTTGGTAAATGATGTTTTTGCTCTCAAGGAAGGATTTGGCAATTCAATCCATCCACTTTTCACCCAAACTTCTTAGTGTAATGATAGCCAAAGGTTTTTTGAGATAAGATTCAAGCTAAAATTTGCCAAAAGAAAGAACCCTAAATTTGAGAGTAAAAATCAAGTCATATGGGAAACTTTCGAAAATGTGATAATATGTGACAATGGTGGCAAAAAGGAAAATCGTAATCTATGATTTTGTAGAAAATTAAAGTATATTTTTGAGGCTACCATAATCAATGCTTTACTTCCAAAGTAAATTCAGACCTTTTTTAATCCAGGTAATAATAGATTCATTTCTAAGCATTCTAATTCAAAAAAATTGAAAGGTCACTTAGTAAGCTCGTAACTAATTATATTGGCAACTAATACATATTTATGTTTATCAAAAGATCTAGGATAAAGTTCTTCTTGTCATTGTTACATTTACTTATCTTCTTTAAATCTTCTCAAATTATTTATTTCAATTCCTGCATTTGTACGAGTAGTTGCTTTTTCTCATTTGGGCATTTGGGGGTTAATTGTTTAACTCCTTATGGGCATAAAGACATGTAGATGTGTTGAAAAGTAAAATTTTAAAGGATCACATATGATAGCTTTTTAAGTAACTAATTAAATTGTGATCCATAAATCATCATAACCATACGATTGAACATATGGATGCACTCTCTAAAATTTATCATTTGAATCAAAATCAAATATAAAATAAAATGTTTGTAAGATCGTTTTGAAGTATTGTGTGGTCCTTTACTATGTTTTAAATACAATAAAAGATACCATATGACATCGACAATTTCAAAATTTATACAAAGTCAGAATGGATACAATTCCAAGCTCCTATCCTCGAGTCATAAAACAATTTTTGCTTATTCCCCTTTCTTTGAAGTACAATATCTTCTGCATCACAACTCATAGTCTTTGAATGTTAATAGGATCTTTCTAAAGTTGTGTTCTACAGCATCTAAGCTTCTCTATATTTTGTAAACGTTGTATCATAAGTAATTTTGTATTTGAAGTTTTTTTTTTTCCTTTTTTGATTTGGTCATTTTGACAATTTAAATTACCCTTGATCATTCTAATCCCAAAATGCACAGCTCAGTCTTAGTAAAATTTTGCAAATTAGTGCATGGTTGAATAATTTTCAAGATTCTACAATTAGTTTGTTAAATTATATAACAACATTTAAGTTAGTTGTTGCATAATTTCAAAAGGGAAAAAAATTTCAAAAAATATTTTTCACCTAGTAGTGGGTTTCAAACTTATGATAAGTGCTCTAGCCTCCTCAAAATATTGGCATGGCACAAAATCCTAACATGTCAAGCAAAGGTCCTAAAATCTTTATTTATCATAAGTTTAACTAGCATTTTTTGATTAATCGATTGACTATTACAACACATGTTTGGTGAGCAAGGATGGGAGACAAGCATTTTGAGGGCACCTCAAAAGAAGATGAGAACTTTTCACTAGTTAAATTCGGCGAGTAAGGATGTGGACATTCTTCACAAGGGATGTGGTTCCCTTCTCCTTGACCCCTAAGCGTCTTGCTAAGAAAATTTAGCATAATTCCAACATGAAACCTTCAATATATTCCCCTAGTTTTTGGAAAGTTGAACAAGTAATCACACAATCCAAATTGGTCATTCTATACCCAACTATAAATGAAATGATTTAACCCAATTTGATTTCAAATCCAAGTAAATCTGCAAAATCTCCACCGTTGAGAATCTCATGTTTTTCAATTTGGGCAACAGTTCAAACTATGGATTTTGGACTTTCTTGTAATATTTTCTCAAAAAAAAGATATACCTAATGGTTAATCCCATGAGATTGTGTCTTGCTGTACTTGATGAAAAAAACAAATTCCATAAATGGAAAAAAACTCCAAAAGATATGGTCACTCAAAGTAGCTAGAGTCCACTAGCTCCTTACTTTAGAGCTATAAAAACCTTGCCCAAATTAAGAAAAAAACGTGACACATCACCAAACTTCTCCCTTGTACAATACGAGACATGAAAGCAGGCATTCCATTTGCTCTCTAAGCCACTCCCTTTGTTTGCCCAAAGACATTCTTCTCCTAATTGTTGAAAAAATAAAATATTTTCCATATTCCATGTAGAATCTAGAGCAAAGGAGATGCATCAAGAAACAAGCCAATTAGAAATTTTTATTGAACTAGCAACTCCATTTGGACTTGAGTGGCAAACCAAAATTTGAGCTAAAAATACCTCTTTTGTATACTTTCACACCTCCAAGCACCCCTTGTGGCCATATTGGGCACTTTAGTCCTTTAGGGGTTAAATATTACACCCACCAATAATTGTTCTATTCCCATACTGGTTAATGAACCAAACTCTATAAAAGGAGAAAAGAAACACAAAGTGCAGCAGCAAATTTTGGGGAGATTTTTGAATTTCACATGCTAAAATTGAGCATTTCCCAGTTTCAAATAGCTTTTTAGGCATGTACAAAATCTTTTTTACAAAACACAATATAATAAATTATAATTTATTTATTTGGAAATCTCAACTAACCTTTCTCTTGTAGTTTTTAATTTCAACTAATTTTTTTTTGATGGTTTCAAATATCACATAGTTTTTTCTTGGTACAATAGTGCCTTTGCTAAGATGAAGGTATACAGACAAAAATTCATTTTATCTTAGGAAAGCATTCATTGTAGCAATTGGATGTGTTGCTGCTAGGACAAGTAACGGCAATGACGGCAAAGGTATGCTAGATGGCACAAGCAAAGGTGAAGTTCTTATCCAGACACGTTTTGTTTGGAAAGCAACCACCAGGGCACTAATGCAAAAGATGATTTTTCCTTATAAGGGCATTGTTTCTTACTCATGCACAAAACACTTGTTCCAACAGTGAATGGGACAAGGACAATCACCTTAGCCATCCTTTTTCTTAACCCTTAAAGGACGGATGGATCACCGTGGCTTGCCCTGCCTGTAGCATTCTATAGTGTTTTTCACATGGGCACCAGTAGTATTGCTTCAAAAAGTTGGAAAAGTCAATAGTGTATGGTGCCCTCATGAAAATTGCAAGAAGGGCAGCTTGGGAGCTAACACCATGTATCACAATTTGGGTTATAGAACAAAATGAATGTATCTCAAGCAGTAATATTTGTCTTCCATGATGGACCATGTGTTTATGGTCACTTTTGAAAAAATTAAATGAAAAACAACTTTTTTTATGAATCACAGAATCGTTTTTCAGAGTGGGAGGACGTTTTTTGTCCTCCTCGACGTTTAGGGGTTAAAAAGGTTCATCCTAACAAGGCACCACTATAGTTTCAAATCTCAACCATATTATTTATGTTATCATTTTAATCGATTGACTTTGTAATGATAGCATGTTCTTCACAGTTCCCACACATTGCTTGTTACACTAAATATAAGTGTGGCCAAAAAGATCCATTCCCCACTCAAACCCTTCCCATGTAATCAATTCTTCACCAAATCTAATGGGGGGCATGGGGGGCCTGGGGGCCTGGGGCCCTGGAGGCCTGGGGCCCTAGGGGCCTGGGGGGCCTAGGGTACTTAGCTTGCTAAATGGGTTTACTAACTAGTTCTTGTGTGTATAAAAAACACTAGGCTTGTATATTTTGTATCTATTTGCAAATCATTTTTTCCTTCTATGCTTCTCAAGAAGTTTTTATGTAAACCTTGCATATGTTGATATGTTGATTTTTTTTCTATCATCTTTTATGCTAGATACTCTTGATGATCTATAACTCAATAGTATTTATTTTGCTAGATACTATGTACATAAAACTTGATTTTTGGAAGAACCAATTAGTATGCAAAAATATTATAAATGCTTTGTGGTTGATAAAAAGAAAATAAACAAATGCAATTGGTATGATACACCTTGATAATGCAAACAAAAATTTTAAGAGTTTGTTTCAAACTTCATGTTTAGGGTTCATGCACATTTTGACAACGTCCCTCTTTGTCCAACTCTATTTTTTTTCTTGTTTATCATCATGTCATTGTTTCAATTTAAAGAATAAAAAATAAAGATACTAATTCATTTAAAAAAATGTTGTGGCCTATTCTCACTTTACATTGCAAGAAGAAGCCATTATCTCTAAAGGCTAGCTTTTTGAAAACAAGCCATGGCCCATAAGAGATTTTTGTCACAACTTCTCACCTCTAGCGTAAAGATGGCTTAGCTTTATTGAATTGGCCCAACTCCTTGGCCTTAAGGCCTTTACATATGAGACAATCAACCCCACTATAATCTTATTTTAATTAGGTGTGGAGGCCGGCCTTAAGCAAAATGTGGGTTGAAATTTGAGGCAATCAGCCCCAAGCCAAATTGGCCCGGCCCCCATATGTAAAGCGGCCCTTAGTGTGTGTGGCAACCTAAACGCAATATTCAGTGTACTATAGAATCAACACAATTGAATAATTAGGAATGTGAGCTTAGTACCTCCTTCCATGTGAAGTGCGTAACCAATAAAGACAAAAAATAAACCACTGATCATCAGTCAGATGGAGTTCTAATTTTCTAAAATTCCAATTTGACCAATGATCGATGGTCTATTTTTATCACCACCGGCCACCCCCTCACATGGGAGGAGGCCCTTACATGTGCATGAGGGAGGAAGAGGAGGTTGGGAGTCAGTGGGAGAATTGTGACATAGGCAAGGGGTGTGTCTCCCTCTCACCTAGGGAAATGCCCATGTTGGCATCATGAGTCCAAAGACGTAATAGTAGTAGCAGATCAGAAGTAAGGGACCAAGGGGATCCATCCAAGGGTCAAGCAAAGTACAACAATAAGTCATGGAGCACCTTGTCCTCCAGCCAATCTGCACATTCTCCGTGTCCCTCCTTGGCCACCCCCCTCCTCAACATTATGCAGCATCTGCAAAGTGTGCGCAAATGCCACCATGCAGCTGGCTGGCTATGGCACCCAAACCCATCCACTTCCCAAAGTTAAATATCTACGGACACCCATGGACCCATGGACGGACTGACAAATGGATGGAAGAGATGGTGGATGGATGAAGTGGTATAAGTCATCCGCTGTTTATGTCAACTCAGGAGTGCCTGGATACTGAGATATGAACCTTGCATGGGCTCCAGATGGCCATCAAGTGTTCCAATTCCGAAGTGCACGTCATGGGGCCAATTGCAAGGTTTGCCATTTACCCAGAAGTGGACCCTCCCTGCAAGTGGTGGCATCTCAGCTCAATTGGCTAGAAAATTACAATATATAATTACGTTTACACTTTTTTCTGCCCAACTTGAGTGGCTCAGTAGTCAGTACTGACTGTGGTGGGTTCTGAGAAAGGATTGCCTTTTACCAAAAGTTTCCCTGTCTTTCCCCATTTTGTTATGTGGTGAATTGATATTTTGGTAAGAGATGGGAAGTTTAACCCCTAAACATCAAGGAGGACGAAAAACGTCCTCTTGCTTTGAAAAAAGAATTTGTGATTTAGAAAGATGTCATTTTTCATCTGACTTTTTAGAAGTGACCATAAACACATGGTCCATCATGGAAGACAAAAAATTACCTCTTGAGATGCATTCATTTTTTTTGTAACTCAAATTGTGATAAGATTCAGATACATGGTGTTAGCTCCCAAGCACCCATTCTTGCAATTTTCATGAGGGCACCATGCACTATTGACTTTTCCAACTTTTTGAAGCAATACTACTAATGCCCATGTGCAAAACATTGTAAAATGCTACAGCCAGGACAAGCCACGGTGATCCATCCGTCCTTTAAGGGTTAACTTTCAAATAATACCACAATTGCCTTCGTCCATGGAAAAAGTGTTAGGATTTAGAGTTAAGTCATGTCTGTCCTAACTTCCAAAAGGTATTCATTTAATAAAAAAGCAAGACAATGCCTGTCTCCAAATTAATTTGCCACTACCTTGATTTATTAGGGTTAGTGGGTGTTGAGGGCAGTACCTGGTACCGACTCTACGATCATTATCCACCGTCGGATACGATAAAATTACCTACTGATTTCAGAATGCTGTAATTACCAGCCTTTTATCTTTTTTGCTTTTTTTCTTCCTTTCAGGCGTATTTCGGAGAGTGCTATAACAGTGTGAAGGACACGTAGTAGTACGTTGAAAAATACTTTGGATATGTGTATAATTGGTTTGAATAATGACGTTTTTAACTAATTATGGAGTATGCTTCTACTATGGACTCTGTGTCCCTGAATACCCAGAGTTCTTTGAGTGTTTTGCATATCTCTCCTAATGATTTTCATGTATCTATAAATGTTTTGCATGTCTTTTATGAGGTTTTGCGTGTATATATCTCCCTACGTTGTGCTTGTATCTCTTGATGTTATACACTTGTAAGTCAATAATTTGCATGTATCTCTTTGATGACTTGCATGTATCTCCTTGATGATTTGCATGTACCTCCTTGATGGTTTGCATGTACCTCCTTGATGGTTTGCATGTATTTCCTTGATAGTTTGCATGTATCTCCTTGTGCTATACTCATAAAGTGAATAAAAGCATTGAGCAAAAATCATGAATCATTTACCCCTAAATCACTGGGGCCTTTATTTTGTCAAAAGACATTCAAAATTGCCATTTCTATTGCAAAGAGCTAAAAAATTTGAAAACTGGTGTTTTTGCATATCTAACCGTAGGATCTTGTACTAGACTAGTATAAGAATGTGGAAATAAAAATTCATAAACTTTGTCCGCACAGATTGCAAGATATTTGCATTCAAAGTGTAAAAAACAAACTTTTTTGCACCTTGCATGACAAGACTATTTGACTTTGAAGTTTTTTAACTTAAAATTTTTGCACCATAGAGTTTTGAGGTTTATTTTTGTATGGTGGGAAATTGAGTTGAGAATCTTTGGAAAAAAATCAAAACAAAAAATACTTAATTTTCATTCTTAATAAAACATTAGGTAGAAGTAGGTACAAGATTGAACAAAAACTTAAATTGTTAATAACCTTGCAATGGAATTGAAACTCAATAATCCCAATGGTGAGATTGTTCTAGCAAACAAACTTCACCCTCTCCAACAATTTTTTTTGGAAAAATGTTAAACTTGCATTCAAAAATGAAGTTTATAAGTTATTTTTTCAATAAGATGCTTAAACTGCCCAAAAAACAAGATTGTCCATAATTTTCTCATAACTAGTCCAAATGGTATGAATCAAAGCTTCAGATGTAAACAAAACCATAACCTATGAGGAAAAAAACAAAATAAAAAAAAATTCAAGTTTTTGTTAAAAAAATTTGCTGCCCAATTTGCATAATTTTTTGCTTATCTAGGCATAACTTTTGCTTCTGGTCATCGATTGGAATAAAATTATACTCCCCAAAAGTTAATGTGTTTTCCTATTTTCAAAAAAAGTTTCAAAAAATCAAGACAAAAATTGAAATTGTAGGTACCTGTCCAAAATCTCATTTATCCCTTGAGGGGACACTCAAGAATTTAGGGGTTAATGATCAAACTAACTAATCACAAGGATGAGAAACAAACAAATATAGAATCCTAAACATCTCAAATGTAATTTATTTACTTTATATAGCTTTTACAAGATGCATTTGGAATTATTCATTGTTCATTTAATGGAAGCTTGTACTCTTAAGGATTAAGGACCAAGTATTCAAATTCAAACAATGAATACACACAAACAAGTATTGTGCACGCAAAAGCTCAAATTTCTTATTCATTTACATGGTGATAGATTTTTTATAGGTTTTTTAGTATTTGCATGATACATTTCTTTAAAAATTTGCAAGTATTATATGGTTCATAAAATCATAATTAAGGTTTTTAATTCAAAAAATAACATTTCAAATACAGCTTCAAAAAAAATTATAATACAAATCTTCAAACACATCTCAGATAATTTAGGGTTGATAAATTATAAGAAAATCCACAGTAAAAATCATTGGTGTTCATATCCGCAACTAGTTTTAGAATGTTTTATGAATCATTTATTCTTTTTTCAAATTAATTATAAGTAACTAAAATGGTAACCTTAACCCTGTAGATATAATCTGTGGACTATAGTCTCATGCTTTTGTTTGAAATTGATCATTCAATTGCTTTCTTAAATTGTACTTTATATAAAAAATTCCTATCAAAAAAATCAAAGCAATTGCTACCATCAAGAGGCTAATCATTTCATTGATGTTCACTTGAAAATCGGAGTTTGTTTTAACGGTGCTTATTTACATTTATGGAGGATTGATATAAATCAATTGCACTTGTTGTGAATTGCACGTTAGTATCAATTAATATGGTTTTTTTATGGCAATTTGATGTTATTGGTAGCATTAGTAGAAAAACGGCAATAAACAGCTAGGTCACAATAATTGTAGAGTCAGTGCATAATTATACAACAATTATGACACAATTACAAAATGACTTAATTACACTTGTATGATTATTGTGCAGTTGTTGTGACCTAGTTGTTTATTGTCGTTTTTCAACCCTCTATAGAGGGTTAGAGCATCTCCACTAGTTGGCTTTGGCCTGTCATTTATCGTGGCCTTAGAATTGTTTCTGATTTTAGAGTGTTTAGCTTTGACACAGTGATGGCAAATTTTTGCCTAGCCGCATCAAAGAAGGCTCCGGGCACTCTCAGTTGCCGTGGTAGTTTTCATTTGTACCATGCTTAAATTGTGGCTTTGACACTTTTATTTATTGTCTTGATGGTTGGTGAGGCCCCAATTTATTTGCCATCAGTTCTCTAAAGTCTAAACTATTGACTTGCCCATGCTGTCGTGGCAAAAATGCCTAGAGCATCCATAAATTGCAACTATTTTTGGCATAGTTTTTAATTCCAAACATTGTAACACGTCATCTTAAACTCAATCTGGTGAACACAAGAATTATATAACAAGCCGATTCTCCATGAAGGGGCTAGGCTGAGTCATATGGCGTGTCATTCCACCGGCCAACTGGTCTAGATGCTCTTATTATAGCTTTGTAAAGAGCTTCTATATTTCTAAAAAGCTTCAACTAGCTTTACTTCTTAAATGTCATAGGTCTTCAAGAATTCATTGAAAACCCAAACCCTCAAGTTGGGTATAAAGTTCAAGAATTAAACTTTTAACCCCTAAACATCAAGAGGGCATAGTAGATACGTTGCTGTATATTTGGCATTTGCTACCAACAAGAAATTTTAACTTGGGATCTCAAGTAGCTCATTAGAATTGCGTTTATCTATATTCCAACTTCTTTGTTGATTTCAAATGTAGTAGAGGTGTGGATCCATTCCAAATACAAGAAAAATACCCCAAATTGTGTTGATTGCAAAGGTCTTTCCAAAGTTTAAGGGTTAAACAAAGTAATTTCTATCAATCATACTTCTAAATAAGCTTATTCTTGTCTCCTCATTTCCCCCTAAACAAACTCAGTGTTTCTAAGAGGTTTCACCTCTCGTTCTTTTCATTTTTGTTGTATGTTAGTGACATCACCTTCCCTACTAAGAGCATCTCTAGCCAACTTATAGTTTTTCATCTTGGCAAATTGCAATGTTTTTTGTTTATAGAATTGAACAATGATTTCCCCCACATGTGCAATCGAGTGTGCACCTAGGTAGAACAATGTTCCACCTATAACAAGCCTCATTTTTGAAAAAGTAGATAGATTCTCCATCATTGCTTACTCAATCTATCAATTAATTAAAGAACAATAGTGTTTAAAGGAGTTGCAAATTTGGCAATGCAGGGGAGAATATCTTAGCCGGTCTAAGCATTAATTGCTCTCCTCTCATCCAAAAATGTCCCTAATGCGATATTTTGCAGGATTGATGGAGATGCTCTAGCGTTTAGTATTAAGGAGAGCTCAACCTCTAAAGACCTGAACACCTTTTTTTGGCAACATAGCAATTTTGGGCAGCTCACTACTAATGGCTTTTTCATTTTTTTTCTTTGGAATTGTCACACATGATGTGTCCACAGAGTAGCTCTAAGGTCCAACAGTTTTCATAACTTTTGACTTCATGATTCAAAAGATATGACATGATATGTTATTTTCTTTGCTAAATGGGCAAACAAAAATTTCTTTCAAAATACATTTTAATTTTGATTTTTTTTTTTGAATTTGGTTGTTTAGATTTATGTATACTTGGGAAGTTTTGAATCATTCCATTTTAATCAATGAGATGAAGTTACAAGGAGATTTTTTTGCGGGCAGTTATGGATTCTCTACCCTAAAATAAACTTTGAAGTCCATTAATTTACTCAATTTTCAATATTTTAGAACAAAATAAAAATAAAGGTTCTAGCTAATTTATCACAACATCACAATCATTTGGATTGGAATATTTCATTTCCATAATTAAGTTCTTTACAATTTAGTGGTTTGAATCATTCTCTACTTCTATTTACTTATCAATTTTTCCATGTGTTTTACAGTTCCAAATGATTTGAAAAAAATTCAAGTGTGTACCCAACTTGCTTTAAAGAACAAATCCAAAAAACAACAATCATTTTGGAGTTTTTTCATACAAATATGACATTGTGAAGTGCAATTGCCTAGATTTTTGCAAAAACAAAAAAGGATTTTAGTCAATTCAAACTCAAATATCTAACAATCAACATGACGAAAACTCCTGAGTTTTTTTCTACAGTTGGGTACAAGGTACATACAAATTGCTAGTTTGAGCATGTGAGCTTTTTGGTTAAAACATGGAGTACAATGGGTCCATTTTGGTAGGAAAAAATATCATTGCATCCTTATGCAATGTAAAGCAAGTATACCAAAATTCAGTTCCTAAAAATCAAAACTTCATTTTTGGTGAATTGTTTTGTAAGTAAATCATGGTTTTACATGATGATTTATTGAAAAATGTTGGTGATGAGATTTTGAGATTAGATTCTATGGATATGTAGAAAACATCCATATGCACATCTTCCATGCTAAAAAAACCCCCCTTAACCCCTAAAGGACCATGGCCTTTATTTTGTCAAAACACACTCAAAACTGCCACCTCTATGGCAAAGAGTATAAAAGTTTGAAAATCAAGCATTTTGCATATCTGACCGTAGGATCTTGTGCTAGACTATAATAAAAATGTGTTATACAAAACTCAAGAACTTTGACCGCACAGATTGGAAGATATTTGCATTTAAAAAGTAAAAAACAACTTTTTTTGCACCTTGCTTGACGAGATTTTTTAACTTTGAACATTTTTAACTTAAAATTTTTGCACCATAGAGTTTGAAATTCTATTTTTGCATGGTGGGAAGTTGAGTTAGGAATCTTGGGAAAAAATCTCAAAAAAGAATACTTAATTTTCATTCTTTAAAAAAACATTAGGTAGAGGAAGGTATGAGATTGAAGAAAAACTTAAATTGCTTATAACCCTACAATGGAATTGAAATGCAATAATCCCAATGGTGAGATTGTTCTAGAAAGCAAACTTCACCCTCTCCAACAATTTTTTTTGAAAAATTGTTAAATCAGCATTCAAAAATGAAGTTTATAAGTTATTTTTTCAAGAAGATGCTTGAGTTGCCCGAAAAACAAGATTGTCCATAACTTTCTCATAACTAGTCCAAATGGAATGAATCAAAGCTCCAGAAGTAGATAAAGATATAATCTATAAGAAAAAATAAATAATTTTTTTTTCAAGTTTTTGTAAGAATTTTTTTTGCTGCCCCTAGTCCCCAAATTTGTGCTTATTTGGGCATAACTTTTGCTCGCTGGCATCAAATGGAATAAAAATTAGATTCCCCAAAAGCTAATGTGTTTTTCTATTTTCAAAAAAAGTTTCAAAAAATTAAGACAAAAATTGAGGCCGTAGGTACCTGCCCAAAATCCCATTTGTCCCTTGAAGGGACAATGGTCCTTTAGGGGTTAAGTAACAAAAAATTGACTAACTAAAAATTCGATGAAACTTGTGATAGGCCCAAATTTTGTAAAGTATATATTTTTGTTTTTTAACTAGCTTTTCATCAAGTAAACAAAATATGATGTTTAGAGATACAAACTTAGTTACAATATTTGAGTCAAACAACAAATTTTAATTTTCATAAAAAAATATGTATTTTACAAAGTTTGGGCTATCACAAGTTTCATTGAATGTTTTCTTGGTAAAGATTTTATTACTTAAGGGGGTATTTTTAGCATGGAAGATGTGCATATGGATGTTTTCTACATATCCATAGAATCTAATCTCAAAATCTCATCACCAACATTTTTCAATAAATCATCATGTAAAACCATGATTTACTTACAAAACAATTCACCAAAAATGAAGTTTTGATTTTTAGGAATTGAATTTTGGTATACTTGCTTTACATTGCATAAGGATGCAATGATATTTTTTCCTACGAAAATGGACCCATTGTACTCCATGTTTTAACCAAAAAGCTCACATGCTCAAACTAGCAGTTCATATATACCTAATACCAGACTGTACATCTTTTTATACTAGTGTAGTACAAGATCTTATGCCTACATTTGTCAAAAAAAAAAAAAAAAAAAAAAAAAAAAAACTAAGGTTGATCTTTCATTCTCCGGAAAAGGATTGTTTTGTATGGGGGAGACTTTCAAATAAGTATGGTGATGTTGTTGCCATTTTTAGATTATTACATTTCGGTCTTAATTTCTTCAGCAAAGCGATCGAGCGGGTAGAATTGCAATTTAATAGGACTTGCTAGGTCTTCCACTTGGTCTTGAGTTGAATAAATTGCATGTGCAATTATTCCCGTGGTAGGATTTTATTAGACATTCGACAAAAGGTGGGCCCTCGAACTGCCCAATTTTCATTCTGGAAAATGATTGTTTCTTTGGGCTTTTTTGATTTTACAGTAGATCATCTTATAAACTCTTTTCTGAAATTCCGAAATTGACGTTGGAGTTTGGACCATGTTGCCCGGTATTAATAACTCTACTCTTTCATGGAATGTCTTTGAAAACAATGTTGCTCATATGGGTGTAATTTGTTGGTTTTTTTTTTTTTTTTTTTTTGTCTTTCTTTCTAAGTCAACACTTTGCATGTAATCATTTGCTTTCGGGAATGCTCTAATTTTCTAAACACAATAATATTGGAGACACTCACCTATGCATTTGAACCTCTAACTGCTTTTCTTATTTCTTGATTTAAAGTTTTTGTAAAAATGCATCCAAAACAACCACTTGGGAATTCTCTGGTCATGGTTTTCTGAATAGATTTAAAAGAATAAAATAACAGAATTAAAGTTCACAAAATCACATTTGAGGTATAAAATTGAACAATCTTTCAAAATAAAACTGTTTTTTCACCTTAATGCCACATGTGCCTTGTATACACAATATATGTTTTGGCACTAATATTAGTCTCACTATCGCATAGTAATTGCATAGTAGTTGTGACAACAATCACTAACCATCCAACACAAATCATCCACACAAGCCATCACAATTTTCCTCAAAACCATATGCAATTCGTCTTCAAGTTATCTATACAGACCGTTAACAATTTGCCCTCAGAAAAACCATCGGCAATAAAAAGGCAAACACCATCCATTACCCATCCGCAATTTATCCACAAAACTATCGTCAGCTCATGCACAAAATCCACCCACAACAAATTCTGTGCACACGAACCATCCACAGTTCATCCACGAAAGCCATCAGAAATTCATCCAGAAATTGATGGAGCAGGTAGAGTCACTTGTCATGACCCCAATGGCAAACACCCTTCTACCAGACTACCACCCATCGCAAGACCTTCATTCATCCACCACAAACGGGGGGCACAAACCACATCCACGTGCCAGTCAGTCGCAACCTCCAGTTCCACCATCCGACAATTTCTCATCCACATGGACAGAGTTCGGTGGCAGCACCGCCGACGAACAGTCTGAACCAAGTCCAGTGACTCCAGCCCCATTCATAAGTCGTGAGGCCAGCGTCACAACGCCTCATCCACCACCGACTCGGAAGGGGATGGACGAAATCTGGATGAAATCTACCGGAGGAACGAACTAACCGAACACAATCTGTACACAATAGTCGGACCTTACTGACAAAAGGCAGATATAAGAGTAAGACCCTGCATGCATGCATGCATGTCAGATATGTGATGAGTGGTTGCCATCATGCCATGGCTACCGGACATAAGCGACAGGCGAGGGTCCGGACCTCTAGATAATGGATGCACTTTGGATCGAAGGATATGGCTGGACGCTGAACTCTGAAGGTCGCCCACTGACGCAATCTAGAGGTGAGTTTTTTTTAGTAAACGCAGGGTCCGCTTCCATCTTTTTCCCAATCCCTCCTTTTCCTTTAACCCATGAACCCCTAAGGCCTAAAAGACCAAGCAAAGTTTTCACCAAAAACTCTTCAAAACTGCCATTTTCATAACATCAACCAAATTTTAAAACAAAAACATTTTTATGCATATATAACCATAGAATCTTGTATAAGAATGATTTTAGAAAATCTGAATTTTTTTTTAGAGTTTTCCATCATGTGGATTGGAAGTTAAAATGGTTTGAATATTCAAAAAATGTCTCGTGAAAAATGAGGCAGCTATCCTTCAGAAGGTGAAATTCCTAAGGAAAAAAAGCCATGTGGGTGATGCTTCTCTAAATTCCTTATTCCACCTAAGTAAAGTACATGTCAAAAAAGTTTCAAATCATTTGGAGTTGTATAACACATGGAAAAAAATTAGTAGGTAAAAAGAAATAGAGAATGATTCAAAACACTAAAGTATAATGGATTTAATTATAGGAAATGAAAAACGCCAATTCCAACCACTAGTAGAAAATTGTGTTGAAGTCAACATAAACTACATGATGTTTTCATGCTTCTAACGCAAAAATTTGTGTTAACCCCTAAAGGACCAAGGATGTTTTTTGAAAAAAAATCTCAGAAACTGCCAACTTTGAGTGCATTGCCCAAAATTGAAAATAAAAACCTTTTTTCTTAATTCCAACCATACAAAAGTGTGTCAAACAGATAAGCTAATGTGTGCAAAAAAAAATCAGCCCATTTGATAGTGCGGATTGTAAGATTATAATGTTTGAAGTGAGAAAAACAACTTTTTTTCATTCCTACAAAAAAAGATCAGCAGTTTTTGAGCCTTCTTAGAGTAAAATTTTTGCTCTACATAAATTTGAGCTTTATGACCATTCACAAGTATATGATGTTAGGTTCACTCATGAAAATTTTTGCATGCAAAGATAGAATCTAGCTTATTCTAAATTACCATGTAGTGCAAGGAGGTTTAGTGAATTGGCAATACATTAGTCATTCTTTCAAGATTTCTTGTGCAATGAGATAGTCTTTTATTTGAAATCTAAACAGGGAAAAGTTAGAGACAATTATTAGGAATATGTGGGAAAAAGTTTCAAGAGTTTTGGATTTATATATTGAAAGATAATAGGGCTTGAAGTTAGAGGAGATTTTTTTTCTTGAAACTACCGGAACATAGTCAACAAAGTTTTACTCCCTTCTAAATGTAATGTGAAAGTTTAGTTTAGTTTAATTTTTAATTTTTTTTTTGATAATTGTATATTATATATTTTAGTTACATACTTGTCAAATTTCAAAATTTGTTGAGAGTTTTAGCATAAGATTCTCCAAAGATGTCCAAGCTGCCTGAGGTGCCCAAATTCTTTTGGGTGACATAACTTTTGAACCGGGCATCCGATTGGGGAAAAAATTACATTTCTACTTACGAGATACATACTTGCATCTTGTGTAACAATTTTGAGAACATCCAATAAAAATTGACTTCATATGACCCTACCCGAGTTCTCAAGTGGGTGTTGAACAGCCGCTTGGTCCTTTAGGGGTTAAAAGCGTGAAAACATCATGTAGTTTATGTTGACTTCAACACAATTTTCTACTAGTGAACGGATGTGATGATGTAACAAACAATCTACATCCTTTGGCTTTATTTTTTTCCAATATGTTGAAAATTGAGTAAAATAAAGGACTTCAAAGTTTATTTTGGAGTAGAGAATCCATAACTGCCTGCAAACAAAAAATCTTCATAACTTTTATCTTGTTGATCCAAAAGGAATGATTCATAGCTTCCAACATTCACAGAAATCTCCTAAACCAATTCAAAAAATTTGTTTTTGAAAAAAGCGATTTAAAAAAAATACTCAGGCTGCCTTGACAAACGTAAAAAACAGTATAATAGGCCATAACATTTTACTCATAATTTCAAATGTCATGAAATTTAGTGTATGTGAATGATAAACCTCATTCTCACATTCTATTAAAATTTCAACCTAAAATATGAAAAGCTCCAATCACGAAATTGTTACGTTTCTAAAAAAAGGGGTCTCGTCCTTTAGGGGTCAACGCCCAATCGACTAGAGTACGGTTGATTTTCCGTGTATTTCTGGACCTCTAGGCATTAACGGGTCAACACTAAATATTATGTTTTGGTTTCCTCACAGTATTCACATTACTCAATCATATAAATAATTACTGAGACTATAGTAATTTTTATCAATAGTCACTGCAACACATAAACTGTGAGGCTAGGCAAAAATAACAAAGTTATAAACAAAATTTAGTTATGTTCAAATTGTATATCATGTGAAATGTTAGGGCCGCTTTATACTAGGAGTCAAGGGCATGAAAACTTGGGGTCATTTTGACCAAAGTTTTAGCCCAAACGACCTCAAGAATGGCCCCAATTGCCCAATTTAATATGAATATAGTGGGGGCTAAATCTCTTATGTGTAAAGGTTTTGAGGCCAAAAAGTTGGGACCACTAGAGTAAATTTTGAAAATTTTGGAAAAAAGGGATACTAAAGAAACCAAGGACAACTATTGATATTTTACTCCAACCGATGGTGTTGAGTATCTCAAAATAATGTTTTTTTGTTAAGAAATTCATATTTTAATAAAATGTGACAATAGCCCCGAGGCCAAGAATTGACTTCACATTTTTAGGAGACCCAAATTTTGGAGTTAGGACCGTGTCAGATCTTGTCTTTCAAGTATTAAATTATGTTTTGAAAAGTCAGCCCTTGACTCCTAGAGTAAAAGCCTTAAAGCCATTTTCAAAATATGAACCAATCAAATTTGATTATTATGCGTATTAGAGGCTAGAAACCAACCTCAACTCGTAGTGTACAGCGGTCCTTAGTTTTTAGAGATTTGCATGTGTCTCCTACTGGCTAAGCAATTAGACATGAAGTAACTAGTTAAGATAAGGCAAATTAATTGTAAAGGCAACCTTAATGCAAAATTTAACAAGATCAAACCCAAATTGAAAATTTCAAGAGTTACTACCAAAAATTTGTAAAATAATCAAGACAAATTTGAAAACTTTTAATCATGGTTGGATTTAGATGCCCTCAAAGCATTCTCAATTGAGGAGGTATACTGATTTTGCAATGACACTCCTACAATGATTCTTAGCCTGAGAATTGCAAACCTGGTCCAATGCACCTTGCATGTGGGGTGTGATCTCAAAGATACAATGAAACTTGAGCTACACTTGGTAGTTTCAACTGCCTTTAAGAGTCCTTCAAAGTGCTCTCTATAATACTGTCAAAGAAATAGTGACTAATTTGCAAGTTAAAATAGAGACCCTAAAAAAACTTGAGAAAAACAAAATTTGCATCTCTCAATTGATGTAGGCTGGAGGAGCCGATGTGTCGCCTACTTTGCTTGAGGCCACATGACAAAGCTCTATAATAGCCATTGCCAAGCCCCAATGGAGGGTTTGGATTAAGGATGCCCTCAATTAAGGGCCGGTTCAGACTAGGGCGTCCACAGCGTGTGGAGAAAAGCTTGTGTCTAGTGCTTTGTCCGATAAGTTCCGGAGGAAAATTGCCATGCGAATGAAGAACGTTTTGTCCTTTAGACAAGATTGAGGTCACCTCTTGAGGTAACCTCAAACTTGTCCACTTCCCACTACTGTTTCATTGACAATTTTGGCAGGAGTGACCGCTAATGTGGACTTTGCTATGCTGAACGTCCATTTTAGTGTGAATGCCATTGTGGACAAAACACTACAATTGACCAATGAGATTGCTTATAATTTCGTCCAGACGCTGTGGACGTCCTGGTCTGAACCGGCCCTTAGTCAACTCACTCAACTGTGCTGGAGTGAGATGTAACTAAACTACTCCACAACAAGGGCAAATTTTTACTATTTTCGTTGTTAGTAAGAGGCATGGACGTTTTCAACGCTAGGTCCACGTAAAGGAAAAGAGGGAATTCGGGGAAAGATGGAGGCGGACTCTGCGTTTTCTATTAAAAAAAGGACTCGCCTCTGGACTGGAGTCTGGATTGCTTCTGGTGATGGGCTTGGTGGAGGCCTGAGGACCGTCGCATGATGGACCCCAGGGCCTTTGTCCTAACGTGCAGTGGGAACAGAGTTCAACAGACTCTCTCCTATGAGGAACCAGGCTTTTTTCCTCTGGATTCTGTGAATTGATTAGCTCAGATAATAGTGCCGGATCTCTCTGGAAGCACCTTCTCTGACTGACCCCTTTGCCAACCCTTCTTCAATCCTTTTGTTTTTTTGTTTTTGTTTTTATTTTTTGTTTTTTTCTAATAGGGTTTTGGATATTATTTTTAAGGAGGTTTTTAAGGGTATTCCCATCTATTCCGGAGAGTGGTGATTTGCCAGGAAGCTGACTAAAGCCCTATCTTCCCAGTTGCAACTCCTGCTTTTCCACAGTTCTGGGCCTTCTTCTAAGTTATCCAGTGCTTTTTCCTACAAATTTGGAAGGAATAGCAGGAATTGGAAGAGGAGCCACCAATAACATTCTCTCTCGAGGTCGAAAGTAAGGAAAAGCGGTGTTTCCTTTTTCAAGGTTGGTTTCTAACAACAAATATTGCGTTTGGGTTGCCCAAGACTAATTTCTTAACATTCTACACTATATAAATATTTATGATATTTATGATTGCTACAGCAATCTTCCTAAAAAATTATTGCAATAAATAAATTTTAAAGGGTTTGATAAGAGCATCTAAGCTGCAGGAAATCAAATTAGCAATAACCAAATCATAAACTATGTGAAATTCAAGTATTTAGAGAGTTAACCCCTAAAATTCTTTTGTGTTTAGAGGCCCAAAACTGCTTCAAAATACTAGTCCCCAAAGTAAGGCCTAAATCTTCATTGAAACTTACTTTTAAACAAATCCAACCGTAGGATCCTTTGGTTGACTTGCACAACTACATTGTCTCAAAGTTTGAGATGTATTTCTTTTGCAATTCTGGAAATATCTTGGAAAATGCGTTGAAAGCATGTATAAAAAAATCTAACAAAAAAAAATTTGGATTCATTTTTACAAAAATTGTAAAGTGAAAGGTATTGATGAATGAAAGATATAACTAATATGCTAATAAGTTTTGGAAGAATTTGAAAATTGTTAATCCCAATGGTGAGAATGCTCTAACAGACAATTAGTAACTTTATTTTTCATTTGAAAATTTTCAAAATTGAGAGTAAAAGATAACTTTCTATGTTTTTTCTACCCTCTTCCTACCTTCATTGCTCGCAAAAGAAAACTCCTTGTAACTCTTACCTCATTATTTGGAATTGAGTGATTCAATCTTTTTTGAGTAGGTATCAATCTATACAATTCTATAAAAAAATTAAAAAAGAATTTAGGATTTTTTTTTGCTACCCTGTTTGACAATGAAATTGAAAAACCTTCTAACTTTTGCAATACTTATCGGAATGACATGAAATAAAGCTTCACATGTAGATTATGATGAGTAGCATCCATCCTAAAAATTTCATGAAAAGATTCCAAATTATGAAATCAAGAGAGCCTGCCAAGTTCTCATAAAGCCCAAAGTGGGCTCCTTGGTCCTTTAGGGGTTAAGGTAGCCGCACCCATGGGCGTGACGTCCCCATGGGAGTCACTGACAAAGTCAGGTTGGTTATGGGTACTTAAGTCAAGACTTAAGTGATAGTTATGGGTGACAAAGTGATGGTTGTGGGTGACTAGCATGAGGTTTTGAGTACCCATCTCACTATTTAAGAACCAACAAGCCTTGTTTTTAGCATTCTTACACATAGTTCTTACAATTTTAGTGATTTCAAAATTTGAAAAATATTTGTGAACAAATGCTTGCAGTTGGAACCTTGAAATTGATGCCAATTTGTTTGGTTTTCATTTCCTAACTTACAATAATTTTTTCAAAGTTAGTCAATTGTTTTACCTACTTCAAAACCCATATATTCCACGCTTATGGGTGTGCCTACCTTACATGTATCTTCAATGGCTAAGTGATGAGTTGTGGGATAACTGACCAGGGTAAGACAACCTAATTGTGAAGGCAACCTAAATGCATTATTTAATGTAGAGTTCTTTATTTTTATTTTGAACAAGGCCTGCACCCAAGAATGCAAGCATGTAAAGAAAATTTGGATATAGTTGGATATTATCAACAATGTGTCCATGTTCATCCATAAAATTTACTAATACTAGTAACTTTCACCTAAGTTTTGGCAAACATAGTGTTTGCTTGGGGAGGATTTCGGCAATTTCATCCACATTTTCACTCAAATATTTAATGTAATGGTACCTAATGTCAGATTGAGATAAAATTTAGGCAAAAATATGCCAAGAAAAAGAACCGCGTGCTATCCCTTCACGTTGTAATGCGTGCTTTTCCACTAAGGAGAACTATCCTGATTTTTCGTGGTGGTTTTCTTTGTTGTTTTTCCCACTTCCTCACATGTGGGAATCCATGCTTGTACTTTTCCACACATCGTTAGGTTTACAAAACTTTGGGTGTCTCATGGAAAAAGACTTGGGTAATGCCCTACTCAAAAACACCTCAGGAAAAGGGAATTTTCATCTAGGTTTGAAACCCCTAAACTCCATCTTCTCAAAAGTAGGAGGCTCATAAACCGACCATGTAAGGGCTGAAATTGAATTTTGAGGAGATGAAACATCTTGAAATATTTTAGAGTAAACAAATTTTGAAAGATATGAGGAAATGGCATCTAATTCAAGTTGTTTCATATTTTTTGGAGCTTTGGAGAAATAGTTATATTATTTTGAAGTTGAAGTGACATAGGGCTCTAAAAGTGCCCACATCCTCAAATGTACATTATTGGTACATTTTTGAAACTTATGAAAAATAACATGTACAGATAATATGCATTTAAGAAGGTGGACGGTTTTAGAGCATGGGTGGTTTATGAGCCTCCTACTTTATAGTGTTTTTGCATGAAAAATTTAGGGTCTTCTCACACAATTTAGCATCTTCTCAGGAGAAAACCAAAATAATGTGCTCCTAAAGTAAGGAAAAGTGGGGAAAGTAAGGAAAAGTGGGGAATTTCAAAGGTTGGCCCTTTTTGGAGATTTTTTTTTCCTTTGGGACCTTTTATGAGGGAAAGAATTTGATGTTTCATACTTAGATTCCAGAATTTATCTTTCAAAAGATCTTGCGACTAAACTTTTCTACACCTTGTTAACCCATTAACGACTAGAGGGTCCCAAAATACACTAGGAATTGACCACATATTGGTCGCTCGGTCATTAACGGGTTAACTTCTCAAAGCTTTTGGTTTCTTCTGAAAGGACATGCAATTTTGTATGAGAAGAGCCCCAATTGTTTATGCAAAAAAGCCTCCATAAAACGGATTTACATTCCTGAGATTTGAAACACCATGTTATGTATGGACTCTCTTGCACGAGAAGACAGAGAAACATTAAAAAACAAACCTTGAAAGCATCACAATAAACCAAGAGATTTCTTTTGGAAAATATTCTGCAAGGAAAATCAAATCTGATTGTTGAATGTATCGGGCTTTTGAGCTTTAACCCCTAAAGGCCCAAGGAACCCACTTTGGGCCTTATGAGAACTTGGGCAAGTTCTATTGACTTCATAATTTGAAATCTTTTCATGAAATTTTTAGGATGGATGCTACTCATCATAATCTACATGTGAAGTTTTATTTCATGTCATTCCAATATGTATTGCAAAAGTTAGAAGGTTTTTTCAATTTCATTGTCAAACAGGGTAGCAAAAAAAATTCTAAATTCTTTTTTTAATTTTTTTATAGAATTGTATAGATTGATACCTACTCAAAAAAGATTGAATCACTCAATTCCAAATAATGGGGTAAGAGTTACAAGGAGTTTTCTTTTGCGGGCAATGAAGGTAGGAAGAGGGTAGAAAAAACATAGAAAGTTATCTTTCACTCTCAATTTTGAAAATTTTCAAATGAAAAATAAAGTTACTAATTGTCTGTTAGAGCATTCTCACCATTGGGATTAACAATTTTCAAATTCTTCCAAAACTTATTAGCATATTAGTTATATCTTTCATTCATCAATACCTTTCACTTTACAATTTTTGTAAAAATGAATCCAATTTTTTTTTTTGGTTAAATTTTTGTATATATGCTTTCAAACCATATTCTGACATATTGCAAAAATTGCATAAGAAATACAACATATGTGTTTTTTTCTAAAAATTTTGAAAATCAAAACTTCACCTTTTGGAAGGACTAGAAAAGCCTACATCTTGAAATTTAAGCACGTTGATCTTGCAATTGGTGGGGAGATTCATTCTGAAATTTTGGGACAATGTAGTTGTGCAGGTCAATCAAAGGATCCTATGGTTGGATTTGTTAAGAAGTAAATTTCAATGAAAATTTTGACCGTGGTTTGGGTCTAGTATTTTGAAGCAGTTTTGGACCTCTAAACACAAAAGAAATTTTGGGGGTTAATATTCTCTATTGAAACGGTGAGAAGAGAAATAGTGTATAATCTAATGAAGGGAAACTTAACAAGAGTACCGTATCAAAATATGTGCAAATCGTCCATATTGTATGAAAAAGTTGAGATATTGCAATTGAAATGTCAATCTAAAAATGAAGGACTGCTAAAGTATAAAGGCATGGACTCCTTGGGGTAGGTATTGGGATTTAGTAGGAAGGAAGTTATAATGGAGGGATGGAGGAATTAGGGATTTGGTAATGGGACTATAAACTTAACTAGATCATAGGCTTTGAATGTCAATTTTTCTTCTTTGATGTTTTAGCCATATTTGAGAGGTCTTTATAATCTCAATAAGGTATTCAATATTAAAAGGCTATTTCCTTAATGGCCTTCCAAATATAAAGAAAATATGCCAAACATTCCTTATTGAAATATTGATGCACCTTTCAAATCAAGCAATCAAAGAAAGGTTGTTAAGTAGATTTAAAAATAAAATGGATGGATGTGAAACAGATAAAATAGATGAAACCATATTATATAGTGAGATTTAGCACTACTAAAACGACTGCTATATTTAGATTTAGAACATTAAAAAGAATTGAACAAAAAATAATGAGTGCTTTGGTGTAATTTATTTTGGAAAAGTAACGTACTTTCTTGAAATTTAACAAGTAAATTTTTTACATGTGGCAGGTAATTTCGACACCAATTTATATCAGCAACCTAGAATTTGAAGCATTACTAGAAAATATGCCCTATTGTAATCTGAGAGGCTATTTCACTTAGTTGAATTTGATTAAATGCCATGCGCAACATATAAGTAGCATTTGCAACATTTAACAACTGTTTTCATTGAGTAGAAATTTTCCTAAATGAGATGCTAGGTGTTTTCCATACTTGAAATTGAGTCACCTTTTTAACAATGCTATTTTTAGTATCAATGTATGTTTTTTGAATTGTAGAAAATTTCAAAACTAAAAGAATGTCCTTACCATTCACATACTTGCTATATAAATTAAAGACTTTGAGCACAGCATACAACAAATTTTAAAGTTATTCTAATTACGTTGAGAGCTTTCGGATTTCCCACTTATATCAAAATAAATTTGTTGCAACTTTATAAAAAAAAATAGTGAAATACGAAGTTTAAGTTCTTTCAAGTTGACCTCATAAAAATTAATGATATCTTTTTCAAATAGTGTAATTACTTCAAACAAGTAGATGAAGTCATATTGTACATTATTGCACAAGTAGATATTTTTTCAAGAACAGAGGCATGATTTTGCTAAGAGATGTCGGCAAGGTTCTTAGGATTGACTTTTTGCACACCTTCAAAACATTCTCACTTTAATAAAATAATTTCATGTACTACAAATGAACACACTTGGCAAAGGATGGCCTATTTGCATTTGGTGTTAAAACTAGTGCAGTCAAAGTGATTGTTTAAAGGTGTGCCGAACTCCCTTTATTGTACTTTTGCAAACAACATTCCAAATGCAAAGTGCAAATAGATCTTTAAATAAACATAAATGAGTTAGTAAGTGCTCTAATTTGTCCTACTTGTAAAGAAGCAACTTAAAGCTAGTGCAAAGTTATACAAGGCTACAAATGAGCAAAGGAGCTAGTTTGGGTTTACTAATTCAATTCAATGCTTGTACCAACTTTATAGAGTTCCAAACAGTGCATCTTTTGTAAATTAACATTGTACAAATTAATGGCATGAATTAGTATTGTTTTCAACCAAGTGAATTTGGGAATAGTTTATGATTTCCACTATTTTAGTGCTCATTCTCTACTTCCTACACTGAATTCACCATATACAATGAATTACAATATTTTTGACAAGTATTATTATTAGGGAATTGATATGTACCACACCCTTTCAATTACCGTACCACACCCTTAGAGTAAATTTTAGATTTCTACCATCATAAAGCTGAATTTGAGAATTTGGAATTTGGATTTGGACTTAGAGACCATGATTTAGTCTAGAACCATAAAAAAAGTTTCAATTCAACAACACCCAATGAAAAAGTTTAGCTAGGGAAAAAAGTGTTACTTTTACTTTTGTTTGTAAAAAAGATTAATTTTTTCATTGGGTGTTGTTGAATTGCAACTTTTTTTTGCGGTTCTAGACTCATGGTCTCTAAGTCCAAATCTGAATTCCAAATTTTCAAATTCAGCTTTTTGATGGTAGAAATTTAAAATTTACTTTAGGATGTGGTATAGTAATTGAAAAGGTGTGGTACACATATCAATTAAGTAGTTCAAAAGCACAGACAAGTTTTCTTTGACACTACAAGCTTTAAGGTTTGTGAACTTGCTTATCATAGTGATTTGAAAGAAAACAGCAAACCTACTGTGGACCACTATAAGTATAAATCTAGGAGAAACATTCACCCATTGTATATAATGATTTTGCTATAGTATATACAATGTATCCATTCCAAATTAGAATACTCATATGTGGACGGAGTGACGGACCCAAGGTGTGCGTGCAAGCCCCATTTTTTTTATCTAAGGTAAAATACAAAAATAGTTGTAAACTTAATAGCTATATTCACTCCTATATATATATATTCATGAACGTGATTTCCTTTTAAAATGTACATTGCTAGGGAGCTCCCAAAGTGTATGGAGGGGGGTGGGGGGTTATAATCTCTCCCTGGTAATTTACTGAGATATTTGAACTTCACCGGCTAAAACCTAACATTTCCCATTTTAATCCACTTTGATCGCATGCATCCATGTATTGGATATAGCCTACGTTTTTACCATGTTTATGCTTTTGGAAAATTTTGGCTTTTATTTGATAGTTTCAAAATTCAACAAGATTTTTTTTGCCGTTTCAACTAACTGACTTTGTGGTGATAGTCAATTCTCCTCAAATATTCTTGTAAGTTACTGGATTTTGCTTACCTCCAAATTCTTCAGATTCTTTTCCACAAATTTTTGTTTTGGACAGATCAATCATCTAAATAGAAGTATGACACATTGGAATCATTTGGTTTAGCACACTTGCCCATTTGGAGCCTAAAATTAGACTTTTATTGCACACTGAGGAAGAATTGAACTTGGTATAACCCTACACCATTGACAGGCCAATAACCTTCTAACTTCGCACAATTGAGTTCTAATATATAAGAAAGTGTTCCTGGTGAAGCAAGAGAAAAAGGTAAGTGCAAAAACAAACAAAATACATACATGATCAAGGATAGGAGCCCTAAATCCTATATTTTAGCGCCCTTTAATGCCCCCAAAACCCATTTCTACCCATCTTTACTTGTCCAATTCTACACCAACCCCATTACGTGTTTGTTAGCCTCTAAACCATCCAACTAGTTGAAATTGTATTGTTCAAAAACACAACCAACTAAAAAAATTCACATTTGGATAATAAAAGGGTAAAATAAACTTGTCAAATATAATTCTCTCAGTGGTTTAATTTTGGGTCCCGTCCATCCAAATCAGCCCTTGTTCACATTCAACATCCAACTTGTTTAGCAATTTCTACAAGCTTACTTGCCATAAAAGAAATATGCCAAAATTTACAAACACTCCTCCAATAATATTTAGAGGAATTTGATCCACATTTGAGGTTTTTCTTTTTTCTTTTTTCTTTTTTTTCAACAATGCCAGCAATCAAAGAGAGAGAGACCATGGGCAAGTTGCCTGACAATATTATCCATAGCACAATGCTGGGGTGCACAATCCCCAAATAAAATGCTAAATTAACAAGGTTTTTTTTGGGGGAATTCTCTTGAGATAAGGTGGAACTTCTGGACGGCGTAAAATATCTGTTTCTATGCAAAAGTACTTGCAATTCCTGAGGAAGTCAGTGGCAGCCAAAATCATTGACTATTGCACCTCCACTACTGTATACTAAACATTTCATTTAGGTAATTAGGTTGCCTCACACTAGTTTCTTGACATTTTACACTATATGAATACTTATTGATACTATAGTAACTTTCATCAACACTTATGGCAAAAAAACAAAATTAAAAGGCTTGACAACAATAATATAGCTGCAATAAAACAAACTAGTGGCATCCAAGCTATAAATCATGTGAAATCTTAATATGTAAAGAGTTACATGTGCGTCTAAAATGACCAAGTGATGAGTCACAAGATAAAATTTCAAGATAAGACAACCTAATTGTTAAGGCAACCTAAATGTAATATTTGGTATACCATGGTTTTTCTTGTACTATTAGGGAATTACTATAGCAACACCCTAAATTGCTAACGGGACACCCCCTCTGAGCATGAAAATGTGATTTTTATAACTGATTTTGCTGATTTTTTGAATTTGGATCAAAAGATTTGTTTCACCTTTATCATTTAAAGGCTACACTAAAAATAAAATAAGATTGCTTAAATTTCAAACTAAAAACATAGGACTTTTGAGTTACTTGAAGCAAAAATAAATAAAAAAATAGTATCAGTGCAATAATATTTCATTTTTTTGTATTTGTCTTGTTTTCTTTCAAGGAAGTGATAACGTTGTGATTGAATGAATGATGGACCACTTAATAAATAAAAAATAGCACTAAATTATCAAATTTCATGCTCAAAGGGATGTCCTGTTAGCATTTAGGATGTTGCTTTAGTAATTCCCTACTATTATTATTATTATTATTATTATTATTATTATTATTATTATTATTATTATTATTATTATTATTATTATTATTATTATTATTATTATTTTCACAAAAATTAAAGAAGATCAGTTGCAATGGTAAAGCATACGACCCAGCCAAAAACTGCATGGAAAACACAAATACAAACAAACCTGGACCATACAAACCGATTCTAGCCAACACCTAAGGAACACGAAGGCTGTTGAAAAGGTGGGGTATGAATCCCATCTTGCCAAGTTCTAGAGGAGTTTGAAATACAACCCATATGAGCATAGGTGCACCCCATAGTTGAGAGCTCATTTCCACGATAGGGGTAATATGAACTACAAAGGGCAAACACGGAACGAAAATACCTCATCTTTCGAGTGGGATTTAACCTCTAAACGCCCAATCTACCTTTTTTTGGTCACTGTCCTTTTTGCGGGTGGCCTGAAATGGAAAAAAAAAAACATTTTTTGAAAGAATGAAAAATGTTTTTATATAGGAAAGCAAGTATATTTTTCAACCCAATTTGAATCATGTCAATCCAAGTTAAAATCCATGAAGGAGAATTTTTCAAAGACAAACATTTTAATATTTGCTAGTGTTACAAAATTTATTATTTTGGAAAATTAATGATGTTCTCTCCTTCAAAAAGATTGCATTTTTGAAGTTTTGAATATAATGTCTACTTTTAACCAATCATGCCAGGTTTTAAATTTTATGAATCAAATTTGTAATTTTGATGAATATTAAATAGTAAATGCTTCTAAATTCATTAAATTAGAGTTCAATTTTTTTAGAATGTTTGACTGTACGGATAATTACTAAAGGTCATGATTTTTTTTTTCTCTATTGAAGCAACCTTTATTAAAGTTACAAAAATAACATTTTATAACGCATCTATGTTTTGCCCTTACCCCCTTGGGACGTTTAGGGGTTAAATACCCTGACTATTGGCTTTCAACATCTAAATTCTTTGGAAAGTATAATTCCATGGGAGCAAATTGCAACTTTGAAGAGTCAAAGATGCAACTCATATACCACAATAGACTAGAGTTAAAATTAGATTCATGAGTGCAAACACTATTTGAATTAGAAATATAGGTTGTTTACCCTATTATCATTGGGCCTTAATTCAAATATTAAATAAAAAAATCTACAATACACCAAAAGTCATGATCATGATATCATCTAAAAGATAATTAAGTCAAGGTTTTGTACCAAGTTCCAAATTTCTAAATGAGTGAAGTATGACTTAGTTATCAAGGTTTCAATGAGGTAAGGTCACGATTCTGCTCAAATTTGAAATTGTCCTATTATCACATCTCTATCACTTTCTTAGAAGTTTTCATAGTCAAACATTATCATATTCTGTCATTTTCATCTTTGAATTTCTTCTCCTTTTCCTTAACCTATGTGGTCATCCATAAGCGCTAACTTAGTTGACAAATTTCAATTGTTTTTGGTATTTTGCAACTGACATTGCTATAGCTAAGGCATTAGGGCAATAAATTGTATATCTAACTAAGGTCTTCATAGCTAATACGCCATATCTTTTGCAATTTTGGTCAAATGGAACAAAAATTGCACTACCAGCAAAGGACTCTAAGACCTTTCTTGCAATACTTGTAAAGTTGGATTTGAAACTAAACCCTAAAAGACATTATTTGTTGAATATAGAGAAGTGATAATAGGGGTGGAGTGATAATAGGGTAAACCACATGTAGTGGGGTTGGATTTTTTATGGGTGGGGTTATTATTTTAAGGAAAAATTTCATGGATACCCCTCCAGTTTGCAATATCTATATAGATACTCTTGGATTTTCAAAAATTGCACAAATACTCTTGGACCATAATTTCTAGGCGCTTGTTCTAATGTGCATGCCACTTTCTTCTCCCTTTGTGCGCACGTTGTTTCTTATTTGTACTATTGCACTCCTTGCTTCAACATTAATCACAAAGGAAATAAAATGCACAACAAAACAAACACCCAAAAACCATGATCCAAAAGTATTTTATGCAATTTCTGAAAAACTAGGAGTATCTATACAAATATGACAAACTTCATGGCTATCCATAAAAAAATTCCTTTTTTTAATGGTGGTGTTGGGTTTTAATAGATGGGTTGTTTGAAGTCTTTGGACCATCCCATCGAGGGTGGGGGGGTATTATATCCCTTTCAATAGGAACGATATCCCCTTCATGAATAGGTACACCCTAAAGGGACGAATTTGGCAGGCTTTTAGGCTTGAGACAGAGGAAAAGAATGACCCCCTATCCATCATTTCTGACCAATAATAGGGCCACATGCATCTGATCAGCCCATCCAGGTACAACATGAGGTGTACCCTCAAAACCCCAGTACATGTCAGTCACCTCCCAAGTAATTTTTGTGGTCAAATTTTTGCCATTGACAATTTGAAATTGACTACCTTACGGTAGCAGGTAAAAAAAAAAAAACCTCAAAAAAAAGAGAGGCAAAACAACAGGTGAGATGTCATATTTCGTCCTTTGGCACGGTGAGGGAATAAAATCTATAATTTTTTTGAATAGAAGAATGGATGAAACCCCCAAATCCTTCTCTCAAAAACAATAGGTTTGCCACTATTCAAATGTACACAGCCAATAGACAATTAAACCGATGAAAGTGCACGCATTAGGGGGTTTCAGATATGTCGTTTGCAAGCAATTTTGTTCACGTGCATGAAATTGGTGAACAAGTTAGTCAAGCCACCGTTCATGTCCTCGCGATCACCTATTCAAATATTCAAACTGTAATGCACTACTCACCACCCTTTCAACTCTGTTCACAATCACTAATTCCGTCCGGATCCCTTGCACTCCACCATCGTTACTTCTAATCTGGAACCCATCATCTCCACAATTGTCCGCTTCTAATCAAGATCTCTTCAGCTCCACCATTGTCGCTTCTCGCACATTGTGATTCCTTGAATGACCTTAACCTGGCAATCAACTTTGCATCCAAACTGTCTAGAGGCACGGAGCAAGAGCCAGAGGCCCGAAGCGAGACCCAAGAGGCGGGCAACCCTACAAACGGGCGCGGGCACAAGAGCAACAGGAACACAATCGGAGCTAGCGAGAGAGGCAAGGAGGAGAGGCTTCACGTCGTTCACGCATGAACAAGCCATGAGGACCTCTTGGAGGTTCTCATGGCTCGTTCTCTTTTGTGACTTCACGTTCACCATGAACAAAAACGTGTTCACAACCATTTGTTCACCGTTTTTTTGAGATTTCTGAAACCCCCTATTTATTTTATGAGTTTTTTCCCCCTAACCCTTTAACAACCATGGTCAATTCTGGGGTGGGCAATTCTTTGTATTTCCATTTGGGGAACATTTTAGGGTTATTGAATACAGATGTCTATCACAGATTTGATCGTATAGATGGAAGTATCTTGCAATGTTTAGTGTTATGCATCATGAATTATGCTCACTCTCTAGTTGTTATGACAATCTTTTTGCACTTTTTGGTGTATTTTTAGCCAATACTCTTTTAGTTTTTTCAACCCTCTAGCCACATGCCACCTCAAATTGGCATGGTTATTGTCCTAAACTCTTCACTTTCCAATTCCCCAGACTTGTCCCCTTTGCCATGTCATCAAATTCCTTGACATGCTCTCTCTACAAACTGAAAAGAGTCAAAATCAACCAGGAACTGGTCGACTAGTCCTTAATGGGTTAACGTGCATGCATTATAGGTGCGTGTTGCATTTGTACCAACAAAGAAGTTTTAATTTGAGATTTTGAATAGCTCACTAGAATTGCATTGATCTATATTCCAATTTTTTTGTTGATCTCAAATGTAATAAAGGTGTAAATCTATTCCAAATACAAAGAAGATACCTTGTATTGGTCATAGTGGCACACTCAAATGTTGAAGGGTTAAAAAAAATATGAAAAATAAATTGTTTGAGTGTTAGTTGTTAGTGATCCAATGCAAGTAATGTTCTATAGATGTAGTAGGCAAATAGTGATAAAAGACACCATCTCAAAGATACTTTTGACGTTGTTAACCCCTAAAGGTCCAAGCAAAGTTTTCACCAAAAACTCTCCTAAACTGCCATTTTAGAGCATCAACCAAATTTGAAAACAAAAACATTTTTATGCATATGTGACTGTAGGATCTTGTAAAAGAATGGTTGCAGCAGATGTGGAAAAAAATTCAGAGTTTTCCACCATGTGGATTGGAAGTTAGAATGGTTTGAATATTCAAAAACGTCTTGTGAAAAATTGGGCAACTACCCTTGGGAAGGTGAAATTCCTAAGGAAAAAAGGCCATGTGGGTGGTGCTTCTATAAATTCCTTATTCCACTTAAGTAAAGTACATGTCAAAAAAGTTTCAAATCATTTGGAATTGTATAACATATGGAAATTTTTTAAGAGAAACAAAGAAGTAGAGAATGATTCAAAACACTGAATTGTTAAAAATTTAATTATGGAGATGAAAATTGCCAATCCCAATGGTTGTAATGTTCTAATAAAAAATCTACATCCTTTGCTTTTGTTTTGTTTTTTCCAAAATAATGAAAATTGAGTAAAATAAAGGACTTCAGAGTTAATTTTAGAGTAGTGAATCCATAACTATCCGCAAACTAAAAATCCTCATAACTTTCATCTTGTTGATCCAAACAGAATGGTTCAAAGCTTCCTACATTCACATAAATCTCCTCAACCAATTTAAAAGAATTGTTTTTGAAAAAAATGATTTTTAAAAATCTGACTAGGCTGCCCAACAAATGTAAAAAACAACATATGAGGCCATAACTTTTTACTCATAACTCCAAATGTCATGAAATTTAGTGAATATGAAAGATAAACGTTGTCTCCACATTCTGTTAACCCCTAAAATTCTTTTGTGTTTAGAGGCCCAAAACTGCTTCAAAATACTAGTCCCCAAACTAGGGTCAAAATATTCATTGAAACTTACTTTTTCACAAATCCCATTGTAGGATCCTTTGGTTGACTTGCACAACTACATTGTCCCAAAATTTTAGAATGAATCTCCCCACCAATTTCAAGATCAATGTGCCCAAACTTCAAAATGTAGGTTTTTCTAATCCTTCTAGAAGGTGAAGTTTTGATTTTCAAACTTTTTAGAGAAAAATATGTATGTTGTATTTCTTGTGCAATTTTTGCAATATGTTGGAAAATGGGTTGAAAGCATATATAAAAACAATTAACCAAAAGAAATTTGGATTCATTTTTACAAAAATTGTAAAGTGAAAGGTATTGATGAATGAAAGATGTAACTTATATGCTAATAAGTTTTGGAAGAATTTGAAAATTGTTAATCCCAATGGTGAGAATGTTCCAAGTCTCTAACAGTCAATTTGTAACTTTCTTTTTCATTTTCATTTGAAAATTTTCAAAATTGAGAGTAAAAGATAACTTTCTATGTTTTTTCTACCCTCTTCCTACCTTCATTGCCTGCAAAAGAAAACTCCTTGTAACTCTTACTTCATTATTTGGAATTGAGTGATTCAATCTTTTTTGAGTAGGTATCAATCTATACAGTTCTATAAAAATAAAATTAAAAATTTTAGAATATATTTTTTGCTGCTTGATTTGACATTGAAATTGAAAAAACCTTATAACTTTTGCATTACTTATTGGAATGACATGAAATAAAGCTTCACATGTAGATTATGATGAGTAGCATCCATCCTAAAATTTTATGAAAAATTCCAAATTATGAAGTCAAGAGAGCTTGCCCAAATTCTCATAAAGCCCAAAGTGGGCTCCTTGGGCCTTTAGGGGTTAAAATTTCAGCCTAAAATATGAAAAGCTCCAACCACACGTATAGTACCTGCCCAAAATTGCTATGTTTCTAAAAATGAAGGTTTGATCCTTTAGGGGTTAAAACATTAATTTTTGTATATATCTAGGAGGATTTAGATTAATTGTCCGCCCACCAAGTTCCAAGAAGAAGAAAAATAATAATGTAAAATATACATTAACCCCTAAAGGACCATGGCCTTTATTTTGTCAAAACACACTCAAAACTGCCACCTCTATGGCAAAGAGTAAAAAAGTTTGAAAATCAGGCATTTTGCATATCTGACCGTAGGATCTTGTGCTAGACTACTATAAGAATGTGTCATACAAAACTCAATAACTTTGACCTCACAAACTGGAAGATATATGCATTTAAAGTGTAAAAATAGCTTTTTTTGCACCTTGCTTGACTAGATTTTTTAACTTTGAACATTTTTAACTTAAAATTTTTGCTCCATAGAGTTTGAAATTCTATTTTTGCATGGTGGGAAGTTGAGTTGGGAATCTTGAGAAAAAATAAATAAATAAATAAAACTTAATTTTCATTCTTTAAAAAATCATTAGGTAGAAGAAGGTACAAGATTGAACAAAAACTTAAATTGCTAATAACCTTGCAATGGAATTGAAATGCAATAATCCCAATGGTGAGATTGTTCTAGAAAGCAAACTTCACCCTCTCCAACAGTTTTTTTTGAAAAAATGTTAGACTTGCATTCAAAAATGAAGTTTACAAGTTATTTTTTCAAGAAGATGCTTGAGTTGCCCGAAAAACAAGATGGTCCATAATTTTCTCATGACTAGTCCAAATGGAATGAATCAAAGCTTCAGATGTAGACAAAGATATAATCTATAAGAAAAAATAAAAAAATAAAAAAATTCAAGTTTTTGTAAGAATTTTTTTTGCTACCCCTAGTTCCCAAATTTGTGCTTATTTGGGCATAACTTTTGCTCCCAGGCATCACTTGGAATAAAAATTAGATTCCCAAAAGCTAATGTGTTTTTCTATTTTCAAAAAAAGTTTCAAAAAATTAAGACAAAAATTGAGGCCGTAGGTACCTGCCCAAAATCCCATTTGTCCCCTGAAGGGACAACAGTCCTTTAGGGGTTAAGAACATGGCATTGCCCATAGTTAACGTGTGAAACTCTTGCATTTTAAACCTAATTGATTAACTAATGTACTATACAAGGAAACACCCAAATTTGGATGGATAATTGTACATTTTGAACTCCCTATCAAAAAATATTAGTTTCCTGAGAAAGTGCAACCTACAAGAGACATGTATCCAAGACATGCTATTGCTCAAGATTGATGTGTGATGCTCTTCAGCACCTCAAATCAATTATGCATTCTACTACATGGGTAAAAACTCCAAATTTGGGTGATAATTACCCTTAAGAGATATTTTAAAATATACCAATTTTCAACAAAATTTTCACTAGTCTGTAGTAAAATTTTCCCATATAAATAAATAAACATACAAAATCTAAAAATATGGCCAATGTAATTTCAAAATTCTACCAATTTTTTTCATTTCAATTGGCTAAGAGCATTAGCAACATGGTCTGTTGGAAGAACATATATTTCAAGCTTGCATTACCTAAGAGATCACTTTTCATTTGAGTGGCACAAGGGTTTGTGAAAAGTGTTGAACAACAAACTTTTAAAAACCACTTGACATTTTTGTAGGAGACTTACATTTGGTTAATTGAAAATGACCACTCAAAATGCAAGTTACAACATTGGTAAAAGCAAAAACATTGCCAATTGCAGGTGCATGGTTGCCAATTCAAAGAGTTTGATGAGGAAGATAGAAGGTTGCTAAAGCCTTTTTATGCCAACACACACTTTTTTTTGAGGTTTGGGCCTTGCTTGGGAAACCATTGGAGATGCTCTAACAATAAATTACATACCAATTATCCCCAAATATTGATTAATTACATCTTTTAATTTCTTTTGAAAAAAGAATATTTTTTACAATTAGAGTGGCTTTACAGCCTTTACTCTACAAGTCAAAGTTGCAACATTTGGCACAGAGGATCGAGGCACAAGACATGGAAGAGCACGCTACTTGGGAAATTCAAAGTCCCCACTTCCGACGCGAAGGAACTCCAATACGTGTGCGGACACCATCCTTGGGATTTCCTTCGAAGTTACATGATATGGAACATTTGGACTGAAAGGTGTCAAAGACGCTTCCAAGATAAACCACCAGCACTTGACCGTCTTATGCGGAGAGCATGGAGCTCTACAATTCATGCTGGACTTGCAACTTGGCGATCTATTCATCAGTATAAGCAAGAGGAAGACACCATGGCTGCCCTTGAATTTACCTTCAGAGCCAAATGGATAACTGACCCGCCCCTGTTCTACAAACTGGATGGGGATAGATTTTGATGGTTTTATGAGCCACCAGCCCTCTTAGCATCGACATAGAGACTCAAGACTTAGATGCTTTGGCGTTTTTCATTTCTCGGCACTGACCTAGATATACATGGGTCAGCAATACATGCAGGCCACAGACCTTGCTACCTTATCTTCGACCTAGAGATTTACACAATTCTCAGCATGCAATGGATTTATTTCCCATCGCTCCTTTAAGTATCGAGCTCAAGCTTCTTTAGATAGTTCTGCAGATGCTCCTGGTTTTCATCCCATATGGGATATCCGGGCTTTTTCCCTTGATAAGGGTTTTTTCATGTACCTAGTTTCATACTAATTCACGAATGTTGCTGTCTCCAGATGCACCGGTTTTTTCCCCCCACGGGGGCTTTTTCAAGGTTGCAACGTGTGACACTCCCGATGTTGACTTCTCATTGGGTTGATTCTCTAAAATAACCTCAAGGCCTTTACACTAGGAGTCAAGGCACTATAAAAAACATGTGTTTTTTTTGACGGGTTTTTTTGGACATCCACTAGTGCTTATATTAGTAATGACATCAAACACAACATTTAGATGTAAACTTTAACGTCAATTGTAACATAAAAAAAGTGAACATTCAAAAAAATATGTAGAAAAAGTAGAATTCTTTTTATAATGAGGTCAAATGTTTAGAAAATATTTGAAAATTAAATAACAAGATCTAATACGGCCCCAACTCCAAAAGTTTGGTCTTCTATTAACAAGAAGCCAATTTTTGGCTTCTAGGTCAAAATTAGTTCTTATTAGTTCTTATTAACCCCTAAACACCCAAGGGGGTAAGGGCAAAACATAGACGTATTATAAAAAAAATACTTATGTAACTTTGATGAAGTTTGCTTCAAAAGAGAAAACAAGAATCATGATGTTTAGTAATTATCCATATAGTCCAACATTCAAAAAAAGTTTTGGATTTTTATTTAATGAATTTAGAAGCAATTACCATTTAATATTCACCAAAATTACAAATCTTATGCATAGATTTTAAAATTTGGTGTGATTGGTTAAAAATAGAAATTCTATTGTAAATTTCAAAAATGCAATCTTTTCAAAGGAGAGAACATCATTAGTTTCCTGAAATAGTAAATTTTACAAACACAAGCAAATATTGAAGTATTTTTCTTTGAAAAAGTCTCCTTGATTAAATTTAACTTGGATTCACATGATTCAAGTTGGGTTGGAAAGTAGACTTGATTTTCTATTACAAAAAAAGAGTTTTTTTAGATTTTTATTTTATCTCAGGCGGCCCGCAAAAAATAGGCAGCAACCAAAAAATGGTCGCTTGAGCGCTTGGGGGTTAAAGTATGATTGTTTGAACCAACAAAAACATTTGAGATAGCCAATACCACAAGATGGAATAAAAAACATCAATAGCTCTACTTGGTTTTTAAAAAAATCCATCTTTTCCTACAATTATCAAGGTTTACACTAATAACCTCAACTTTTTGGCTTTGAAATCTTTATACACACTTAAAAACTGACCCTTGCTATACTCATATTATGATGAATGATTTGGGGCCGTTCTTAACCCCTAAAGGACCTCTTGTACCTACAGGGGACAAATGGGATTTCGGGCATGTACTTATGGCTAAACTACTTTGTGTAATTTTTTGAAATTTTTATGGAAGATGGGGAATTCAAAGGTCTTTGTGGGCATCTAATTTTTTCCACATTCCAACATTTATTGAAGAAGTTAAAAATGAATGTATGAGAAATTTTGTTTGGCGGGCAGCCCAAAAACATTTTTAAAAGTTGCATTTAAAAAAAATAAAAGTTTGAGGTTAGTTCTTTAGACTTATGTATATGCGAGAAGCTTTGAATCATTCAATTCTAATTGATGAAATGAAAGTTATGAGAAGTTTTAGTTTGGACATAGGCATAGTTTTGAGATTTTCCACACCTACTCGCAAACTAAAACGCCTCATAACTTTTATCTCATCAATTAGAATTGAATGATTTGAAGCTTCCCACATATACTTAAGTGTAAAGAACTAACCTCAAATTTTTATTTAAAAATGCAATTTTTAAAGAAGTTTTGGGGCTGCCCGCCAAACTAGAATTCTCATATATTCGTTTTTAACTTCTTCAATAAATGTTGGAATAAGGTAAAAATTAGATGCCCACAAAGGTCTTTGAATCCCCCATCTTCCATAAAAGTTTCAAAAAATTACACAAAGTAATTTAGCCATAGGTACATGCCAAAAGTCCCATTTGTTCCCCAAAGGGACACTTGGTCCTTTAGGGGTTAATGTTATTTGGGCTAAAATTTTGGATAAAATGACCCCAAGTTTTCATGTCCTTGACTCTTAGTATAAAGTGACCCTTAGATTTATGGGTATGTTTAACCCCTGAGCGCCCGATCGACATTATATTGTTAATGGGCCCACAAACTTTATCTCACTATTTCTCTCAATCTGTACGGTGAAAATAGTCATGGTTGGTCTCCATCAGCAAAGAAGGTAGTCCTTTTTCAAATCTTGCAATCACTTTTTCTAGATGTAAATTTTCAAGCTATAGTGGCCATTAAACCCCCCATTTTCTCCTAAATCCTAAAATAACTCTAGGCACTCAGGGGTTAACCCTTGAGCGCCTAGGGTCCCCAAAACCGGCCCTCTCAATTATATTTTTGGTTGTTGTGGTTCTAGATGGGGACGTAATGGCTGGAATAAAGTACCAAAGGTACTATTTGTGATCATTTGAGTTTGGGGAGTGGTTTTCGGGTGCATTGAATGGCTTGTGCCACACGCTAGACAATTGCATCATGGGCAAAAGTGGGTTTTGAAGCAATTTAGTGGCAAAGCATGGACCTATGCCATTGGTCGGAGATAGTTGGGTACTGTTCGTGAGGGTGACCTTCGCGCTAGCATGGAATGCGTCCCACGCTCCGCCTAACCCACAACACTATCTATGGTACGTTTGTCGTCCGCGCATTGCAAGAACCTCTCGAGAGGAACTGCAAGGCTGACGTGTCAGTTGTGACCATACCGGCTTTCCGGTTTTTCATTTTGGGGTGCTTGCATTTGGAGTCACATTTGGTACTCGGTTACTTGTCCATTTTTTCCAAAATTTGGAGAGTAGTCAAGAGACCCATTGACAAACCTTCACCTAAATTTTTGTAGCAAAATTCCGTGAACTGAGCCCTGATTCACCTCGTACCGTAGCTAGGCACCCATAAAATTGGACCTAAAAAAAAGTCAAACAAAATTTGACCATTATACAAACCTAATTGGTACGGTCACACAAGCCAAGGCTCAGGACAGAGCTCTAGGCTGAAATAAAGAATTAATTACAAAGTTCCATACGCGTGGATGGCTTTTTTTGTATGCTACAACATTTTAAGTGCAGGTTGGTCTCACGGCCCTTCCCCAAAGTGATCCTAAGCTAGGCGCTCAGGGGATAACTAACCATAAAATACCCCACAAATGCCCTGAAAATGTAACCAAATTTAATGGGACAAGCAAAAGTAAAGAAAAGTACATCTATTGGTGGAAAGCAAAGCAGGGATATCTTGGAAATATCTTAGCCCACGTTTACTTTAGCCTTATTTGAAGTACTTTTTTTAATTGAGAGGGCTCTGCAAGGGCCAAGTCATCCAAGTGGCTCTCATGCCCGTCCATTCCAATCCCCTTGTAGAATTGCTGGCAATTGGTGCACGCACGTGCAACCAAAAACTCAGTTTTTGGTACCCAATGCGATTTTTGTGGTGCATTTTTTGGGAGGGTGGGCCCAAATGTGCAAGAGCTTAGATCATGCACGAGTCCTTTCTCGAACCCAAATCTGGCTGAGGTGGGGGGCAAGCAAAAAGTGGCTGCAATAACCCCTGTCAGCTCCGCATTGCTAGACCAGTTTACGCCCACATGTGCGTGGGCCAAATCAAGCACTCTTGGGGGTAAACCCCCTCTCCCAGTCAACACTCCTTTAAAGTACACATCCCCTTTACCCACCCATACAACCATTTGTGCTCATGTACCACATATGTTTTACAATGGGCTCATGTTCCAAAAGTGCATGTTGGGAACTAGAGTATGTAAACTAGAGTGGCAAGGAACTACATTTTCTAACAATCAGATACCCTTGTGCAAACCCCCTCTTGTATTTGACACTATTTAAGGTACATATATGCAGTATCCATTTACGTATCTATTTGGTGATTCATGTCTTAATAGCCCAATGTTTGTGTTCTAAAATGTGTTCATGTACTAGTGGTTTCCATTTCTAAAATGTGCATGCACTAGTAATTTGCGTTTGTGTTATAGAGTGTGTTCATGTATTGGCAATCTACATTGGTACTCCCTTTGTTCCAAAAAATTTGTTCCTTGTTTTCTATTGCAACTTTTTTGCATTGCTTTCATTGATTATATTGAAAACAACTTAATTCATGTGAATCCAAATTCTATTCCACAAGAATCAACGTAGCTAATTGCATGAGTTTGCCAATTTTGTTTATGAACTAGATGTCAATAAGATTCTATACAACCTACTCAAAACTAGTGAAAAAAAGTTGGGGATTGAATGTGGACAATCATTTTAGGATAGATAGAGAATTATAGATTGTCAATGTACATTTGTGAACTAGTATTCAAACAATCAACTGCTCTAGTGCAACTCCCTCATTCAACTTACTTCCACTCATAAAAATAAATCCATCCTATTTTTACTTTTGTTTTGTTAAGTAGCCTAATAAATCTACACTCATTTGCAATCTACATTTTTGTTCTAATATGTGTAAATGAGTGGCATGATGCTCTAAAATTCTAAGAATGCAACATTCTTTCACTTAATTCACACACTTTGAGTTAGACAAACCCATTGCCATGCATTCAACCTTGCATTCAACAAGTATGTCCAATGCCAATAAATGTCTACATTTATAGTCTAGTTTGGAACGTAATTAATTAATATATGAGGGCAAATGTGACTATTGGAGGGTAAATCATATGTTAATTGGATTCTTTAGAGAACATTTTAAACTACATTCCTTTAGTTCTAATAAATCTCCTCACTTAGATATAATACTTTTAAATTATTAACCCCTAAAGGACCAGGTCCTTTTCTCTGTGAAAAACACCAAAAACTGCCACTTATGGGGATGAAAGGAAAGGTTTTTTTTTTTTTTTTTTTTTTAAATTTTTATTTATTTTTTTATTTGAAATCAAACTGTAAGATCTTGCTCTAGACAGTATGAGTTACTTGGGAAAAAAGTGAGCTTATTCCAAATGAAAAGGGGTGAGATATTTACATATGAAGTGAAGAAAAAGGTTTTTTTTTTTTTTGTACTATTCAAAAATTTTAGAAGCCGTTGACCACTCCTATATCAAAAAAATTCCTCTACGCAAAGTTGTGGATTTTTTTCCCATGTAGAAGACCAAGTTAGGTATGTGTGGGAGAAATTTCAAATCAATTGGAACTATACAACACTTGAGAAAAAATAGTAAGTAAAAAGAGTAGAGAATGAGTCAAATCACTAAATTGTTAAGAAATTAATTATTAAAACAAAAAATGCAAATCCCAATGGTTATAATGTTGTGATATAAATCTACATCCTTTGGTTTTGTTTTGTTTTTTCCAAAATAATGAAAATTGAGTAAAATAAAGGACTTCAAAGTTTATTTTAGAGTAGAGAATCTAGAACTGCCCGCAAACAAATACTCCTCATAACTTTCATCTCATCTATGAGAATCAAATGATTCAAAGCCCCCCACGGCCCCATGTCTATATAAGTCTAAAGAATCTATTTCAGATTTTATTTGAAAAAAATGAAAAATTTATAAATGTTTTTAGCTGGCCTTTGAACAGCTTTTTTCAAAAAAACATGCATAACTTCTTCATCAAATGTTAGAATGAAGAAAAAGTTGCATTCCCATGTAGATCTTTGAATTCTTAACCTTCAATAAAAGTTTTAGAAAATCACAGAAAGTAGTTTAACCATATGTACATGCCCAAAATCCCAATTGTCCCTCAAAGGGACAATGGTCCTTTAGGGGTTAATTAAAATTTTCCAATTAAATCATATTGAAACATCTACTTGGGAAATCCTTCATATATGTGTCAGAAATCTTAGATAAACCATTGGTAAACTACTATATATATTACTATATATGTACATTATTCTTGCAATTCTTGCTTTTTGTTTATATTATGGTACTATAAGATTTGCAAAGTGTGGAATTGTTTTCTGATTTCGAATCATTTGTTTGTAATGAAGACTGATTAGCAAATGCTAAATAAATTGTTGTATGGAACCAATTAGAAAATCTGAATGGTTTTGAGCTCATAATGGAATAAAAAGCTTCGAATTAGGTATCAGTTTAAAGGAAAAAATAATAAGGAGATCATTTCATACATCAATTTTTTTAAATATGAAAAATAAAAAATAGTAAAAAATGGTCAAAGTTAGCCACCCCTTTTCTTTGTCCCTCCAAAAGGTCAAGTTTTGGCTAATGTTGTTACTTACAATTTGAATTTGATTTAAAAACAAAATAAAATAAACGCCTTCATTGAGAATGGTTTTTTTTTTGGGGGCCAACCCCGTGCCCCAAAGGGCTTTCAGTAATACAACAAATTGCACAAGTGGGACTAACAAGTGACCTTAGCTTCCAAGTATAACACTGATTATTTCCACTAGTGATGAAGTTTTCTTGCATACATGGATGACTATCTCTATGCAAGGGAAGATTAAATCATAAAGTTTATCCCAAAAATTGCTTAAAGTGGCCTCTTGAAGTTAATTGGGCTCAAGGACTGCAAACTTAAAATACCTCCAAAAGGAAGAAAAATGTTCATCCCCAAAATCAGCTCTTCATTAGTAAGTTCCATCCAGAAAGAGAACAATATATTAGTGACATTCATCCCAATAGCAAATCCAATGTTCCTTTGAGATGGATTTGATGATTCACCCAGTGTTTCCCCCAAGATTTTTGCAATGTCGTGCCAAAATAAGGTAAAGTCCTACCAAAAATTTGTGCAAATAAAGGTTAGCTCGGCAACTCTCTAACCCTTAACCCCTAATGTCTGATCCTTAACCCTTAAGCGCCCTAGCGACGGAATCTTGTCACTGGGGATTGCAGCTTGATCTCACTTTTTCTCTTGATTTGTACGGTGAAAACGATTGTGGCTAGTCCCCATCAGTAGAGAAGGTAGTCCCTTTTCAAATCCTATGGTCACTTCTTCTGGATGTAACTTTCCAAGCTCTGGTGGTCATTAAATCCTCATTTTCTCCTAAACCCTAAAACAACTCCGGGCGCTGAGGGGTTAACCCCTAATGGTACATTCACATTTTACAACAAGGGTGATGAAAATGTGAGGTATGAAACATGATCTTGCTAGCTTGAAAGGGATTCAAAATACAATCCATGTGAGCATGAATGTAGTTGGATGGTTGAGAGTTCATTCATACAACAGGGGGAAAGGTAGCTTTCAAAGGGTGAACATGAAACCAAAAGACCCCATCCTCCTCATGAAGTGTATTCCCTTTTAACAATTTCAAAAAAACGGAATACCTTATTTATGGTATGGATTGGAGATTCTAACCTACAAATGCATATATGAAGTAAGCAATATGATAGATAGATAGTCAAACTTCATGCTTCAAGTAGGAAAAGAAATATTCTTCGTTTAAAATGTTGACATATTTTTAATAATAATAAAAATTCAATCGAAACAGCAAAAAATCTATTCATGCCTCTATTATAAAGCAGCACGTGTTTGTTTGTCACAGAGAATTCAAGATTCTCTAATACAACAAAAATTTCAAAGATTTTTTTTATTATAGAGTATTGAGTGTCGCTTATTGATCGTTGGGTGTCTATTTGTCATTACAAACTTGAAATTTGAAATTTAGACAAAGAAGGAGGGAGAGGAAAAGGCATGAAAATGGAGAGTGAAAAGTCACAAGAAATTAAGAGAGACAATGTTAAGAGTGGGCAAAGGAATATTAGTTCATTTAACCCTTGAATGTCCTAGAGGACAAAAAATGTCCTCACATGATTTCAGAGGCTTGTCTGAGGCATTGGATTTAATTTTTTGATCTTGTTGTAAATCACAATCATGAAGGCATTCAAGTGGTCCATGGAAGTGGAGTAATGGCAAGGCCAGCCAAATGTTGTACAAGTGCCTCAAGAGCCTTGATTGGGTGAAATGCCATATAAAGCATGGTGACAAGCAATGTCTTAGAGGTTGCAATTGGTTGATACCCCTTGCAAGCTTCCTTGCATGTGTTTTGTGGTAGTAGAAAATTTTCTGGCAAGGGTGCAAGCATGTTTTAGGCCCTTGTTGTGGCAACCCCAACCAATTGTGCTATCATTGTTTTTGGTGCTATAGCAATTGAAGCCCTAAAACTTAACATAAAAAGATTTGGACATGTGTGCATTCACATCTAATCTTGCTACTCATTAAAATTGAGATCAATTAGGGGCTTACATAATTTTTTTAAATCATGAAATAGCAACTACGTGCCAAAAACTGAGATTTTGCCATCACATTTTGTTTGATCAAATGTTATAATCTCCCATCTCCCATGGTCAAATTTTCCCAAAATTTGCAAGCCACTTTCTAAGTAGAAATTTTACCATTTTCAAAGGTCACTTTTTGTGGATCATCCAATTGACTAAGATAAGATGCATCAAAGTAGTAGGTCTCCCAAAACTCTAATTTTAGTGAAAATGACATGGGCGCTCAAGGGTTAAAAGAATCAACATAAAAACATGTGAGATATTAGATACAAATCATTGAAAAACTTGATTCTTTTCAATTATGTTTATCCTATTACAAATTTGTTTGATTAACACGATTCCAGTTATGAAGTTAAGTGTAGCTTGTGCTCTTAAATCCAATATGGTAGCTACTCCCTCTGTCTCAATATAAAGCTCCAAATGAGGCATAGTTATTGTCCCACTAAAAAGCTCCCTTTTACTTGTTTGAATTGTTGAGAAAGCATTTGTCATGTCCAATGATCTCACTAGGGCAAGTTAAGCAATTTGGGAGCATTTCTCTACTAACAAGCTTGGCCTTGCCCATATGAGGTACCATTGTTGCTGCTAATCTTATAAATCATCAATAATGAGGAGCTAGCAACATGTACAAATATGGTACTTTTTGCATGGAATTTGGGTGCCCAAATGGAAACTTCAAAGCTGGAAATTTTGCCCACATTTGGTAGAGGGTATATTGGTTCTAGGATGTAGGTGTCATGAGTACAAAGACTAATATAAAAAGGAGCCGGCAGCCTTCACAAACTATGCACAAATATGGTACTTTTTGCATGGAATTTAGGTGCCTAAATGGCAACATAAAAACTTGAGATTTTGCAAAAATTTGGTAGGTGATATATTGATTCTAGAATGCATTTGTCACTAGCATAATGACTAAAAATACAGTTAATCCCTCATGGAGAAGTTTTTTGGAGCTTTATAATGGGACTAAGGGAGTACTTTATTGCACAAGTTTGTATATTGATTCAAATTTTTCTAGTGGTGCATTTTGTTTTCTCATAACACCAAGCACATGCCAAAAGAGCCTTTTTAAAAGTCCTTAATCTCTAAAGGACCGTTGTCCCTTTGGGAGACAAATGGGATTTCAGGCATGTATCTATGGTTAACTTACTTTGTGTGATTTTTTGAAAGTTTTATGGAAGATGAGGAATTCAAAAATCTATGTTGGCATCTAATTTCTTCATCATTTTGATATTTATTGAAGAAGTTATGCATGAATTTCTGAAAAGCAGGGGAGGGTTGGCATCCCAAAAATCTCTTGAAAATTTGCATTTAAAAAAAATAAAAATCTGAAATTGGTTTTGTAGATTTATGTATATGTGGGAAGCTTTGAATTATTCAATTTTGATTGATGAGATGAAAGTTATGAGAAGTTTTAGTTTGTGGGTAGGTATGGTACTCCCAAACCTCCATTCTTTTTACACTTTGTAAAATTTGGTGCATAACTTTTTTGGGCTCTTTGTTTTTTTTTTTTTCTGGTTTTTTTTTTTCCAAGTTGTAGTAGACTAAGATTCCTTGGTTTTTACCATTTGGATCAAAGTAATTCAGATGTGTGAACTTTATATAAATTCTTCAATTTTGCCTAGTGTATATGCAAATTTCATGGCCTTATGACATTGCAAGAATTTACAAAGTATGATTCACACCTCCATTTCTTTTGAAAATTCTCTCACACTTACCTAACTTGGTCTTCTACATGGAAAATAAACCTCAACTTTGTGTAGAGCAATTTTTTTGATGTTGGAGAGGTCAAAGGCTTCTGGAATATTTGGGCAATAGGGTTTTTTTTTTTTTTTTTTTTTGCTTTTTAGATGTCAATATCTCAATTCTGCACATCTAGAATATTTTGAATTTTTTTCCACAAGTATCTCCCATAGTCTAGGGCAAGACTTGATGGTTGGGTTTCCAAAAAAAAAGTTGTTTTTCTACCTTTCTACTCATTCCCCCAGAAGTGGTAGTTTTTAGTCACTTTCACAAAAAGAAAGGGCTTGATCCTTTAGGGGTTAATGTGGCAAAAATATGCAAATACACACAGCAAAGGCACTACCTTCTTTAATTTAATCATAAATCTTGTGTTCTTTACAAAATTTTACATTTCAAAGAACTTAACCCCTCAAGGACCAAGCAAAGTTTTCACCAAAAACTCTCCAAAACTGCCTTTTTTAGAGAATCAACCAATTTTTAAAACAAAAACATTTTTATGTATATGTGACCATAGGATCTTGTAGAAGAATGGTTTTAGAAGATGTGGAAAAAAATTTATAGTTTTCCTCCATGTGGATTGGAGTTAGAATTGTTTGAATATTCAAAAACGTCTTGTGAAAAACTGGGCAGCTACCCTTCAGAAGGTGAAATTCCTAAGGAAAAAGGCCATGCAGGTGGTGCTTCTCTAAATTCCTTATCCCACCTAAGTAAAGTACATGTTAAAAAAGTTTCAAATCATTTGGAGTTCTATAACATATGGAAAATAATTAGTTAGTAAAAAAAAGTAAAGAATGATTCAAAACATTAAATTGTGAAGAATTTAATTATGGAAATGAAAATTGCCAATCCCAAAGGTTGTAATGTTGTAATAAACAATATTTTTTCTTTTAATTTTTTTCTTTTTCCAAAATATTGAAAATTGAGTAAAATAAAGGACTTCAAAGTTTATTTTGGAGTAGAGAATCCATAACTGCCCGCAAACAAAAAATCCTCATAACTTTCATCTTGTTGATCCAAATGGAATGGTTCAAAGCTTCCTACATTCACATGAATCTCCTAAACCCATTTAAAAAATTTGTTTTTGAAAAAAGTAAATTTTACAAATTTGCCCAAGCTACCCGCCAAACATAAAAATCAACATATTAGGCCATAACTTTTTACTCATAATTCCAAATGTCATGAAATTTAGTGCATATGAAAGATAAACCTTGTCCCCACATTCTGTTAAAATTTCAGCCTAAAATATGAAAAGCTCCAATCACAGGTACCTGCCCAAAATCGCTATGTTTCTAAAAAAGGGGGTCTGGTCCTTTAGGGGTTAATGAAATTAAGAAATATACAATTTTTGGAGTTGGTGTGTAGTTTTCATATTTTTCTTATAAATTAGACTTTTTTTGGTGACATATTGAAAATCTTTTCCTTAAATTGGATGTTTGGATGTTTGTCACATTGAGATCTCTCGGATTGTGTGTCCCCCTGTTGCGTGCTTGGTACCGTTGGAAAGCTCTCAGCAAGGAGAGGTGCACAAACTTTGTTTTGTAGCATTTGGGCCAACAAGGGAAAGTTATTGAATTTCAAATTTTTTTATAGATTACATATTTATAAAAATATTAATTGGCCAAAGACAGGTTCTATGTAAAAATAAGGTAGAGTACAAGTTTAACTAAAGTATAATTTGGATGTCCACTTAAAAATAAAGTAAAGTACAAGTGTAGCTGAAGTAAAGTACAAGTTAAACCATGGGTGACATAAGAAGATAGCATGAGGATGTGAAAATTGGGCTTGCGGAAGAGGACCACACTCGTAACAATAAAAACAACAAATCCAAAATAGTCCATTGCAAAAATATCGAAATAAGGTGAAAACAAGAGGTCATTGCAAGTTTATTTATTATGAATTTTTTTGAAAAAAAAAAAAAAAAACTAATGGTACTCTATTTTGAGTTTTGCAGTAATTTAGTTTACCAAAAAAATCTCCTTATATATTTACAGTTTGTTTGATATTTTGCATAACAATGATATCGACACACTACAAGTGTAAACTGAGACTTTGTAGAGGTGTAGGGATATCTACAAGATAGTTTTCAAATTTGGACTTATAGATTGCTCCTCTTTTCATACGTGGCGTTTTACAATACTTGACATTTTTGTTTGTTAGATGAACCAAAAACTTTGGTAGCTCACTTATCATCCAATGAAAATGGAATTGGTTTTTAATCCTCAAAGTTCAAGGGGTGAAGCATGTAGATTTAGAGCTTTTGGAGCAAAAATAAGTTGTGGCCTAGAAAATTGAATGCACTGGACGGGTTCGATTGAAGAATGGATAATTTTGTCCTCAACACTGTATGTATGTATGTATGTATGTATGTATGTATGTATGTATGTATGTATGTATGTATGTATGTATGTATGTATGTATGTATGTATGTATGTATGTATGTATGTATGTATGTATGTATGTATGTATGTATGTATGTATGTATGTATGTATGTATGTATGTATGTATGTATGTATGTATGTATGTATGTATGTATGTATGTATGTATGTATGTATGTATGTATGTATGTATGTATGTATGTATGTATGTATGTATGTATGTATGTATGTATGTATGTATGTATGTATGTATGTATGTATGTATGTATGTATGTATGTATGTATGTATGTATGTATGTATGTATGTATGTATGTATGTATGTATGTATGTATGTATGTATGTATGTATGTATGTATGTATGTATGTATGTATGTATGTATGTATGTATGTATGTATGTATGTATGTATGTATGTATGTATGTATGTATGTATGTATGTATGTATGTATGTATGTACGTACGTACGTACGTACTATATAATAATAATAATAATAATAAAAAAAATAAAAGAAGGTAGGTAATTGAACTAATGTCACTTAGATTTATGGTGACAAAAGGGATTTTGGGCAGGTACGTACAGCCTCAATTTTTGTCTTAATTTTTTGAAACTTTTTTTGAAAATAGAAAAACACATTAGCTTTTGGGAATCTAATTTTTATTCCAATTGATGCCAGCGAGCAAAAGTTATGCCCAAATAAGCACAAATTTGGGAACTAGGGGCAGCAAAAAAAATTCTTACAAAAACTTGAAAACAAAATTTAATTGGTTTTTCTCATAGATTATATTGCTGTGTACGTCTGAAGCTTTGAATCATTCCATTTGGACTAGTTATGAGAAAGTTATGGACAATCTTGTTTTTCAGGCAACTCAAGCATCTTCTTGAAAAAATAACCTATAAACTTCATTTTTGAATGCAAGTTTAACATTTTTTCAAAAAAATTGTTGGAGAGGGTGAAGTTTGCTTTCTAGAACAATCTCACCATTGGGATTATTGCATTTCAATTCCATTGCAAGGTTATTAGCAATTTAAGTTTTTGTTCAATTTCATACCTTCTTCTACCTAATATTTTTTTAAAGAATGAAAATTAAGTATTCTTTTTTAAAATTTTTTCTCAAGATTCCCAACTTAACTTCCCACCATGCAAAAATAGAATTCCAAACTTTGTGGTGCAAAATTTTTAAGTTAAAAATGTTCAAAGTTAAAAAATCTAATCAAGCAAGGTGCAAAAAAAGTTGTTTTTTTCTTTTTAAATGCAAATATCTTCCAATATGTGTTGTCAAAGTTCTTGAGTTTTGTATGACACATTCTCATAGTAGTCTAGCACAAGATCCTACGGTCAGATATGCAAAATGCCTGATTTTCAAACTTTTTTACTCTTTGCCATAGAGGTGACAATTTTGAATGTCTTTTGATAAGAAAAAGGCCATGGTTCTTTAGGGGTTAAGATGCGAGCTAATGCTACAAGAATAGAGCATCCACAAAGTCTTTGTGTAGTATGGCAATAGAGCATTATAGAAAGCATTGCTACTTCAACTTCATAACAACTTTCAAAACGTTACAAAGTGATCTCCTAAAACACATTTGCAATTGTAGTTGGTGATTCAAATATTCAAACTACAATGTCACAATGCCTTTTCACATGAACACTTTGAAAAGTTGTGAACATGCTTATGTTCATAACAATTGTATGAAAAATGATTGTTCTTAATCCTTAAAAGCCTATTTTCTCTATAGGGGACAAAATGAATTTTGGGTAGGCTTTTTCATTAAGTATTTGAAGATTTTTTTTGAGAAAGAATTTTGCAAGCTCTAAGTGGAGATATAAATTGTTTTTATTGACTTTGGACTTATGATTCAAAAGCTATGAATGTTTCATAGATATTTTTTGAACTAGAGACAATTTAGGCATGCCATTTTTGTATAATTTCTCTCAAGAGCAACCAATGCAGTCATGACCCTTCATTGGAGTATATCCAAAGCAATAGTGTATTAGAAAAATACATTATATTTGATAAATACATTAGCTTGAACTACAAGAGTAATTATAGGTTTTCTTGTTTTTCACATTTTTTTTACGGTTGTCAAAAAAATTCAATCTTCCAACCCGTTGTTGAGATTTATGTTTTCAAAAAAACGTTTGAATATCTGGTTTGCAAAAAACCTTAATGAAGTGTAAACTTCAAACACTTGTTTGTAATGGAGGCCCATGAAGGGAAAGTTCCAAATCTTTTGTTAGTCATAAAAATTTGTGGAGATATGTCTAATATGATTTAGAATTTTTTGGACAAATGTCTCCTGCATCCATAGAGCAAAAAGTGTCCACAATGTGCAATCAAAGGGATCTCAAGTTTTTGGGCACTTGTCAAATAAAACCCTTATTATACAAACATAGAATGCTCATATCTCTCAATCAATATAGTCACACCTTATGAAACTTTCAGCATAGCTCCTTGCGTAAGTTTAATGCAAGGCCTTACGGATAGATTTGTAGAAAAACAAAACTTATTATTCTAGAAATCAAATGATCAACCCCTAAAGGACCATTGTCCCTTCGGGGGACAGGTTGGACTTTGGGCATGTACCTATGGCTAAACTACTTTGTGTGATTTTTTTAAACTTTTATAGAAGGTGGGGAATTCAAAGATCTACGTGGACATCTTAATTTTTCTTCATTCTGACATATGACGAAGAAGTTATGCATGAATTTATGAAAATTTGGAGAGGATCCGGGCAACCCAAAAACTTCTTTAAAAATTACATTTTTTTAAATACAAGTTTGAAATTGGTTCTTTAGATTTTCCTATTCATGAGAAGCTTTGAATTAATCAATTTCAATCAATGACATAAAAGTTATGAGGAGTTTTTGTTTGCAAGTAGTTATGGAATCTCTACTCTAAAATAAACTTTAAAGTCCTTTATTTTACTCAATTTTCATTATTTTGGAGAAGAAGTTAAACCAAAGGAAGTAGACTATTGATCACAACATTATCACCATTGGAATTAGCATTTTTCATTTCCATAATTAAATTCTTGACAATTTAGTGTTTTGACTCATTCTCTACTTCTTTTTACTTTATTATTTTTTCCCATGTCTTGTAAAATTCCAATTGATTTGAAAATTCTCCTACACACACCTAACTTGATCTCCTATGTGGAAAAAATAAAGTGCAACTTTGGGTAGAGCAATTTTTTTGTTATAAGCATGGTCAAAGGCTTCTGAAATTTTTGGGCAGCATGGAAAAAAACTTTTTTTTTTCACTTTGGATGTAAGTATCTCACTCTTCTCCATTTGGAATGAGCTGATTTTTTTCCCATAAGTACCTCTTTCAATCTGGGACAAGATCCTATGGTTGGATTTCCCAAAAACAAAACATAAACTCTCTTTTTTCTAAACCTCCTAAAAGTGGCAATCTTTAGTGATTTTGGCAAAAAAAAGGGCTTGGTCTTTTAGGGGTTAAGAATGGTAATTTTCAGTGTTTTTTCAGTAAAAATGGACTTTGGCGTTTAGGCTTAACATTCAATAGCACTAGTAAAGGCTGCCCTCCCTCCAAGAGAATGGTGTGGAAGATTCCACACTTTTCTTTAGCTATGGGGACACTTGGCTGAATTTGTCAGAGTTTATGAAAGGGAGGCTTAGCTTAGTGCACACATGTTGAGGGGGCCAGAAGTGTCAGAAAATTTAATTTTTTTTTTTTTTTTTTTTTTTCAAGATGAAGTTCATGGATGATACCTGAAGAGGGGAAAAGGCAACCTCTCTTCAGGCTACTGAATGTCATGGGGGTTATGAAGAAGTACAACTATTCATTAACCCCTAAAGGCCCAAGGGCCCTTTTGGGGGACAAATGGAATTTCAGGCATGTACCTATGGCTAAACTACTTTGCATGATATTCTGAAACTTTTATCAAAGATGAGGAATTTAAAGATCTACATGGGAATATAAAAAAATCTTCATTTTGACATTTATTGAAGAAGTTAAAAATGAATAACTAAAAAACAAGGGACTCCGGGCAGCCCAAAAACTTATGTAAAAATTTCATTTTTTTCAAATAAAAATCTGAAATAGGTTCTTTAGACTTATATAGACATGGGGAGCTTTGAATCATTCAATTTTGATAAATGAGATGAAAGTTATGAGAAGTTTTAGTTTGCGGGTAGGTATGGTTTCTCTCAAAATCACACCTACCCACAAACTAAAACTTCTCATAACTTTCATCTCATCTATCAGAATTGAATGATTCAAAGCTCCCCGCGTTTATATAAGTCTAAAGAACCTATTTCAGATTTTTATTTGAAAAAAACGCAATTTTTACAGAAGTTTTTGGGCTGCCTAGAGTCCCTTGTTTTTTAGTTATTCATTTTTAACTTCTTCAATAAATGTCGGAATGAAGATTTTTTAATATTTCCACGTAGATCTTTGAATTCCTCACCTTCAATAAAAGTTTCAGAAAATCACGCAAAGTAGTTTAGCCATAGGTACATGCCTGAAATTCCATTTGTCCCCCAAAGGGACAATGGGCCTTTAGGGGTTAAACAATAGGATTATTTCGTGTGAAGAGGACATTTTCAAGCACATTTCTCCATGAGCTAAGGATAGGCCTATCAATAAATACATAGACTACAGTGTCCGTAGGTCAATCAGATTCTTGCTTTCCTTATTCAGAAGCTTTCTAATGATATATTTCTTACTATTTGAAAGAGAATGTACACAGTTCAGATTCTAACCCCACTTGGATAGAAACCAGCTTATTTTTTCCTACCAAGGCTCCAACTGAACAGGAGGAAATGAGGAATCCGTGCCACAATAGGAACCCCACAAAAAAATAAACAACAAAACGCTGCATTCAAGTGTTGATTTGCATCTTTATAAAGAAAAAAAATCCTGAACAGTCATATAAGTTAATCCAACAGTTCATAAGATAAGAGCAAATCTGAAGGCTCTGTACAGTACAGTAGCTTGAGAGAGAGTACTTTTGATGAATAGAGACTTCTACAGACCACCAACTACCTGCTACTTGATTCCAAATACAACTACTATTTTTCTTTTTTATATGATTTCCTTTCAATCTAATCCTTTGGTCTCCTGTCCCATCTATTCACGTGCTTCCAAAATAATTCACACCGGATAAGTTGATAAAAACAAAAAACAAAAAATCCTTCCTTTAATTTTGTATATTGTGCTTGTACAATGTTCTAGAGAGCCTCGCTCCCTGGTTTCATGTATATTTCAGTGCCTTTTGAATTGGACAATTTGTAGACTAGTGCGCATGCTCTAACCAACCAGGCCTAATTGGTATACCTACCTACATGTGGCATGTCAAAGTTTTGTACAAAAAAAGTACATGTTATTTTGGGAATGTACACCGCGCCAACATTAGAGCTCATGTTGGGTTTATAACACTCGTAACTCCTGCCTACAATATCCAAATATCCAAATATTGCGTTCTTTGGTGTAGGTATTTTTAATCTTCAAAAATTTATTAACAAAATGTTTACAAATTCATCCGTTGTAATAATTAAAAGAAAACTGTGCTTAGCGCTCGTAAAAGGCTCGTCTTTTAGGATGAGGTTACCTCGTGAGTTTTCAAGCTTTTTCTGCTCGAGGCACATCTGTGCGGTCAAAATGGGAGCGTAAGCCAATCCAGCACTTGTAATACTCCGGGTCCAATTGGGGACTATTGAGGGCCCAAGGAGTGACCCGAGGGATCAGAGATGACTCGAACATGAAGGCCAACGCATGGTCCGGAATTTTTGACGGCTTTGGGTCCTCACAGATGGTTCTCTGCAAAAAACCAAAAAAAAGAAGCAAAAAGAACCAAGTCACCTCTCAAATTACATAAGAAGAAACTTCAAAATCAAAATATCGTCATAGTAATGCTGGGTAATACGACGTAGCACTAGTGGCCCTCGCTTGGAATAACACCAGATCAATATCAATACTTTTCAATGCAATTTCTAAGAGAATATGCTTTCTTATTATGTTATTGAATGGTGTGTAAGTCCATTAGATACCCTGAAGTTTTTGAGCAATCTTGAACAGTTTTCTATAATTTCAATTTGTATTCGGCATTTAAAGAGATAAGAAGAGCGTCAAGAGGAAGATTACCTCATAGGTAGCAGTATCAACACCGTGAGGAGTCATGCAGTTGTGAAGACTCGATCCTCCTGGAGTGAAACCATCAGCCTTTCCCTGCAAAAGCATTAAAAAATCCTTTGCAAATTAGGTGCATATATCTCAACAAAAATCCTTTCTAATTTACGTAGATTTTAAAATCGCAATTTTATTAACCTCTACGAGTTCTAGAAATCAACATTTGAATTACAAACATATTTGTGAGTTTATTGCTGTTGTTGTGTTAACCTAATTTCATTCATCCAGATGTCATGTAAGAGTTGCTTTTGTGTACTATTCAGCAATATTGCTTGCCTAAACACTCAAGGCATAATAATTTTTGCACAAGGCTGTGCATTAGTTCGTATTACAGTTGGAGGAACTGAGAAACTCAAAATCTATATTAATAAAAGATTTTCTGTATAAGTTCTTTACAAGCTCCAAATCTACATTCTTTCTCCTACCACCAGGCACTCTCGAAAGGATTAATTTGGTCGCTTATTACCTCATACATGCCGTAAATAAGACCCATGAATTCACTCATGCAATTCCGGTGAAAGTAGGGAGGTCGAAAGGTGTGCTCAGCAACCGACCACCTCGGAGGAAACACCACAAAGTCCACCACAGCCACACCGGGCTTCTCCGACGGTACAGTCAGCACTGAAAAAACAAGAGTTACAATGTTCACAAGGTCATATTAATACAGACTAGTCTGCAGTAGGGAAAAAAAATTACATTAAACTTATTGAAGTTTGTGGTAAGAAACAAGGGGGATTCCTAGTTCTGCAGAAATTGACACAGTACCTGTGTTGATAGAAGGATCGGCGTGGTCAAACAGGACAGTGTTGAAGGGGCAGAACTTCTTCAAGTTGTACTGGAATTTCAATGTACCCAAGAAACACACATTTTTATCAACACCTACTCAAACACAAGAGGTGTTGCATGACTTCCTCGGCAAAGTTTGCCATGGATTCAACGGTTTAATTGAAAACGAAAGAACGAAAAAGGAGCCAGTGTGTCGTATCTCACCTTATACGGAGCATAATTTCCATGCCACGCAACGACATTAAAGGGAGAAAAGTCCTGCTTAGCATCAAAGAGTGCACCACCGAATTTATGAATAACAGTGAAACCACTTGCTCCATAGTTCTTCTCCTCAAACCAGGCTTTAGGAGTGAGGAAGTCTCGAGGGTCTGCAAGCCCATTCGCACCTGCAGCACCTCTCCACAAAAATTAAACCCCCATAAGTGAGAGGTGTCTCATCACCGTCAATATTCCTCCAAGTATCCCTGAGCTCTGGTATTCTCTCTACCGTAATGCCAAAGAATGTGCAGAATTCGGCATAATTTTAAAAATGGGTGGTTTCAGCAAAACGAGAGGAAGAAGAGCAGACCAATTGGCCCGAGGTCGGGTAACTGGAAATGGCCACTGAAAACCTCCACAACGTAACCTCTCGAAGGACCATCCGGTAACTCAATAGCAAAGCGAATGCCCTGCTGCAACACCACAAGTTCTCCGGGCTTCACCTCTAACCTGCCCATCTCCGTCTTTATCCATAGCCCTGTCGTCCGAAGAACATCACCCCCAGATCAGAATCACCACTGCCAAGTTATATACAAAATTCCTATTAACTTGCAAAGACTCTACATTCATTTCCAAAAGCTTAAGCTTACTTCCAAGCTGAGGAACGATAAGAAGATCCCCGTCTGCGTTGGCAAATGCACAACCCTCCATAGAGATGTTTGCAGTGTACCTAAACACACATCACAAGTACGTTCATTAAAAAAAGATACAGAACTTCTTAGACATGTGCATCCTTCTCCACTACAGAGCATCGCCATAGAATCAAATTGAAAAACGAAAAATCCAGAAAAAGACTTGCTGCTGAAAAATGCGGTAAACGAATGTAGCAAAACTTGTGTTATGAACAGACGAAGAGAGTTTCGAGGAGCTTGGATATGGAGAAAGAAAGGGAAGTATAAGTATACATGTGGACGGCATAGCCATGGCGCATTAACGGGCTTCCAGCTCCACAAACGGTGAAGAGTCCGTCGACGAAATTGAGCTCAGCCTCGGGAAGAGGCGGAGGTTTCCATCGGAGCTGTGTGGGAGTTACAGATGCGGCAGAAGAGGAACTGAAATCGCTCATTAGTCGTTGGTTGCTCGGCTCTCGGGGGTGGAACGGCTCGTGCGTTACTGAAGGCTTTATCCGATATAACCAGCTGGTACAGCGCAGGCTTTTTCATTAGAAGTAGCAACACCCAGAGGAAGAAAGGAAGACGGTTTATCAAGGTAGAGGACACCAAAAGTGCAAAATTTCCCCGAGAATTTGTGACAAACCTTCGCTGGTTATGCAAGCGTGGAACCGTGAATGCAGTGCCGGAGATCTGCTCAGCATACAGCCCGTAGGGACACTGAAGGGGACTGTTCTGTCCCACCGGCAACGCCCCCTTCAAAACCTCCGTTGAAAAATGATTGCCGAATCCATGCTGGTATTCCAACTTTGCAAACGGCACTTCATGCTGTCCATTCTCGACGCCTCCGTTCACCTTCGTTCTCTCCATGTTCCTCTCCCACGACCTCGTAAACACATTCAGAGCATGTGGAAGCTCTGTTTAGCACTGCTTACAAACACACCTGCAGCCGAAATCAAGACATATCACACTAATTTACTCTAATTTGCTCAAACCAAAGAGATCAAACACCAATCCCTGTACATAACATTGTTGCTTAGTACTTCAGCAGCGTGGCACCTTTGGATAACAATGCAACTAGAGTTAATTCATGATATAACACAGCAAATCAAGCACAAGCAAAGCTCTAAAATCATAAGTAGCTCTCACTTATTCAAATCAAGCACAAGCAAAGCTCTAAAATCATAAGTAGCTCTCACTTATTCAAATCAAGCACAAGCAAGGCTCTAAAATCATAAGTAGCTCTCACTTATTCAAATCAAGCACAAGCAAAGCTCTAAAATCATAAGTAGCTCTCACTTATTCAAATCAAGCACAAGCAAGGCTCTAAAATCATAAGTAGCTCTCACTTATTCAAATCAAGCACAAGCAAAGCTCTAAAATCATAAGTAGCTCTCACTTATTCAAATCAAGCACAAGCAAAGCTCTAAAATCATAAGTAGCTCTCACTTATTCAAATCAAGCACAAGCAAGGCTCTAAAATCATAAGTAGCTCTCACTTATTCAAATCAAGCACAAGCAAAGCTCTAAAATCATAAGTAGCTCTCACTTATTCAAATCAAGCACAAGCAAGGCTCTAAAATCATAAGTAGCTCTCACTTATTCAAATCAAGCACAAGCAAAGCTCTAAAACTCATAACTAGTTCTCATTTATTTAAATCAAGCGCAACTTCTCAAAACAAACTGTCAAGGATTCTTTTTTAACTTCAGTATTTAAGAATATGGCCTTTTCATACCAATTCAACAGAGATATTCTGTTTTATTTATTTTTAATGTTGTTCAAGGCAATTCAGAGGACGCTCACCAAGGGTTCGGTTTCACTAGAAACTTATTTACCAAATCTTATTATTTACCGAAACAGATGATAGATAGAATTGTTTCAAACAAAAATTCCAACAAAACTAAGAACGCCGCAAAGCATTAAAAGAAACTCAAGGCTCCAATCATTACAAAATCAAGAACGTCACAAACGTAAAGAAAATCATATGTGCCGATCGTAGCACGGGTACTAAGTTTAAAAAGGTGTTCTGAAACTAGAATTGACTAGAACGAACCCGAGATGCTGCAATCAAATCAAATCATTATTCCATAAAGTAAGTTAAGTAAACATGCGGATACTCGGGATCGTTTTGATTTCTTTCTTTCCAAGCAAGAAAACAATTCAATACCGGCGCACGCAATATGTTCGCAGATCGTGTTACTCGGAAATTTACCGACCGTACACGAAAAGGTGAAAAACAAAAAATGAAACCAAAGCAAAGAAATGATGATGAAAAAGCTGATAATCGCGACAGAAAGCACAGGAGAAGAAGCGCACTTTCAAAGCAAATTTCGAACGGGAAAGGAGAAGGAGAAAACTGACCTGCGGAATTGCGAGGAGGAGGTGACGGATTCCGCGAGGAGAGTTTGGACGGAGCGATCAGCGATGGTCGTTGGAATTAACGCAACAAAAGATGGTTCTGGAGTTCAAAAGTACAGTTCTGTGAGACATGGCGCGTGCTGTAGAAAAGTATGGGAGCCATGTGAGCGGCTTGAGTGAGAGAAATGGGAGAGCCAGCGTGGCGGGCTTTCCCGCGGTGGGGCCTGCCACGTTGGATGCCACGTCAGGCGTGATGGCGATTAGAGGGATTCTGGATAATGGCGGGCTTCCATCCTTTTCTTCATCTTTTTTGAATGGAGGTGGGTGATGCCGTTTTGATTTTGGCTAAGCCCGGACCACCAACTTTGTACCATGTAACATTCGTTTTTGGATGCTTTGGTGCACTTTTTAGGAGTTTTATGTACATTGTACAATATATTAGGTAAATTGGGGAAAAGCAGAGGTATCATTTTGTGCTCCACTTTAATCTTACATACAAAATATTTGTTAATTTGGAAAAAATTGTACATTTTGGGGCTTTCAGAATTTTGATATGAAGGTTTTAGGTGACCTCCTAAAACCTACACGTGTCCTCATTTTAGAGGAGGAATTTGCAAGGGAAAAATCTTACTGGCTCAAACTGAATCTGATACCTTTGAATCAAGTAACTTTTTGGGTTTCAGGTGGAATACTAAGTGGGACACATATTTTTCCCAAATTTATGAATATCATGTTTACAATAAATGTAGGCATAGCTAAAGCTCAAAGTTGAAAATTATTTGAAACTCTTCTAGGCAATCACTAGGACTTTTATTAATATTGTACAAGAAATTGCATATTTTTTCTTTTGTAACATGTTGAATTTTACATGATGACAGAAATAGTGAAAGTCCGAGAATGTACTCTTTTTCCCCAATTTACCTAATATGGTGTTACAAACTCATGTGGCATTTCAATCAATGATATGTTGACACATTGTCGTAAAAAGTCAAATTTGATTTTAACAATGTTGCATGATATTCATAAACATCATGGAAGATTCAAGAATGTGAGATGAAAGGAAGAAATTGTCTAGAAAATTTGTGTCACTTAAACTTTTTGGAAGCTTTTTGAGTTTTGTTTGTGAATACATGGGATTTATTCAAGTAAAATGGGACTCATTTTCACCTAGTGAAAAATGGGATAGTTTGATTGGTGTGCATCATATAATGGTCAATACATATTGACCATGTCTAGATAAATATAGGATTATCATAATTAGTTTTGATGGTTGCAATGGTTGAAAAGTATGAGGTAGTTTTTGTAAGTTAACAAGATAAGTTATATGATGTTTGAAAGATGCGTTTGGTTTTAATGTATAGCAAAACTATCTCACAACTAAGAGTTTATGTTTTTTTGTTCAATTCAAAACTTTCAAATAAAATGTGAACTTGGTTGAAGCAAAAAATTGTAGAGGCGTGCATTTTGAGATCCAAACAAAGGGTAATCTTGCTTAACTTTCAAATATTAAATCACAAAGAAAATATAAAATTATCTGTATTGAAGTTGTTATGAACATTTGTTGTCATTACACCTAGTGTGAATGTTTCGTTGACATGGTTGCAAAGGACAGGCAAAAACATATCCCTTTTTCTTTCCACATTTGCTACCAACTAATGTTGCTTGGCACAAGTACCACATGACTTTGAAATTAATGAAAAATAGAACTTTAGTCATTAATACATAATAAAACAAATTTTAAACAAAAGTATTTTGCATGGTGCTAATGTTCCTGTATTGTTGATACTTGTTTATCAAATGTTACTCATCTGTTTGATGCCAACGTATTTATTTAATTTTGGTTTTTGTTGAACTTCAACCTTTGATTACCACAAAATGATCTCCACCCTTTCTTTATGTAATACAACATTTTCCCTGATTGTATTTGTTCATGAAGTTGTTTGTTACAAATTTTGTCCAACATTCTTTTGTGTGATTTGAAGATTCCATCCTTTAGGCCTTCCATGATGACTCACTAGAGAATGGAATTTTTTCCATTTAAAAAAAAATATTGAAATCAGAAGGTCCTTTGCCAATTCAATAGAATTTATTTTATTTTATGAGAGGTATAGGAAATAGTCAAAATTAATGAATACAAGTATTTTATATAGCTTTGAACTAACTTTCAATTTCCAACTGATTGCTTCTATTTTGCAAGTGGTAGTATTAGATTGCATATTGTATGTCATAAGTGATGATAAAGCTTCTTTTGAGAACTTCATTAGGGGTATTTCAAAAATAGACTCCAATTCCTTGAAAATATATCCATAACTACTCTTTCAAAGATGAAATGTTGCAATTTTATTAGAAAGATTAACATGAGTGGATTTATTAAAGGGAAAATATCAAAAATAGGCATGACAATTGACTACATTTCAAAAATAGGCATGAAAATTAAAAAATATCAAAAATAGGCCTCATCAACTAAGGTGATCAATTTTTTGTACATGTTTAATTATGGGGTTTAATATATGCACCAAGGGGTAAATTTTAGATATTTATTATCAAAAACTTGAATTTGGAAATTCAGATTTGGATTTTGAGATCTTCATTTACTCTAGAACCACAATGGAGGTAGCAATTGAACAACACCCAACGGAAAAGCTTAGCTAGGGGGCAAATTGTTACTTTTTTTATCCTTGTTTGTAAAAAAGTTAAGCTTTTCCATTGAGGCATTGTTCAACTATAACCTCCATTACGGTTCTCTACTAAATCAAAGTCTCTAAATCCAAATTTGAATTTCCAAATTCAGCTTTTTGATAATAAAAATCTAAAATTCACCCCCTTATCCTCCGGTGTGCATATATTAACCCCTAAAATTCTTTCATGTTTACATGGTCAAATGGCTCAAAATTGACCTCTCTCAATAAAATGATTAGTAAATCAAAATTTTGAATGTTTCTCAATAATTGAACCTTAAGATCTATTTGTTCACTTTCTTACATACATCCTCTCAAAAATTCAAACTTTGTGAGGGCATACTTCATTAGATTATAACACTCAAAGTAGGATCAAAACTTTTTTTGAAACTTCTTTGCCCGTACAAGAGAAGTAGCGTCTTGATTTTTTGACTCTAAGCTAAGGTAGGAGGCTCAAAAACCTACCATCTAAGGGCTCATCCCCCTTTTCATGGTCTTCCGTGGATAGGAGGATATTCAGTGCATTCTTCAGAAAGAGAGAAATAGATGCGGAATGTACCAAAAGTCGTTTCATATTTTTTGAAGCATTTTTGAATTACTTATGAATTTTCAAAGTGCATGTGTCATAGGTCCCTATTTATGACCCTAGACCTTCCAAGAACCGTTCACTTGCAAGTTGTGAAGAGATTTGGAAAAGCAAGGAGAATGATTGGCTCTTTGCAATTAAAAACAATTTTTCTTCCATGCATACAATGACTGTAAGAGGCCAATTTAAGAACCACCCAATGCACCATTTCACAACTCTCTACATGGTAGTTCAAAATGCATGAGCGGTTTTTGAGTCTCCTACCTTATTCTCGGCTGGGACGGCACTGGTCATTTGCTTCTAGTGGCAGCACTCCCCGATGGTGTCTGTTGACAAACTGGTGAATTTTTTTGCCTCTTGGAGCCTACTCGGTTGACCGCTGGAGGCGCCTCCACGTTCTTTATATAAGGCATATTTGTCTAGCGCTTGCCAAATCTATTGCAGCCTTTGGGCATTTGACCTTGCCGACTTGTCTATCTAAAGAACATACCCATGAGTCCTGAAATTGCCATTCAAGGATTCCATTTGCGACCCTTTAAAAAATGTCTTGAGATTTGCAAGATCAAACTTCCCATGATATGAGTGGATATTAACCCCTAAGCGCCCCAACGCCTCAAAATGGGGCGCTTTGGATCTAATTTTTGTGAAATAAAAGGGTCTCTCCATCATGTACTTTCAGGCATGGCGTATTGGTAGGCACAGGGTGGAAAGTAGTCTTGCCTAGCAATAGGCAATCATGGTTTGATGTGGTGTACTGGGTGGTGACTGGGTGATCAGGGTGCAAGAAATGCTTACTTTTTGGTTTTTAGCATAGTGCTTGCTCGCAAGGGAAACTAGGCAACTGGGTAGGGGTGGTTCCTCACCGTCTGACCATGTCAACTTCAGGACCCTAAAGCAATGGTCTATACTTATGTGGGTTCTCTGAAAATCTGTAAGTACATTCATCCATACTATGCCCACGATATAGCAAAATTTCAACCCTTGGAGATTTTTCATTCATGAAAATTCTAGAGATCGAAGTGGAAAAACACCCCCAATTTCCTAGGAACCGCACAAGTCAACCCAAGTTTGACCCTCATAGGATCCTAAATCACATGGTCAAATCCTACCAAATTTGAGCACCTCATTTGAAGCACATTGACTCGCCATTTTTAACAGTCAATCATTCTAGATATCTTTTTCTAGAATGAGGCATCCATTTCAGTGGACACTGGTACTAAAACCGCTCCATTTGGCAAATTCTCCCCGGGTGCTCAGGGATTAAGAATAATGGAGTGACAGTTGCTCAATGCACATGCTCAAAAATTAGCCCCACCATCCGCCATCCACCAGCCTCCGCCATGCAATGTGGCAAGGCGTGGTTGGGGGCGAGTTCTTGGCCGTTGGCGGAGTGGGTGGCGGAACAGTGCTCCACGCACATGCCCTGCTGCGCCACTCTACTCCCCCAGACCGCGAGGATTTTTTATATTTTCTACCTATTCTGCAAACAGACGCGAGAGCGATAAAACAAAATTCCAAAAAAGGAACCTTGGCGCTAGGCGGACTGGCTTGTGGAGCTTAAAATAGATGGGGCAAAATCGCCTTTGCGCCAAGCAGAGTTTGATGAAACTCGTTGGCGGCTGCCGGCACCCGCCGATGTCACCACTCATGTGTGCGGAGCAAGTGACTTTGTATCAAAGGTACACGTAGTCTTTCCAATGACTTTCGCCAAAATTCCAAGCTAAAATATAATTTTTTAGCTGCCACAGCTTGCTGGATGTCTCTTCTTCTTTGCCAATAAAGGGCTCGTCATTGAGTGGGTTTACGAAAGGCTTGATGTGGTGCATTGTTGTAGAATAGTCGTAGTCCTCATTTGAGGCCATTTTTAACTGCACGAACACCGGCAAGCAAGTTGGAGTTAACCCCTAAAGGACCACTTGTCCTTACAGGGGACAAATGGGATTTCGGGCATGTACTTATGGCTTAACTACTTTGTGTAATTTTTTGAAATTTTTATGAAAGATGGGGAATTCAAAGATTTGTCTGGGTGTTTAATTTTTATCTCATTCTAACATTTATTGAAGAAGTCAAAAATAAATTTATGAGAATTTTAATTTGGCAGGTAGCCCAAATTTTTTTTTAAATTGCATTTTTTAAATAAAAATTTGAGGTTGGTTCTTTAGACTTAAGTATATGTGGGAAGCTTCAAATCATTCAATTCTAATTGATGAGATGAAAGTTACGGGAAGTTTTAGTTTGCAAGTAGGTGTGGAAGATCTCAAAACTATGCTTACATGCAAACCAAAACTTCTCATAACTTTTATCTCATCAATTAAAATTGAATGATTCAAAGCTTCTCGCATATACATAAGTCTAAAGAACTAACCTCAAATTGTAATTTAAAAAAAGACAAATTTTAAAGAAATTTTTGGGCTGCCTGACTAACTAAAATTCTTATAAATTCTTATTTAACTTCTTCAATAAATGTCAAAATGAGGTAAAAATTAGACGCCCACACAAATCTTTGAATTCTCCACCTTCCATAAAAGTTTCAAAAATTTACACAAAGTAGTTTAGCCATAAGTACATGCCCAAAATCCCATTTGTCCCCTGTAGGGACAAGTGGTCTTTTAGGGGTTAATGTTGATTTGATGCTAACTCAAAGTACATAGTTTGTAAGCAAAAGGTAGTCTATAATAGTGTTGGTCAATATAATTTGTGTAGACAATGGATTAAATGAGTAGTCATTTAACCCCTGAATGGCCCAAAAGCCCTTTGCGGCCATATGTAAGGTTGTATGTATAGATGTATTTGAGCTACTCTGAGGGCTTCCCAAAAATTTTCATGCACCCACCATCATACAACCCTTCAATATGTATGGTTGTAACACTTAATTTTCACCTGATTCAAATTTTTGAATATTGATTCCGACCGTATTTGGTACTGTATCTCCAAAGCCCAAGGGCCCTTCAGAGGTTAAGGTAGGATTCTTCTAAAACTACGCGCAAAACTTTTAATTTGTATAAAGTTATGATCATGGTTATCATCATGACAATGTTTGGAAACGCATTGGATACTAATCCTTGAGCGCCTAGAGTTGAAACGAAAAAGCTTGACTTGTGTGCAATCAAAGTGTCCTTGTGGATTTGAAAAATACAATCCACAAGGTTGTAAGTCCTAGATTCAGCACTAGAAGTCTTGAATTTCTTTTTTGGTTTACTTAGCTTTGGAATTACATTAATATAAGTAGAATAGCCATTTATGTTGATTTAGATTAATTAGACCAAATGGTTAGCGGTACGCCATTTACCCTACTCCATTTGGTAAGTCATTAGGAGTGATTTAGTAAGATTTAGTAGATTTTAGTTAGTTTAAGTGATATGGTCACAAGGGGCTTGGGATCCCCTCCAAAAGTCCCCACTAACCTAATAAGAGAAGATTAGTTTAGGAATAGATTAGTTATGCCATAGCCAAGGGCCACATCATCTAGTTCGCATCACAATATCAATTTGGTGCGTCTATACCCAAGGTTCCCAAAACCTTCCACTTTTCAAAAAGCGTGATTCTAAGCAATCAACTCTACTATGCTACTAATTGAAGTCAACCCCTGTCAAAGGAGGTTGACAAATGGCAGTAAAATGCCACCAAAATTCATGGAAAAGTTTCTTAAGGATTTAGGACAATCCCCCAAGTTTCAAGTCATTTCGATAACAGCAAGGCTTCAAACAACAACATCCAATTGATTTCAAGAACACTCAAGACATCCAATTTCAAGATATCATCCATTTGGAGCCTAATTGACGGAAGCAAGGAGTGTTTCTTGGCTCTCCTGACAACGTTGGAAGACCTTGGGAAGTCAATTTTTCAATTTTGGATGAATTCTCAATTTTGGATTTTTCATCCATCCACCCCTAATCCTTCATTCAAGATTTCCGACGCCTTGTAGCTTGGAATTGGGAGTGTGAACAACCAGAACTGGCTATTTTGGATCCAAGGAATCCCATGCCACCATTCATTTGTCGCTTAGAGCTATAATTCAGAAGTTATGGCGAATTCATCTAGATTTCATCCATTTTGAGTTTTTCTTAGATTTTAGATAGATTTCAAGGGATCTATGGATCTCCTAGATAGAAGGCCGAGGTGTCCAGCCCCAAATGTATAAAAGGAGACCCACCTCCTCCCAAACCATCACTCATTACTTGTAATCTCTTGTCTCTTTTATCACTTGGATCCATCACTTCTATCACTTGTCTCTTGTCTCTTTTATCACTTGGATCCATCACTTCTATCACTTGTCTCTTGTCCTCATCACTTGTAGCTTGTACCATTTTCCCTTGTGATCCATCACTCCCCCTTCCTTTAGCACTATACCTTGCCAAGTCTTTAGCCCTCCTCCCTCTTACACTTAGTTAGAACATAGTTTGTTTGCAGTAGTCATACCAACTCCTAAGAAGTTGGATTATGATTAGCGATGCCGCTTTTCTGCACGTCCTAGAAGTCCCAGTTGCCTTCAAGTCATTAGTTAGAGAAAATTCATAGTTAGAGTAGGAAAACTTACTTGAAACTCAACTTACCGGTCGCTACTAAAACTCCCCCACCGTATCAGACCAAGCCCTTCTAGCAGTTCTATCAGAATCCTTCTAGTTCAACCTTAGCTTGGCCAGCTCTCTTGATTCCCCTAGCAGCTCTATGAGATGTCATCCAACTCACAGATTCTATAAATTGAGGCTCTTGCTTTGCTCATAGATTCTCTCAGTTGGTGACAATTGCAACTTCAATCTACCTTGAGCTTTACGGCCTAGTTCACGTCCCAGCAAGCGTAGTGAGAGTCTCGGCATTGCCATTGGTCAGCTAGCTCACATTGATACTACCCCCGAGCGCACACCCCAGTAGCTGTAGCTAGAACCTCGGCAATTGCCATCAGTCGGTCTAGCTTATGTCGATCCCATCTTCCATCTCACACCTAGTCTGCGTAGTGAGAGTCTCAGCATTGCTATCAGTCAACTAGCTCATGTCGATACTACCCTTGAACGCACACCTCGGTAGTGTGAGTGCTCAAACCTCCCCCTTGAGAAGTAAGCGCAAGCACAACTAAGTTCTAACAAAACTGAGAAATAAGCTAAACAGCCAGAGGGTGGGTTTGGGTTGTAGATTTCCAACTTAAGATGCCTTCCAAGCAATGGATCTTTACTAACAAGTCTACAACATACAATGATGAACAAAGAAAATGGCAATCTACTTCAATATTCTTCACGTCAGGCTTCGTGATTAATTGAAATGGTTACGTAAGTAATCATACCTCATCATGGGGGTTCACATACCCTATGTCTTGGTCATGAACGGCCTCCATCCTTCAGTGATGTGGTGGTGTTGGATCAACGCTTAATCACTTCATTCTAGGAACAAATAATCACAACACTCTAAGGGGTTGGGGGTTCAACTTGTATTACTGGGTTGGTTTGGATTATCGCCTTGTGACGAATAATCATAACATAAATCGGCTTCTATACTTGAGGATCAAGGATTATCCTAATCCCTTGGTATTCAAGAATCAAGGATTATTCTAATCCCTTGGTGGGCCTTGGATATATCCCAAATGCCAGAAACTACCTCCTTTCTTGGACACTTAATGGAAATATGACGCCACGTGATTCTACATACTTGGTATGATGCAAGTCTTGGTTTAACAAAAAAAAAAAAAAAAAAAAAAAACGATCTTCCCGTGGTTTGGAACAATGGTTAAATAAGTGAATCAAGCCAAAGAGTGGGTGGGAGCAATTAATTGGCCCAACCCTTTTTTAATAAAAAATACTCTGATGGAAAATCCGGACCCGCTGGCAAGGACGGCAGGGGCCGAGGTTCGAGGCTGGGAGCCGGTCTGAGAACCGGCGGTCTGATGCGTGGGAGGTCCAGGTATAGCAAGGCGGAGATGACCGAACAAGGCCGCTGGGCTTAGCCGGGTACCTTCGGGTTGGGCCGGGTCTCGCCGGGGGTTGGCGGCGCAGCGGCAACCGAAACTCTGAGCCGCGGCATCAGGATCGAGCTGGCAGGCTGGGAATGCCGAGGGCTTGAGGCGATTGAGGATTCGAGCCGGCAGTTGGAAGGCTGAGGGATTAGGGGTGACTGGGAGCTCGACTAGCAGCCTGGAATCTGAGAACTCGACTAGCAGCTAGAATGCTGAGAGCCCGAACTAGCAGCTAGAATGCTGAGGGCTCGAACTAGCAGCTAGAATGCTGAGAGCTTGAACTTAGCGGCGTGGAATCTGAGGGCTCGAACTAGTAGCTAGAGTGCTGAGAGCTCAACTTAGCAGTGTGGAATCTGAGGGCTCGAACTAGGATGCTGAGGGGGTGAGGACTCGACTAGCAGCTACAATCTGAGAGCTCGAACTTAGCAGAGTGGAATCTGAGGGCTCAAACTAGCAGCGTGGAATCTGAGGGCTCGAACTAGCAGCGTGGAATCTGAGGGCTCGAACTAGCAGCGTGGAATGCGAGGGGACAGGGAATCGACTGAGGGCTCAGACCAGCAGCCTAGAATGCTGAGGGGGTGAGGACTCGAGCTAGCAGTCCAGAATACCGAGGGGCTGGGGGTGACTGGGGCTCGAACTAGCAGCTAGATGCTGGGAGATTAGGGGTAGTCGGGGGCTTGAGCGGCAGCTGGAAATGCCGAGGGCTTGGGGGCAATTGGGGCTCAAAGCTGGGAATGCCGAGGGGGTGAGGGCGACTGAGAGCTGAAGTAGCAGTTAGAACGCCGAGATCCCGAACTAGCAGAGTGGAATGCTGAGAGCTTGACTTAGCAGCGTGGAATCTGAGGGCTCGAACTAGCAGCCTAGGATGCTGAGGGGGTGAGGACTCGACTAGCAGCTAGAATCTGAGAGCTCGAACTTAGCGGTGTGGAATGTTGAGAGCCCGACTAGCAGCTAGAACGCCGAGAGCCTTGAGCTAGCAGCTAGAACGTTGAGAGCTCCAAACTAGTAGCTTGAATGCTGAGAGCTCCGGACTAGCGGCTAGAGCCCGAGAGTTTCGAACTAGCAGCTAGAATGCAGAGAGCCGGACTAGCAACTAGAATGCTGAGGGCTCAAACGTAGCAACCCAAAATGCTGAGAGCCTCGAGCTAGCAGCTTGAATGCTGAGAGCTCCGGACTAGCAGCTAGAGCCCAAGCTTTAAACTAGTAGCTAGAATGCTGAGATCGCGGACTAGCAACTAGAATGCTGAGGGTCAGGAGGGTGAGTGAGAGCTTGAACTTGCTAGCTGGGCAGGGACAATGCTGGAAGGCCAAGAGATGTCAGTAGCGAGGCTAGGCCTCAAGCTAGTAGAAATCATTGAACCAAGCGGCTACTTAGAGAGCCACTTGGGGAATCAGGTTAGCTGGCAAAGCTAAGCTAAGGGGATTCTTCAAGAGCTGCTAGGAGGGCTTGAGAGGCGATGGTGATGTGATGATGGAGCTCTGGTATGGCTTTGATACGCTAAATAGGAGTAAGGTGGCTCATAAGGGGTTCAAGTGCTAGTGACCACGTAAGGACCCAAGGGCTTGATACGAGAGATCTAATTAAGGAAAAGTGATGGTGAGTGGCCTAAAAACAAGGACATAATCATAACAAGTGCTAAGAGGTGGCAAGTGATCAAGGGAGTGTTGAGGAAACAATGAAAAGTGGTCTAGAACATAAAAGGATGGGCCCTAGTGACAAAAGGATGGAGTCACAAGTAATGAATTATGACAAGTTGTAAGTGGCCAAGGAGTGTGTTTGGGAGGAGGTGGGCCTTCCTTTATACTTTTGGGGGGGTCACCTTGGCCCTCTATCTAGGAGATCCATAGATCCCTTGAAATCTATCTAAAATCTAAGAAAACTCAAAAATGGATGAAATTTAGATGAATTTGCCATAACTTTTGGAGCGTAGCTCCAAGCAACAAAAGGATGGTGGCATTGGATTCCTTGGATCCAAAATAGCCGGTTTTGGTTGTTCACACTCCCAATTCCAAGCTACAAGATGTCAGGAATCTTGAATGAAGAGTTAGGGGTGGATGGATGAAAAATTCAAAATTGGGAATTCATCCCAAAGTGAGAAATTGACTTCCCAAGATCTTCCAACGCTGTTGGGGGAGCTGGGAAACACTCCTTGCTTCCGTCAATTAGGCTCCAAATGGATGATATCTTGAAATTGGATGTCTTGAGTGTTCTTGAAATCAATTGGATGTTGTTGTTTGAAGCCTTGCTGTTATCGAAATGACTTGAAACTTGGGGGATTGTCCTAAATCCTTAAGAAACTTTTCCATGAATTTTGGTGGCATTTTACTGCCATTTGTCAACCTCCTTTGACCGAGGTTGACTAGTAGCCTAGCAAAGTTAACTACTTGGAATCACGCTCTCTGAAAAGCGGAAGGTTTTGGGAACCTTGGGTATAGACGCACCAAACTAATGATGTAACTTCGACTAGGTGATGTGGCCCTTGGCCATGGTGTTACTAATCTATTTCTAAACTAATCCTCTCTAATTAGATTCGTGCGGACTTTTGGAGAGGATCCCAAGCCCCTAGTATGTGTGTCACTCAAACTGATTAAAAACCACTAAATCTCGCTAAATCTCTCTTAATGATTTACCAAATGGAGTAGGGTAAATGGCGTACCACTAACCATTTGGTTTAACTAATATAAATCAACATAAATGGCTATTCCACTTATATTAATGTAATTTCAAGGCTAAGAAAAATGAAAAATGAATTTAGGACTTCTGGTGCTGAATCTGGGACTCACATGTAACTGTAGTTAGAGCCTCGGCAATTGCCATCAGTCACAACCTAGCTCACGTCAATACTACTCCTAGCTCACCTCTCAGTCTGCTTAGTCAAGAGTCTCAGCAATTGCCAATTAGTCAACCTAATTCACCGTCAATTCCACTTCCAGCTCACCTCTTAGTCTGCTAAACCGGAGTCTTGGCATTGCCATCAGTCAGCTAGCTCATGTTGATACTACCCCCGAGCACACATCCCAATAGCTGTAGCTAAAACCTCAACAATTGCCATCGGTCATAGCCTAGCTCACGTCAATACTACTCCTAGCCCATCTCCTAGTCTATGTAGCCAAGAGTCTCGGCAAGTGCCATCAGTTACAGCCTAGTCCACATCCAACATCTATAGCCAAGAGTCTCAATATCGCCATCAGTCGGCCTAACTCACGTCAATACTACCCCCTAGCTCACATCGATACTACTACCTGATCTCACCTCCAGCAACAATAGCTAGAGTCTCAACAGTGCCATCAATTAGCCTAGCTCACATTGATACTACTCCCCCACTCACACCCTAGTCTGTGTAGTCAAGAGTCTCAGCATTGCCATCAGTCAGCCTAGCTCACGTTGATACTACCCAGCTCATGTCCTAGTCTGCGCAATGAAAGTCTCTGCATTGCCATCAGTCACAGCCTAGCTTGCCGTCAATACCACCCCCAACTCGCATCCCAGTCTGCGTAACAAGAGTCTTGGCAATTGCCATCAGTCAAGCCTAGCCCTTGCAATATTTACCAAGCCCTCGGCCAGCCATAGCCAGAATTTGTCCGTCAGCAGCAGCCACGGCTAGCCTTCACGGCCAAGTGCAATCGGACTATCATCGGGTACAAGCCAGAGCACTCCGGGTATCTCCAGGGCACCCCGGGCATCTGCCGGACCTCAAAGGCCCCGTTCCCCGACCTCAACCTCCGCTCCCAACCCCAAGCTTTGTTCCCTAATCTCAGTCTTTATTCCCCGGCCTCAGAGCTCCGTTCCAACCTTAGAGCTCTGCTCTCACTCTCGACTGACCTCAGGGCTCAGTTCCCGGAGCTAGGCCTAGGGTCTTTAAAGAGAAGGCATCACTCATAACTCTCACCAACTCTTTTTGGCTTTCCTAAAGGTTATTCTAAGTAGATTAATCTTTGGACTACAAAACTCCTTATCCCTTTAAGGTTAGTCCAAGTTGCGTCATAGTTGGGTACTTGGATGCCACTAATCCGTCATATCTTGTTTACCAAGTGGACAATGAGATATTTTTCAACATCTTGAGCCCTACGTTGGATAACTAAGAGGGTTAGGGTCGGATTTAGCCCTCTAACCAAGCGGCTGGTTTACGTTGTGATCATTCGTCACATATCCGTAACCGAAACCGGTTCATTAGTGGGGGTGACTTGAGTAACCCACTAGAGTGTTGTGATCATTCATCAAGACCAAGAAGAGATGGAGGCTATCAATGACCAACTCGTGGAGTAGGTGGGACCTCATGACGAGGAGGTATGATCACTTATTTCCTTATTTTATTTAGCCATGTGATCGAATGTGTGACACGCTACTTGAATTTTTCTCTTCTTTGTTCATCATTGTATGTTGCAGACTTATTAGGAAAGATCCATTACTTGGAAGGCATCTTTTAGTTGGAAATCTACAACCAAACTCACCCTCTTGCTATTCCTTCGCGCTTAGCTCATCATTCAATACATGTTAGAACCTAGTTGTGCTTGCGCTTACTTCTGGAGGGGGAGGTTTGAGCACTCACAAAGATTGGACCATATGAATTGTTAATAGAAAGCGTCTCCATCATGCTGGACTTGATTGGAAGTGGTTTCACCAAACGTGCAATGAGATTATATCCGTCAAAATTGAGTTGGCCCAACTTTTTGAGAGATATTATAATGTCTCTTGGACGCTCAGGGGTTAAATGTCAAAGACATCAGTCAACAATAAAGGCGAGAGTGTGTAAGATTTGTCTGCCAAAATTGTTTATTGTGTACTTTCTACTGAGGAAAGTATACTTGTTGGTGTCCTTGGATAGAAAAGTCACAACTACTTATAGAGATTTGAATCTGGTTATTATTGAGTCAAAATTAAGTAAATTGTTAAACAACTTTAACTATGTTGATGTTGAGTTGACGTTTACCCCTCATTGCCCATGATGGTAGTTTGGAGTATCTTAGAATTTGCTTGAAAGTGAACAAAATGCTGGCATTTTGATCAATCTTATCAAAAATCTCTAAAACGCAATTGTACAAATTCAAAGTAGACATGTTATAGATCACATAAGAAAAGAAATCACAATAATATCATTTATGAATTGAAAGATTATAATGTTTGATCATGAGGGTGTTAAAACTGCAAAAGTGATTTGAAGCCTTTCAATCTTCTTTTTGCATCTCAAACCTAAAATTGAGAGTACCAAAAAAATATGAGTAAATAAAGTATAACATGCTTAACCCCAATTAATTGACAACTTCTCAAATCAGTTCTACAATTTTTTAAATTGAATTTTTGATGTGATTTTTTCTCCAAATTCTAGTGTACTTGAAGCTCATTTCCAACATTAGCAAAATTTTGAGCCCTCCAGAAGGCCCCTAACTCCACTTGAGAGATGTGCATATAGAGAAAAAAGTTGCCATTTTTGACTGTCAAAATCTACCATTTCTGACCTTTGCGGTGTATCATATGATGTGCCACAGCGGTTTTTGTATTATTATTTATTTATTTATTTATTTTACTGTTTCGTTCACCTCCGTTATATAGAGCAGCACAGATTTTTAGGGGCCCTTTGGAGGGTTCAAAATTTTGCTAATGGAGCCTTCAACACTAGAAAGTGAAGATTTGCAATGGACACCCTTGCACAAAATCTTGGATAGAAAAATCACTTTAATTTGTTTCCAAAATCAGACTCGTGATGCTGAAACTAGACTTCAACAAGAGTTAAAAATAATAATAGTTACTAAAAAAATCTTGTAGAAAGGTTGAGCATCCTTGAATAAAATTCAGAGAAGCCTGATTTGGGCCCCTTGGGTGGTGAGGGGTTAACCCTTAAAAGACAAGGCTACTATTTTACATACTACGTATGTTGTTGTATAATTGGCATTTGCTACCAAAAAAAAGTTTTTATTTGGGATCTTGACTAATGTAATAAAGGTGTGGATGCCCTCCAAATACAAAAAAAATGCATTGTATTGTATTGGTCGCAAAGGGCTGCCTCGTCTTTTAGGGGTTAATTCCTAAAGGGCCCTTGGGCTCTGGAGGTACAATACCAAATATGGTCACAACCACTATTCAGAAGTTTGAATTAGCTGAAAATAAGTGTTACAATCATACATATTGAAGGGTTGTATGATGGTAGGTGCATAAAAATTTTGAAAACCCTCAAAGCAGCTCAAATATGTCTGTATATATTGCCGTACATACGGCCGCAAAGGGCTTTCAGGACGTTCAAGGGTTAAAGGGAACAATGCTTGGTAAATGTCTGGCACCATTGACTTTTTTGTGTTCATTTTACTAAAAAGATCCTAGTTGTTGGTGTCCTTGGATTTTAAAGTTACAACATTGTGTGTTATGTGAATGTGGTTATCCTAGATTTAATGTTCAAGAAATTATCAGGCAACAAACTCTTTTGACGTCAAGTCGACGTTAACCCCTGAGCACCCAAAGTTGTTTTAGGGTTAGAAGAAAATGGGGGGGGGGTTTAATGGCCACCACAACATGGAAAATTACATCCAGAAAAAGTGACCGTAGGATCTAAAAAAGGACTACCTTCTTTACCTTCTTTACTAATGGGGACCAGCCACAACTTTTTTCACAGTACAAATCAAGAGATAAAGTAAGATCAACTTGTGGTCTCCAACAACAAGATCTTGTTGCTGGGGCGCTTACAGGTTAAACAAGAATGTGATTGAGGATGGCCTACCTAGGGTACTAGGTGTTTAACATTGACTTGACAAATGTTAACCAGTTGAATTGCAAAGGCTGTACAAATTGCAAAGGCGGTGAAGTGGTTATTGTTGAGTTGATGATAACTACTTCCCTGGTTTGAACCCTAAAACGTATTAGGTGATTGTCAGAAACCCTTATTAAAAGACTTGGAATTCTAGAATTCTGCAACAATACTGACAGCGGATGAGTTTTTGCCTAATTTCTAAAAACACAAAATTCTCATGAACACTAAAACCGCATGGAGGAGGGAAGATGCAGACTTCAAAGCAATGCTAAACCCTAAACCCTAGCACAAAAGAAAAGTGAAATGATGAACTTGAAACCATGTCCACTACTACAAGCAGAAATTGAATCACAATGTCACGCATTTCAAAAATTAGCATAAAATCAGCAATTCCAAGCAACAACCAAGCCCTCATATAAAAAATGTTGTGAAGGTGACAACATACCTAATTTGCTAGAAAATTGAAGTGCACAATGAAACCGCAAGTCTAGGAGGTCGAAGAACACTACATCTCAACAGAACTTGACAAAGAGCTATACCCCGCAACTCCAAACTCAATCCACAATACCACGAACTTCTATTCAGTTATGCAACACCCGCACATGCAGCAACTTTCAAGCAATCATAAACCCTAGCAACTGCAACGCTTGCACACAAAAACAAGCAATCTAGAACCCGAGAAATTCCAACACTAGCACACGGAAACTTGAAGCAGTGTACGGTTCTAACTCACACTCTTGCACCACGTGCAACTACACAAAAGCACAGTGCCAACTCCACAGTAGAAAATCCCAAAAAGAGCGCGCAACTAGTCACACGCACTCACAAAAACCTGCATTCATGTTCTCTCAGACTACAGAAGAAACATGTGCGACCTCTACAGAAGGAAACCTTGGACTCACTTTGGAAGTGCGGAGAAACTCACAGAAATGAGCACGCCAAAGCAAAATTTGAAATGGGGAGAAAGCCACAACGCCAGGAGGGAGATAACCCCCCAACTCCACGCCAAGCTGCCAATCTCAATTCAGTCCTCCCCTCGAAGCTACACCAAGCCGCCTCCCTAGGTTTGGTAGGACTCAAGCGGCTTGCTTTGGGTGACCTAGAAAAGACATACTACATACCAAAATTAGTATTGGATTTGAAAAGTAGGTTGCCTTTAAAATTAGATTGCCTTATCGCAAAAGAAAAAACAAGTATATCTGCAAAAACTTCTATTTGTATATGTACAGATTCCTGAATTGCAATTACATTATAAAATAATTCAGGAAGAGTGCTTTCTGATACTGAAACAACCCTAAATACAAATATTTTGTTATAGTGTGACAGTTGAAGAATATATTGAAGGGCAACATAATCTAAGTATTTAGTGCATGTACACTTTTAGAGGCAAATTAAATGTCTAGCAATGAAAGTACAATACGATTAGTTTTAGAAACACAATAGTTCTTTGGCAGAAGTGAAACTATGATTGTTGTTACCCAAAACTAATATAAGAGTGAATAATTGCACTTGTATTGTAAACAATAAGGGTAAGTGTTGTTCAAGGGTTTAGAAAATGTGCACTTCAACGTTTCATGATTAACCCTTAAAGGACCGCACAACGTATTACATAATAAATACGCTGCCGTATAACTGGCATTTGCTACCAATAAAAAAATTTAATTTGGGATCTTGACTAGCTCACTAGAACCGCATTGATCTATATTCCAACTTCTTTGTAGATCTCAAATGTAGTAAAGGTGTGGATGCATTCCAAATACAAGAAAATAATAAATACTATATTGGCCGCAAAGGGCTCCTTGGTCCTTTAAGGGTTAACATGTACATGACATTATTGGGGCATATTGGTGTGTACAATAATTTCATCTTACTCTATTTTGTGAAATGAAAAGGAAGCAACCATTCTGTTTGTTTTGTTCATGCCTATCTTAATGTACATGTAAGAATTGAAAACCCAATTCCTTAGAAAAACAAAGGAAAGCATTTACTCTAATTCTAATTTGAGATTGACTCTTCAAAAATTTGAGGATATTTGGGTACCACAATAATAGAGAGGGTAAGTAGTCGAGCAAGTTATAAGGCAAGCTGTCAATTCATTCTATTAACTCTGGAAAATTAGAGTTTACAATCACTAACTAAAAAATAGAATTGATTAAAATCCTTTCAACACATGTTTATAATAGGGTATTAAAATGATATTTGTTTAAAAAAGGTGCAATGGAAATGCAATAGAAATGGCAACGGTGCAATTGAAATGGTAGATGTAGAACAAAGTGATGAACACTACTTTAAACTGTGAGATGTACTTTTTGATTTTCATCTTCATTTAAAGAAAACAAAAAAAAATCGTATTAATATCTAAAGGACAAACGCATTTACATGACGAAGACTACTTCAGAGTACTTATCCTCGAAGGAAGGTCAAAATCTCCTTGAATAAAGTGATGAAATCCAACCTTAGGATCTTTTGGTAAATTGTTTATGGATGTTGTCTTAAAATTTCAAAATAAATACCCTCACCAATTGCAAGTGTTATGTGCCTAGACTTCAAAATGAAGGCTTCTGTAACTTTTCCAAAAGATGAGCCTCTGCCTTTCAGCATTTCGAGAAACAAAGATGCATGTCTTATAACTTGTGCATTTTAGATGGTACGTAAGATATTGAGTACATAACATATATAAAAAATCTTAGTCAAAAATACTTTCATACTCATCTTTACATAAATTGTAAAATGAAAGGTAGTATTGAATGAAAGATAAAACCAATATGCCAAACAATTGGCACATCGAATAAACCTGAAGGTGATTCAATCTATTGCAAAAAAAACACCTAAGCACATAGGAAATTGAATCCCAAGGGTATTGAGATTGCGTCAAGAGAAACAAAGAGATAGAAAATATAACTTCAACTTGATTGGGTTAGGGTCAAAAACAAAGGCAAGATAGGAAATTGAATCTCTAATTTTTTTCCATTTGGGTCTTAAAATAATGGAGAGATAGAAAATTAAACACCTTTGACGGTATCCAATTTAAATTAAATAAATGGAAAGAATAAAAATGTAAATACCCTTACGGGTTCATTGATGCGCAAGGGTAAGTGCTTTGATTATTGTCTAGTTATCAAGCTCCAAAAAAAAATTCAAGTACATTGGCTTCAATCTACAAACTTTATGGCCAATGACAACTCAACCATTTCAAACGTGATACAAAATAGGACCGTTCTTTCTTGCATTTATCCTCAACAAGAAGGGCAATTATTTCAACATTGAAGACAATTTTCACAACAAGGAATTCTTATAACAAGGGTATTTTAACTCAAATGGCATTTTGACAACAAAATGGCATTTTCACTACAAGGGCCATTTCACATTAACCCCTAAAGCACTAGGCTCATTTTTTCACCAAAACAGCTTCAAAATTGCCATTTCTAATACAAGTATCAAATTTTAGAAAAAACACTTTTTTTGACAAATGTAACTGTAAGATCTTGTACTACATTAATATCAAAAGATGTGAAAAAAATTCAGGAGTTTTCACAATGTAGATTGTTAGATACATGAGTTTGAATTGACAAAAATCCATTTTTTGTCTACAAAAATCCGGGCAGTTGCACTTCACAAGGTCATATTTGTATGAAAAAAACTCCAAAATGGTTGTAATTTTTTGGATTTGTTCTTCAAAGCAAGTTGGTTACACACATGGAAATTCTCAAATCATTTGAAATTGTAAAACACATGGCAAAAGAATAGTAAGTAAAAAGAAGTAGAGAATGATTCAAACCACTAAATTGTTAGGAACTTAACTATGGAAATGAAACATTCCAATCCCAAAGGTTATAATGTTGTGATAAAAAATCTAAACCTTTTGGTTTTTTTTTTTTGCTAAGATATTGAAAATTGAGTAAATTAATGGACTTCAAAGTTTATTTTAGGGTAGAGAATTTATAACTACCCGCAAACAAAATCTCCTTGTAACTTTCATCTCATTGATCAAGATGGAATGATTCAAAGCTTTCCAAGTATACATAAATCTAAGGAACCAATTTCAAAAAACAAAATTCAAAAAATGTAATTTTAAAAAAAGTTTTTTGGCTCCCCGCCAAGTAAAGAAAACTACATATCATGCAATAACTTTTGAACCATGAAGTCAAAAGTTATGAAAATTGTTGGGCCTTAAAGCTACTCCTTGGACACATCATGCGTGAAAAATTCAAAGAAAAAGAATGAAAACCCCATTGGTAGTGAGCTGCCCAAAATTGTTATGTTGCCAAAAAAGGGTGTTCAATGCTTTAGGGGTTAAAGGCATTCTTACATCAAGGGAAATTTAACCCCTAAAGGACCAACTATCCCCTCAAGGGACAAATGGATTTTGGGCATGTACATATAGCTAATCTACTTTTTGTGATTTTTTGAAACTTTGATTGAAGGTGGGGATTCAAAGATCTACATGGGCATCTAATTTTTTCTTCATTCCAACATTTATTGAAGAAGTTATGCATGATTTTTTGAAAAAAGGCAAGGCCGGGCAGCCCAAAAATAATAATCAAAGTTGCATTTTTTTTATCAAAAAAATCTAAAATTGGTTCTTTAGTTTTATACAAATGTGGGAATCTTTAAATCATTCAATTTTGATTGATGAGATGAAAGTTATGAGAAGTTTTAGTTTGTAGGTAGGTATGGGATTCCCAAACCTCCATTCTTTTTGCCTCTTGTAAAATTTGTTGCTTTCCTTTTTTGAGCTCTTTGCTTTTTTTTTTCTGACTTCTTTTTTTCCAAGTTGTAGTAGACTAAGATTCCTTGGATCTCACCATTTGGATAAAAGTAATTCAGATTTCTCAGTTTTACATAAATTCTCCAATTTTGCCTAGCGTATATGTAAATTTCATGGCCTTACGACATTGCAAGATTTTACAAAACATGGTCCACGCCTCCAATTCATTTGAAAATTCTCCCATACATACCTAATTTGGTCTTCTACATGGAAAAAATAAACCTCAACTTTGGGTAGAGCAATTTTTTTGATATAGGAGTGGTCAAAGGCTTCTGAAATTTTTGGACAATAGGTAAACAAACTTTTTTTTCCACTTCAAATGTCAATATCTCACTCCTCTACTTCTAGAATGAGCTGATTTTTTCCCACAAGTACCTCCCACAGTCTAGGACAAGATTTTACGATTGAATTTCCAAAAAAACTTTTTTTCCTATCTTTCTACTCATTTCCCCAAAAGTGACAGTTTTCAGTGATTTTTGAAGAAAAAAGGCTTGGTCCTTAAGGTTTAATTACAACAATAATATAATTACAATAGCATTTTGATCACAAGGGCATTTTGTCTACCAGAGTAGTTCTACTATGAAGGCATTTTCTACACAAGGACATGTTCACCTTGAAGAAAATCTTTTTGTGAGGGAATTCCTACCATGTGTGCATTTTCACAATAGAGGCATTAGTAAAAAGAAGGCGTTTCAAGTATTGGGGCATTTTTATAACAAAAACATATCAAACGCAGGGAAAGTAAAATTACTAATGAAAATGCAATGGTAGTACAAATGCCCTTATAGTAAGGTTTTCCTTATAGTGTAAATGTCCAAGTAGTGAAAATGGAAATTTCTGTGTAGTAAAAATGCCCTTGTAGTAAGATTGCCCTTCTAGTGAAAATAACAAAGTAGACATTATGTTTTGGAAGAAGAAATGTTTAAGTAGTTAAAATGCTATTGTAGAGGAAACGCATTTGTAATGAGAACGCCTTTGTAGTCAACATGCTTTCCTTAAGGAAATGCCCTCCTAGTAGAAAATGTTTTTACCATAAAGGCATTTTCACTACGAAAGCATTTCATCAACAAGGTCAAAAGTACTATTGACTTTTGAGGGTACGTTAGACATCCTTAAAATAACCTTTAAACAAATGTATATTATTAAAATAATTATTATAAGTATTTCTAAGGATGATCTAACTTTCTATAGAGTTCATTTTTATTACAATCCACTCGAAAATGCATTGAATATAATAAATTAAAATTTTGATATTATTTTTAAAGATATTTTACATGAACAAACAAAGGAAGTTTCAATTATATTTCTTCATCTTTTGCTTTTATACATTATGAACAAATTACAGGAAAAAATAATTTTGGTGGTCATAGACTCATTCATATATATATATATATATACATGAAATGGATTTTTATGATTGTATTTGTGCTAGTTTTGGTCTAGTGCAGTGTGCAAGTGCCCAACAAGGTCATTTTAATATTAGGAAAATATCATTTCAAAAATAATTTCATAACAAGAATATTTTATAACAAGGGCATTCTCATTTCCAAAGCATTTTTATTAGGAGAGTACAATAGTTTGAAAATGAGGACATTTTAACTAAGAGGGTATTTTTATTTATAAAGCATTTTGGTTGCAAGGGTGTTTTTACAACAAGGGCATTTTCACCAAAAGGTCATTTTTACTATGAGAGCATGAAATACCCTTGTAGTTAAAACACCCACACAATGAAGATTCCATTGAAGTTGAAATACCTTGGTGGTAAAAATGCCCTTGCAATGAAAATGCCCTTGCAATGAAAATGCCCTTGTATAAAAAATGACCTCATGGAAAAAATGTTCTTGTGGTAATTATGGCCTTTTAGAAAAATACCCCTTAAAGTTAAAGTACATTTGCAATGATAATTCTTTAGTAGAAAATTCCCTCATAGCAAAAACATCTTTACAATAACCTTGTAGAGAATGCTTTTGTAGTCAATATGCCCTCATTGTATCAATGTCTTTGTTTTAGAAATGCCTTTGTGGTAGAATTGCCTTCTAAGTGAAAACGTTGTTGTGCAAATGCTCCTATAGTTACAATAAATTCATAGTGAAATATGGGTTCCTATTGAAAATTTACTAAAAGTTAAAATGCCCTCTTGGTAAAAATATTCTTAAAGTGAAAATAACCTTGTGCTAAGAATATTTGGATAGTAAAAATGCCCTCATGATAAAAATGCCTTCATAGTGAAAATGCCCTTATTGTGGTAATGCTCTTGTCTTGAAAATGCCCTTGTAATGAAAATGGCCTTGTGGAGAGCATACCCTCATTGTACAAATGCTCTCCATGTGAAATTAGCCTTGTTGTGAAAGTAACATCATGGTAAGAATACCTTAGTAGTGAAAATTACCTTTGTAATAAAAGTACCCTTGTAGTGGAAATGCTTCCAAAGTCCAAATGCCTTCATTGTTTTAATGCCCTTGTGGTAGAAGTTGACTTTGTTGTTGAAATGCCCTTCTAGTACAGATTTCCTTATAGTAAAAGTAACCTCATGTTAGAAATACCCTAATAGTGAAAATGCTTTGATAGTAAAAATGCTTTGACAATAAACATGCCTTAATAATCAAATTGCCAGTTCATCATCAAAAAATCGTAGTCTTGAAAAACGCCTTCTTGTTAGAAATTCACTTGTAGTTTGAAAGCCTTGGTTGTGAAAATGCCCTCATGTTGAAAATGCCTTCAAAGTATATACATTCACTTGTAGTAAATAATACCCTTGGCATGAAAATGCCTTGATAATGAAAATGCTCTTGAAGCCAAACGCCCTTGTGGCAAGGGAGAGCTGACTCTTAAAGGGGTTTGCATATCATGTGCAATCAAGGAGTATCATTTATGGGGGTCTTTTGATAGAGAGGACTAATTAAATAAACCATATCATTACCTAATTTCTTGGGGAGATCACTCCTTATATTTTGCATACACCTACAATAATGACCTATTTAAATGGGGGCTATTACCTTGTCAAAAAAATATATAAGACATGGTATTTTTTAAAATAAAGGTAAATGTTAGTGATTAAGTGCACCTTATTGGTGCTTGTAATTTTTCCAAGGGCTCATTTTAAGCTACCCTATATTTCTTACAATCCTTTATTTTCCTTATACCCCAATTAGTCCTTGTGAACCATTCTAATTGTTATATGCATTTTGTTTCCTAAGTTTAGCACTATATTGAAAGAGTCTAATACTATGAGCCATTGAACAATGACATATTCACAATTTCAATATAAAAAACCAAAGGCAAAGAAGAGCTAGTAGAAGCCTTGGTAATACATATGTTAACACAAAAAACAATAGAAGAGTATAATTTGTGTTGAAAAACACAATGAAAGATGGGAACATGTGCCCTCCATTGTTGTACATTTGCTATTTGAAGTTTGCCCAAGAGTACGCAACACACATGCAGGAATTCTTTTTCAAACAACTTTGACTTCCATTAGCGTCCCCATAGCATTGAAGGCAAGTCCAGAAAGTAATACTAAAACCATTGGACACCCTCTCCCTAGTGATGACCAAGCAGTTGGTGACAGCCATCCATCCACAAATTTTGGACAATAAAATGTACTTTCTATTCTTGTTGAATGAACCCTGAAGCTCATGGTCCCAAACCTTACACCCTACACCCTATACCCTAATTACTCACTAGTCACTACTAACCTTTTTTATCTATGCTATTTTATATCTACAACTTACATAATTCTATCATTTTTTTTCTACCCTATATTATGTATAATCATGTTTTCCACTACTAGATCACCATGTATTATTTTTACAAATTTTACCCAAAATTAATATAGTAGACCCTATATTTTATCTCATGTAGTTTCTATTTTTTTTGTAAGTGACCTCCCAAGCCTAATTTTCTAATTTTTCATATTTTTAAGTAGCATACATTTATTTTGGATTTGAAAGATAGGCCAAATTTTCATACCATGACTTCATTATAATTGAAGGATCTTGAAGACATTGTATATGTAACAAAACTATATTGTGTAAGTAACAAAATAAAACAAAATACATGATTTCAATGGTATCATAGAACATTGCTAAGCACATAACAAATTGAGATACAAATGAAGGTTGTGGATAGATAGAGGTTATCAAATGTAAATGCCATTGCATAGGAATTCAAAACATACTTTGTGTCTACAATGAATGTGACTAACATTTGCATTCAACCTAGTATCAAGTAGGAATATAGACCCTACTTATAGTCCAAACGTAAGATATCTTTACTTCATCATATATTAGATTTTAAAAAAACAAGTTGGCCAAATTATTTAAGATTATTTTATTATAATTGTGAATCACCTATTTTCTCTACAATATATTATCTCCAATACTTTTCAAAAATTTAGGAGCATTGAATAAAAAGTACCACATCTTTGGCCACATGTAACAATCTAAATTTTCTAAGTCACCTCCCCCCTCCTATGCCTTGTGGTCAAAATGCCCTTGATGTAAGCATTTCCTAGCCAAAAAATGCCTTGTGGTAAAGATGCACTTATGGTTGAAATGCCCTCGTAGTAAGAAATTTGATGTGATAAAAATGTCCTCTTACTAAAAATGCCCTTATGGTAAAAATTTCTTTGGAGTCAATATGCCCTATTGGTGAAAAAATCTTGTATTCAAAAGGCCCTCACATATTGAAAATTCTCTCATAATCCAAATGCCCCCATCCTATTAATGCCCTTGTTGTTAAAATGTCATCATGGTAAGAAATAGGCCTTGATAGTTAAAAACAACCTTGTAGAAAATAGACCTTTGTAGTTAAAATAGGCCATTGTTATGAAAATGCCCTTATAGTGATATTATTAATGTTGTGAAAATGCCATTATAGTAAGAATGCCCTTATGGCAAATGTGCCAATATAGTTAAAATACACTTGTAGTGAAGTTGCTCTTGTTGTGAAATTAGCCTCATTGAGAAAGTGACATTATGGTGTAAATTTCCTAATAGTAAAAATGCCCTTGGAATAAAAGGAAGGCATTTCTTCCAAAATGACATATATTTGACAAGGGCATTGATACAATGAGTGCTTTTTGACTACACAAGCATTTTCATTACATTCATTCAATTCAGTAAACTTCAAGATGTAATGGCTTAGGGCCCTCTCATTCTATTTGGGAAAATTGAGCCATGAATGCAACAAAGAATTTGCATGTGGTACATGCCTAGTGACATTTTACTTAGAGAAGAAGGTTAGCTCAATTGTTGCTCCCTACTTATACTTTAGCAACTTTGGTAGAATTTTGACTCTTTTTGAAATGAGCTTTTTGCATTAAAAACATTGCTTTTTCAAAATAACACATTTGTTATTTCTTTGCCAACCCAAAATCCAAAATAGATAATCAATTTAGCAAAGCATGTCAAAATTTTGTTAGTTGCTATACTTAATATTAAAATTTAAGGAGCTTTGATAATTAAGTTGCCTTATTCCAAAAAAGTTACTTCACAAGCCATTAAATCAGCACATATTTCTAGAAATATTTTTATTTGTATACATGAAGGATTATGAATTCTAATTACAACAATTTATAGTTTAAAAAAAAAATCATTTCATTTGTACACATGGAAGTTGATAAGTCTCAATCACAACAATGTTTATCTAAAAATATATTCATTTTTATACAATTGCAGTAAACTCTTGTATAGTGTCAAATGTTGAGAAATTAGTAAGAATTAATCTAATTTTTCTATTTAGCATAGATTATTAAAGGCAAAACCACTTTCAATTGATAAATCCAATCACATTGTCTAAATTTTAGCAAAAAGGATAAACATTGTAATCATTGTTACTCTCTAAAGACCTTTGTTCATTTTATTTTTTATACAAATCTATCCAAAATTTCATGCAAAAAAAGTTGATTCTTTATGTTATATAGTTGATCCTTTAAAGGTTAAACTTCATGGTAGAGAATCAAGTTTAGGATTTATTTATTTACAATTTTTAAATTTTTTTGTGAAAAGAATTAACAAAACAAGTATATTAGGAAACATTGAATTGTCAATAGGCCTAAAATGGAATTGAAACATGTTAATTTTACTTGTAATCTTAGTGGGATATAGTTGTATGAGGTGATATATTGACACTTTGTGACTCTGCCTTATGAACTTCAAAACCTTGCATGCACTTTGTATTTACTCTGGTAAAGCAAGCAATGACAAACAAGTGCTTTAGTCATTCAAAGCTCATATAAGTTTAGGTATAAAAACATATATTTGGGTGTTTTTCATGTTGTCCACCATTGACCTTCTTTTGCTACATGAATAAATTAAGTTGCTCAAGTCACTATTTCTCCATTGCCAAGTGGGCCTATAAACAAGTGTTTGGGTTTATTTAAATACTCTACTTTGAAGAAGAGTTGTAAAGCAAATGTATATATAAACATCTCTATTATAAAATGTTCCATATCACTCAAAGTAAAGAGATTGAATGGAATATCTCAAGAAGAAACTTTTGAATAGGCAAATAGCTAGCTATAGAATTGAATCTTCAAATACCATAAATCCTAAAGTTTCCATGGTTTAGACTTTGTATCAAGTTTTGGATTCTATGTGAAGCGTTCTACATATAGCAAAAAAGATAGAAACATGAGTGATATTTAAGACCATCAAATTCACATCATTCAAAAATACACATTGATTTGTTTATTTTAATAATAAAAAAATTAGTTGAAATCAATGTCTTATTAAAGATTGACACATACAACATCAATATAAACTAAAATGGTATTTCCACCATTGAAAGCCTTTTAAGTGTTGTGTGTGATATTGATTTACTATTGTTTTGTTTGCAATTGGACCTTCTAAGAAATTAGTTGCTCTCCTCAACATCCATTGCAATCTCTGCATACCAACTCACATGAAGTGCCAATTTTGCCAAAGCTCATTGTCTTGTTTTTTTCTCTTATTATTGTAGCTTTTGAAATTTTCCATGTCTTTACAATTTGTAGCTATCTTCCTAGCATTTGCCATAAACAACACAACAAGTCTTTGAATTGTGGCTCATTATTCCAAATGTTTGCATGCCTCATGGACGCATTGCAAACTACAACTTGCTTTACAAATTCATACTTCATTGGCGCATTATATTCCTAAGTTTGCATGTATTCATTTGGCTATTTACGCAACTGACCACTCAAAATGTTGTTTTAGGTTTTTTGTAGATAAATTAAAATTTTAGGAAAAAGCTTAAAAATAATTGTAGTAAAATATACAATTGGGTTTTAGAATACAACTTGTCCACTGCAACTATAACTCTAAAATGTTAGCTTGATAAAAATGCCCATTACAAATGTAAACACATTTGTAAATATAGTTGAAAAATCCCAATATTTCTAGTAGTGAATATAGCACATACATGACATATTTACCATATGTCATAAATACGAATGCATTGTTATTTATAAAATTTATACATATACACTAGCATTTGTATTTAATTGATCTTTAAAATTTCATTGCATGTTTAAAAATGATATGATACTCTAAGCATATTGTACATGGTATCAAACTTTACTTTTTTTCATTCTAAATAATTTCTCCTTATTCTGTAAGAAACTAATGCCTTATTTATCCATCAAAATCTTATCAAGACAACCATTTCTAATGCATAGAGCAATAAATTCTAAAATATATATATATATATATATTTGCATATTCAATTGTATAATAAAAAACATACTAACCTTATAGATTGCAAGATGTATGCATTCAAAATGTTAAAAAAATTAGATTTTGGCATTGTGACAAACTAGTTTATGAGAACTTGAATCTTCTTAGCTTCATAATTTTGCCTTGCAAGTTTTAAATTAAAATCTTTTGATTATGAAGTAAATTCATTTGGAAGTAAAGAAAAAAAGAAAAAGAAAAATGGTATGATTTTAATTCTTTAAAATACTATTAAATATAGAAGAATGCAAAAGAAGAAAAGTAAAAACCATTAATTGTTCTATGATGTTATTAAAACATGCTAATTCTGATGGTGAGATTGTTCTAAGTTTTGCAATACAATTTAACCATCTAAAACTTTTTGTTAAAAAAAATATAAAAATCGAGTTCAATAAAAAATGGTATACATTATTTTTTCAGAAAGATGCTTTTGATTGCCTATATCTTTTACATTATGAATTCAAATGGAATGAATAAAAACTTTCTATACAAACAATAATATAATCTGTTAGACACCAGAAAAACAGTTTTCCATTTCATATGTGTATATGATTTTTATTCTACCTATTGAATTCAGTTTTGCACTCATTTTAGTATAAGTTTTTTTCCTTGGCACTAGTAGAAATAAGAATTATATTCCCCAAAAGGTAAAAAGATTATCTATATTGTCATGAAGTTTCAAAAAGTCTTTGCAAAAATCAAGCTAATAGAAATCTGAACAAGTTCAAATTGTCTTCCTAGGGAATAATGGTCCTTCATGGGTTGAAGATGGAACCATTTTATTCTCCAACATGCAAAGACTAAAAACTAATCACTCCAAATTTAAACAATTTAGTGCCATATATTAGTATTGATTTTATAAACAATAAGTAAAAAAATATGGTTGTAAAAAAATTACTTAAAGAATCTTTAACATTAGGAATTTCTTTAGGGGTCTCAATAACATTACTGTCATGTTTGTTTATTACAAATTATTTGAAATTAGACTAGTTTATATTGCGAGTTTAATCATAGAAAATATTTATTTTTGTAAATTGTAGTATTTCCAATGTTGTATGCAACTTTTTGAAAATTGTAGACAATCTATTTAACCCTTGAAGGGCCCTTGGGCTCTGGAGATATGTTACCAAATACAGTCGCAACCAATATTCAGAAGTTTGAATTAGCTAGAAATTAAGTGTTACAACCATACATATTGAAGGGTTGTATGATGGTTGGTGCATACAAAAAAATTGGAAAGCCCTCAGAGCAGCTCACATATGGCCACAAAGGGCTTTTGGACCATTCAAAGGTTAATTTTTTTTGCCTTCAAAACAAAAAAAATCTCTTATGAAACGTCACCCTCATGCATGCTAAATTATTGTTTGTAGGTCTTAGGGTCTTCTACATTTGGTCCTCTCAAAGTCTCAATTGACTATTCCATCCTTTTTAGGCCTCCTCCTACAAATTGATTAAATTACTTCAAAAACACTTTGCATCTCTTTGAAATACAAGGCTAAACTTTTACTATGTTGCATTGCCTTTTTCCAACTTTGGTAACTAGTTTTAAATGCTTTGGCCAAATAATGATTTAGAGATGGTTTGGATTTGGTAAGGTGAGCACAAAAAAGCTTTGTGGCATAATCAATATGCTTTAGAAAATGAATAACAATTTTTTCACAATGGTAAAGGAGTATAAATCAAAATGCAAGTGGTTCTATTCTTAAAAGCAATATGAATTAAATATAGATTTAAAAAATGCAAGGTGTAGAAGGGTAAATATACAATGCAAGTGATGACAAAGTTTATTTCATATGTAGTAAGAAATGGCACTTGAAGTATCAAAATATGTGCTAGAAAAGAAATTAAAGCACAAATTGTATCCCAAATCAACCACTTTCTAAGGTTGCCACCCTTTCAATACTGTAAATAAAGTTGTTCACTATCCACAATGGCCCACAACTTCACCTTACACTTGTCCTTCTAATGCTCACTATATTAGGTATCCTCCTTGTTTAGTTTTCCTCCAAAATTAGGGGTGATTCATTTCATGTGAAGTTACCTTATTGTGCAACAAAATGCTCATGGAAAAAAGTGTTTTGCAAAATAATGCCTAGAAGAGGATAACAAAATTGGGTGATGGAGGAATTTGTTTCTAGAGTATTCAACAACAACAGCAATGACATGAGTATTTTCTAACATAAACCTCTAGCAAGAAATTTGAATGAATGTTGTTGGGCTGATGATTTAGGTGAAAGCACTGCCCGTGATATATGACCAGGGTGAATTGATCCCTTCCATAGGCATCAATTTATCCCTTGGGAAAACACGTGAACTTATTATTTGTCTTGCATGATAAAACTTGGAAATTTTGAATACATGGACCCCAAATTAGCTAGAAGGGGTGTAATTAATTAACCTTAAAAATAGGGGGCTTTATTTTTTACATCCACCCTAGGGAAAAGAAAGGAGCCTGAGCGACGGGGTCAGCTCAACCAGGCCTAAGTTAGTTTATGATTACGGAGCATGCTTGCGCTACTCATTTTGAAATGCTAATTTTGCCTTAACTTGTGAACGCCGCAAAAGCCCTTTGCGGCCGTATGTATGGCTGTATGAACAAATATATTTGAGTTGCTGTGAGGGTTTTCCAAATTTTTTTATGTATCCATCATCATACAATCTTTCAATATGTATGGTTGTAACACTTAATTTCTAACTGATTCAAACTTCTGAATATTGGTTGCGACTGTATTTGGTAGCACTTAACCCTTAAACGCCTATAGGGCATAGTATGTATGCTAACGTATAATTGTCATTTGCTACCAATAAGAAATTTTAATTTGGGATCTCAAGTTGCTCACTAGAACCGCATTGATCTATTCTCCAACTTCTTTGTTGGTCTCAAATGTAATAGAGGTGTGGATCCATTCCAAATACAAGAAAAATATGCCGTACTGTACTGGCTGCAAAGGGCCTTCTTGTCATTCAAGGGTTAATTTCTAGCTGAATCAAACTTCTGAATATAGGTTGCGACCGTATTTGGTAGCGTAGCTCCAGAGTTGAGAGCCTAAGTCCTTCAGGGGTTAACCCCTAAAGGATGTTGCCTACCAAAAAAGTTGTATGTATTTGTATAAGGACCATCTAGTACTTGAAGAAATGACTATATGACAAATACAAAAAATTTCTCAAAAAATCCCAATTGATTAGAAGTATGTTTATAACATGGGTTGAAATTTACAACTCCAATGAGATTCATGTGCTACCCAAATGACCCATCAGTATACAACACAAGATTCTGTATACAAAACAACAACATCTTTTAGGGGTTAACCTTTAAGCACCCCAGCGACAGAATCCTGTTGTTGGGGCCCACAACTTTATCTCAATTTTTCTATTAACTTGTACGGTGAAAACAATTGTGGCTAGTCCCCATCAGCAGAGAAGATAATCCTTTTTCAAATCCTACAATCACTTTTTCTGAATGTAATTTTCCAAACTGTGATGGCCATTAAACCCCAATGGCCATTAAACCTCCAATTTTCTCCTAAATCCAAAAATAACTCTGGGCGCTCAAGGGTTAAATTCGATCCTGCGCACGGACCTTGAAATTCCGTGGCGGTGGTTGACAGCATGGCATCAGGTGCTCCTCGAGCTTTGAGTTGAGTTAGGGTTAGGGTTTGTTAACTTTGTTTTGTATCGTCTGCCTGAACTCAGCGATTCATTTCTGACGTGTGGGATACGATCTGGTGGACATCGATATGGAGAAATGGACGGCGCATTCATGCCGGCAAGCTTACTTGAAGCTGACCCGATAACTTAAGGTGAAGAGCACGTGTTTTCGGAGAGTAAGTTAAGGTTGAGAGATCGTGTTCTGGGAGGTTGGGGGTCGCGTCCTTCGGATCGGGCTGTACAGTACATCGTTGGTTGCATACTGCATTGGGTTACGGACGAGAATGGGTGACGCCGCTGAAAGTTTGGAAGAGCGAATTGGAAGAGTGGAGGAGCAGATATCCGGAGTGAAAGATGAAATCATAAGCGTGGAAGGCGAGATTCGAAACTGCACTGACGGTGATGAGAGAAAGCAGCTTCCGAGAAAGAGCAGCTTCAGACCGAGAAAAACGGGCTTCTTACACTACAGTTGCAAAATCGAGGTCAGTTCTATCACTTGTCATTGAGAGCATTATCTCCGTCATTTAATGTGCCCAGGCCGGGCTGCTGCTGGATTCTTGGACGAGGCCTTATTTCATGGTTATGGGATTAGGGTTGGGATTAGGGTTGGCACAGGATTGGTTAGTTCATATCACTGACCGCGAGGGTTCCATAGCCGGTTCTCTTCCAGTTCTCTTTGGCAAACCAGGTGGTCTAGTTTGATGTTCACTCTTTTGTTCTGCGACATTTGGAAAGCGACCTGTGTCTAGGGTCGTCTTAGGACCTGCTGGGATCCTTCTGGGTTTGGTGATGCGTGGGAAGATGCGTGTTCATCAACTCCGATTACAAATTGTGTTGTGCTTGCAGACCGGTTAGGCACAGAACGCGAGTGGCTGGTGCAGAAGATCGTGGAGCTGGCTTTTCCTTCAGGGGCTTCCAGTCACCTAAGCACCACGAACAAGGATCGCTCCTTTATACCTCTTAAAGTAGAACATTGGGGTGTGAAGGACGATATTAAAGCATATTTCAATAAGGCAGACAACAAGAAGCGTGCCTATGATCTCTCCGTTACCAGTTCCACTGAGCGCGTACAAAATTTTGAGACATCCGAAACAGATTTCGTCTCTAACATCCTCACTGCATTGGTTCATTTTATAAACAAGAAGAATGAGAAGCCGTTATTTGCTCTGAAGAAAGAGGGCTCTCTCAAGAAGGAGGATTATGACGGAATGGATGTGGATGATGTTGCTGCTAAGAAAGGCGGTTTTCCTGTTAGAGCAGATTATCTTGTCACTTTTGGAGGGACGACTTGTTCTTTTGGAGGGACGACTTGTTTTCCCGTCGAGATCAAGAATGGAGGCTTGGGACCTCAGGAAGGTGATCGTGGAAACTTCACGAAGTTTGGGCAGAGTACATTTCCAAAAAAGGTCCAATCTGACCCTATCCCATTTTTTCATAATTTGTATCCATTCTCACATTGTTGCAAGATTCTGATGGAGGGTCCAATTAATGCAGGAAAAGGCGACTACTCCGAAGTTTTTGGCATCGCGCAGCATCACTGCGTGAAAGTCTTTCGTTGTCTCTGTCAGCTGTACGAGTACATGGTTTGTAAGCCACTTTTGAACCCCTTCATTATCCGGGCAATAATTTCTCTTGGCTACATGGGCTTAGAATTCAGCGTCAACCTACTTGACGTTTGTCTTTACCAGATTCTAATAATCAGCCAATTTCTGTCGACGATCCCCTTTTCTAACCAACTGCATCGCACTGCTTTCTTGGTCCTGGTTCTATGTCGGCTCACTACCAGATGATCTTCTTCTCTTCTTCTTTACCAGTGGGATTTTCTTGCACCAGCTTGGTTTACCGATCTGCGTTTGGAGAACCGACAGCATGGAACGTGTGGTAGTTCTCATGTTGCTATCAATCTGAGTTGCAGGGCTAAGGTGGGTTACGGTGTCTTAACGGATGCTAAATATTGGTATCTCTTCAAACGGGATAATGGCGGCTGCCTCAAAATATCACCTGGTTTTAAGGCGAGCGATGAGCCCCCGCTTTTGTTAGCTACGTTGTCATATTTGGTGAACACTGTGTTGGGGGATGACACGGCGTATAGTAATCGAGTTGTTAAGGGCCAATTTCCTACATTGCCTAGAGGTAATCTTTCCAAATCTTCCGCTGAAAGCTTGGATTACATAAGCAAGGATCCAGACTATCGAAGAGCTGGGACAAATATCAGTGGCTCTGGAGTTCGAAGGTAACTTATTCAGCCAGCAATTCAAGTTATTCCACGGAATCGGACACGTATACGAGAATAAATGGTGAATTGACGGGAAGTGCATTTGCAGGTCTGGGAGAATTGGCGTAGATGAGAATCAGCTGGCTTTGCAAGATATCTCCGCTGAGAATCTGAACTTCAATGTTCGGGTATCTTAAGTTGTGACGGGTGGAGTGGATTTGTTTTCATTGGCCAAATGTATGGAAAACCTGTTGCATTGAAGTTTGCCGACGTAGGCACAAGACGTGCGGAGGTGAGTTGAGTCGAAGTTGTGTTATGTGCGATTTGGCGCTCACATGTTGAAGTAAGTATTACTTTGGCTAATCTGACGCCGAACTGGAGAGGTCCCGTCTGTGACACTTTTAGTGGCTGGTAGTCCAAGGTAGATGCAAGGTGGAGCATGTTGGCATTCAAGTGCACGTGGAGTTCGTGATAGTTTACCTGCATATGATCTTATTCTGTCCGGCCCATGCTTGTGCAGGCTCTTGTGCAGGAGGCCAAGGCCTATGCAAAGATGGAGAAGCTTTGGGGGAGGGTTGTTCCTGAATTAGTATGACATGGATTCGCAGATAGCAGTCGGTCTGTGTATGTCGCCACCGAATTGCTTGAAGGGTCTGAACTTGGAGATGGTAGGATATCTTGCGTAACTCTCAAAATGTGGAGTATCTCTCTTTGTATTCTTACTTTGAGTGTTTCTCAGAGCCTGAGCATGGGGATTGTATAATTTGCTTCTTCGAGGGTCCATCCTCTTTCACTACCTGCAATCTCTTGGCAGAGTAGTCATTTATTTTCTTTTTATGTGGTGGTCATTTTCCAGTGGCAGTGACCAAGGAGGTGGAGACTGCAGCACTTGAAGCACTTGATGCAGTTCATGCGTGCGGGTTGCTTCATGGAGACATTTCCTCCAAAAATATTATAGTCGTGAGCGAAAAAAAGGATTCCGTTCGCTTCCTGGATTTTGGCTCTTCGTGTTTTAAGAGCAATAAGAAGTTACAGAAGGCAGAGCGCATGTACTTAGAACAGCTCTTGGTACACTTGATGAAGCAGGGAAGAGAATAAGCCTTGTTATTCAAGCAGATGAACAAATGCGCATGATTAATCGTTTTTCCCATGATTCAGCTGCTAAAGCCAAGTTTCGACTTGCTTGTACTCGGGGAATTTTTTTTTGCCAAGACCCACCATGGTGGTTGACGGAGCTCCTGTTCACATGGCAGAGGGTATCGGTGACTGTCACCAAGGATTCGTGGAGTTTTTTCACTGCTGTTGAGGGTGAAACCGTCGTAGTTTTGTTGCGAGGCTAATACTTGGGTGCTTACATCTGCACTCATGACCTGTGGCCGTTGCAATGTTTGCGAACTTCATGTTTTATGCATGTTGCTAAAGAGAGCCGAGGTTGAGACGTGAATAGATCTAGGACGAGAGTGTAGTTGCTAGGGCTCCAGAAAGAAGGATGGGAGGGCAGATTCTCTGCATCCGCCTGAAGGATGGGAGATCAGCTTGTTGTTATTTCTGCGGGATTCTTTATGTATTGTTGGGTCGTGTGATTTTTCATTTTGTGGCGCAAGTACTGCTGACTCTGCAATGTTCGTTTTGCTCAACTGGAATTTGGTTCAGGGTTTAGGGTAACATGTGATGGATGACTTCCGCATATTGTGTATCAATAGTTTTGAATATATTTTGCAAGCGTGTCTTTTGAAATTGACTTAAAGGAACCTCGTACTAACAAAAATTCTAAAAAGGATTTGAGCATAAGTAAGTTAAGACGGCTACGCAAAGAGAGTTGACGCAAAAGTTGAAGGATTAGGGTTTCAGTTCTGTTGATCACGCCTGCATCTTCACCCGTTATGCTTCTCCAATGCGCAATGGTTTTGATTCGATGCTGGGGAATTGCAACTTGTTGTGCATTGCCGTGTTTTCGAACGCATTTCCGTGAAGCTGGGGATCATTTTGAGCCACTGGAAGCGCAGCATGGACGCTTCTAGGAATTTAGGTTGCTACTCTTCTTTTGGGACTTTTGTCATGCGTGGGTGTTTTTATGCAGGCGTATCAGATTGGTGATGCTCTTACTATGGCGAGAGGAGGACAATTCCACGGCGTAAGATCTATCGCAAATTTAAATCTAGCAATTCTCTCATTTCCCACGTTTTGTTTGTTTGGTGTGATTTAGGTTTTAGAGACTGTGTTGAGCTGCAGTGGTTCATCTCTAGCTTGTAGATGTTTAGGATTCAGAATAAGATTGGAATGCTCGGATTAGGATGTTCAGGACTATCCCATTGTACCGAAGAAAAATTGATGAATCAACGGGGTGTACTTGGGGATGATCTCATCCATGGCTTATTTTAATAAATACAATGAGATCTTGTTTGTTTCGAAGAGAACTTCGGCAGCCTGGGTAGAACGCATGGATCTGTATACCACTCCTGTCCCCAAGTTATGAGCATTGCAGTTTGACAGCTTTCCCGATGATTGCGGGGGAAATATCCGGAAGGAAGGAAAGAAGATACTTTGTGTGCAACCTTCATTTTGTGGATATTGTAGTGTGTCAAGATCCATGTAGGTTTTAACCCCTAAAGGACCATTGTCCCTTTGGGGGACAGGTTGGACTTTGGGCATGTACCTATGGCTAGATTACATTGTGTGATTTTCTGAAACTTTTATGGAAGGTGGGGAATTCAAAGATCCATGTGGGCATATAATTTTTTTTTCATTTTGACATTTGACGGAGAAGTAATGCATGAATTTATGAAAATTTGAGGAGGACTACCCGTCCGGGCAGCCCAAAAACTTCTTTAAAATTCACATTTTTTGAAATACAAATTTGAAATTGGTTCTTTAGATTTTCTTATTCATGAGAAGCTTTGAATCATTCAATTTCAATTAATGACATGAAAGTTATGAGGAGTTTTTGTTTGCTTGCACTTATGGAATCTCTACTCTAAAATAAACTTTAAAGTCCTTTATTTTACTCAATTTTCAATAATTTGGAAAACAAATTAAACCAAAGGAAGTAGATTATTGATCACAACATTATCATAGTTGGGATTAGCATTGTTCATTTCTATAATTAAATTCTTAACAATTTAGTGTTTTGACTCATTCGCTACTCCTTTTTACTTACTATTTTCTCCCATGTCTTGTAAAGTTCCAATTGATTTGAAAATTCTACCACACATACGTAACTTGATCTCCTACATGGAAAAAATAAAGCGCAACTTTGGGCAGAGCAATTTATTTGTTATAAGAGTGGTCAAAGGCTTCTGAAATTTTTTGGGCAACATGGAAAAAAGCTTTTTTTTTCACTTTGGATGTAAATATCTCACTCTTCTCCATTTGGAATGAGCCAATTTTTTTCCCACAAGTACCTCTTCCAGTTTGGGGCAAAATCTTATGGTTGGATTCCCCAAAAACAATACATAAAATCCCTTTTTTCTAAACCTCCTAGAAGTGGCAATTTTTAATGATTTTGGTAGAAAAAAGGGCTTGGTCCTTTAGGGGTTAACTTTCATTTTGTGGATCATGTAGTGCGTTAACCCCTAAAGGACCAAGCTCTATTCTTTGAAAATCACTAAAAACTACCAATTCTAGGAGGTTTAGTAAAAAAGAATTTCATATTTTGTTTTTGCAAAATCCAATTGCAGGATCTTGCCCCAGACTAGAAGAGGTACTTGTGGGAAAAAAAAAGCTCATTCCAGATGGAGAGGAGTGAGATATTTGCATCTAGAGTGAAAAAAAGAGGTTTTTTTGCATGCTACCCAAAAATTTCAGAAGCCTTTGACCATGCTTATAACAAAAAAATGCTCTACCCAAAGTTGCATTTTATTTTTTCCGTGTAGGAGATCAAGTTGGGTATGTGTGGGAGAATTCTCAAATCAATTGGAACTATACAACACATGGGAAAAAATAGTACTCCCTTTGTCCCAAAATGATCTTCCAGTTGACCTTTATTTAGTGCCCCAAAATGATCTTCTTGTTGGAGGAAGGGAGCTAGCGACACTTGCACATAGTCCAAAAGTATGAGCATGCTAACCAATCCCATGCCATCAAGTGAATGGCCATTGATTCTCTTCAAAAGTGCCCCAAAAATTCAATTTCCAAGCACTTTGAATCCACATTTTGAAAACTAATTTGAAACTCAAAATTTCAGAACAATAGAAGGACATCAAACTCTATTCATAGGTCATTTTTTTTGAAGAATGGTTCTTTTTGAGCTTAATCTATAACATTTTGTGTAACATGAAGATCAATTTGGGACGGAGGGAGTAAGTAAAAAGTAGAGAAAGAGTCAAAACACTAAATTGTTAAGAATTTAATTATTCAAATGAAAAATACAAATCCCAATAGTTAAAATGTTGAAATAAAAAATCTACTTCCTTTGGTTTAGTATTTTTTCCAAATTATTGAAAATTGAGTAAAATAAAGGACTTCAAAGTTTATTTTAGAGTAGAGAATCCAAAACTGCCGGCCAACAAAAACTCTTCATAACTTTCATGTCATTGATTGAAATTGAATGATTAAAAGCTTCTCACATATAAAAAAATCTAAAGAACCAATTTCAAAATTTTATTTTTAAAAAATGTTATTTTTAAAGAAGCTTTTGGGCTACCAAAACAGGCCATCCTCCCCAAATTTTCATAAATTCATACATAACTTCTTCATCAAATGTTGGAATGAAGAAAAAATTAGATGCCCACATATATATATGAATTCCCCACCTTCAATGAAAGTTTCAAAAAATCACACAAAGTAGTTTAGCCATAGGTACATGCCCGAAATCTAGCCTATCCCGTGAAGGGACAATGGTCCCTTAGCGGTTAAGGCCAATTCTTGATTATTTTCACCCATTAGATTTTCCATAGTATTTATCAAATTTCTTGTAAAACTATTTTAGGGTAGCAAATAAAGTAGGATATTTGACCCTTTTTGTCCACTTAGCTACACCTTGTGATTGCTATTTTTATCCATTTTGTGTGAAAGTAGTCTTATTGGAAAGGTGGGAAACCTTGGCTTTTTAGAAATATAAGGCTCTTCTCAAACAAAGCTTATATGAAGCAATAAGATCCAAAACCACACAAGCATGAAAACTAGAGATTTTCCACCAATAGCTCACTTAATTGTTATAATATTCACCTCTAACTGTAGATCTTGTTGAAAACTTGAAGGTTTACAATGAACAAGGTATTCTTCCCATTTGTAAGTTTGGATTATTAAAATTGGACCCATATTTTGATTCAAATGCACATCTAAGTTAATTGCCCTAGTTTCTAGTGGATTTTATGAAAGCTTGTGTGGTCTTTAACCATTAAACGTCAGCATGGACAAAAAACATCCGTTGCCTCCAAAAAAAAACTTTGTATCCTAGAAAAAGACCGATTGTGATCTGAGTTTTTTGCAGAAGTGATCATAAAAGCATAGTGCATCATGGAAGGCAAAATTTTTCCTCTTGAGATACATTCATTTTATTTTGTAACTCAAATTGTGATACATGGTGTTAGTTCCCGAGTTGACATTCTTGCAATTTTCGTGAGGGCACCATGCACTGTTGACTTTTCCAATGTTTTGAAGCAATACTACTGGTGCCCATGTGCAAAACACTGTAGAATGCTATAGGCAGGGCAAGCCACGGTGATCCATCCGTCCTTTAAGGGTTAAAGGGTTAACAACTTTGGCCTAGACCCTTTGTTACTTAAGAGAAAACATTTATTACAGTGTGAATCTAAATTCTTTGCAAACTATCGGGTTCAATTTAACCCCTAAAGGACCAAGCCCCCTTTTTGGAGACAAATAGGATTTCAGGCACGTACTTATGGCTAAACTACTTTGCGTGATTTTTTGAAACTTTTATGGGAGATGAGGAATTCAAAGATCTGTGTGGGCATCTAATTTTTTCCTCATTCCAACATTTTTTGAAGAAGTTAAATATGAATTTATGAGAATTTTAGTTTGACGGGCAGCCCAAAAACTTCTTTAAAAATTGCATTTTTTTAAAATAAAAATTTGAAGTTAGTTCTTTAGACTTAAGTATATGTGGGAAGCTTTGAATCATTCAATTCTAATTGATGAGATGAAATTTATGAGAAGTTTTAGTTTGCATGTAGTCATTGTTTTGAGATTCTCCACACCTACCTCCAAACTAAAACTTCGCATAACTTTCATCTCATCAATTAGAATTAAATGATTCAAAACTTCCCACATATATATAAGTTTAAAGAACTAACCTCAAATTTTTATTTTAAAAAAATACAAATTTTAAAGAAGTTTTTGGGCTGCCCGCCAAACAAGAATTCTCATAAATTCAATTTTAATTTCTTCAATAAATGTTGGAATGAGGTAAAAATTAGATGCCCACACAGATTTTTGAATTCCCCATCTTCCATAAAAGTTTAAAAAAATTACACAGACTAATTTAGCCATAAATACATGCCCAAAATCCCGAAAGTCCCTCAAGGGGACTTTGGTCCTTTAGGGGTTAAGCTTTCGGTCCTTTCCATTTGAAAGAATTTGGAGTTTTTTGAAGTCGCATCCTAAAGAATTTTGAATTTTGAGAGTGTTATTCCTTTTGAATAGTTCTTTGACAAATTTGTTACACTTCAATCATTATAACCTTAAGATTCACCTTTGAATTTTCATGAAACTTTGCAAAACGATGCTCAATTTCTTTTTAATTTTAAGATTTTATATATTTTTTGTTAAAGTGTATGAGAAAAAGGGAATGTCTAAAATGCTGTTTGTAAGGATCACTTTTTGGTTACTCATGACCCACCGCTTCCATGGATTATGCGATTTACAATTCATCAGTACAGTACTTCTAACTAAAAAAATGCATTAGGCATGGAAGGATGACACAACACATTACACAAATGTGCACAATTCATTTTTTTCTTGTAGAAACTAAGGACGTGGAAGTAAGCAATGCCTGATATGTTTATTCCACTTAAATCTTGCTCACGGCAAACTTCCATGAAAATCATGACTATAACCCAATGAAGTCTAGATATTTTTATCATGTATTAATCATGTACAGTAGCAGGCAAGCATGAATTGTCCGCTGCTTTGCTGCTGTTCAAAGAACTTCGCATAATATATAGTAAAATTGGGAATTTATTGTTTTGAATCATAGATACTGATTTTTGTGCAAACTCAACCAAGCATATCAAAAGTTGATTTTAAAAAACCAAAACCCTCTCTTAAATGAATTATTTTGTATTAAATTCAAGATTTTACATGAAAATTGATTGAAGAAAATTGATGATGAATTTTTGAGATTCAACTGCATGGATGTGTAGGAAACATCTATATGTGCCTTTTTCATGTTAAAACAAATACCTTTAAGTAACAAAATCATGATTGACAAAGAGTTCAAATTGGGTTGTGGTAGGACCAATATTTATAAAATAAATAATTTTGTTTTTAAAGTAGCTTTTGGCTAAGTAAACATTTTGCCATGTTCAAAGGTACAAATATAGTCATAGTATGTAAGTCAAGTAACAAAAATTGATTATCATAAAGAAATATTTACTTCACAAAATTTGAACATGGTTGTCTCAACATTGAAATCATTATAAAAGGAATTTAGGAGCATTTTTGGAAATGCTTGTTAGAAGGAAAGATGTGCCTAAACATCCATGCAGTCAAATCTCAAAATTCATCATCAATTTTCTTCAATCAGTTTTTGTGTAAAATCATGAATTTAATACAAAATAATTCACCAAAAAGAGGGTTTTGGTTTTTTGGAATCAAACTTTGGTATGCTTGGTTGGGATTGCATCAGAATCACTATCCTATGATTCAAAACAACAAGATCCCAAATTTACTATGTATTATGCAAAGTTCTTTGAACAATAGCAAGGCAGTGGACACTCATGCTGTACAGTACCCGCCCATAAATTTTTGTCACTTTCCTCTATACTTGGAATCAAATATCAAATTTGAAAATGACCATGACCCTGACAATTGGCCTTATTTCAAAACTAGTCCTGAGATTATGAAAATATCAGAAATAGACCTGTTGCCTGAAGGCCCATTCCCATTGCATAGTTGGACGTGTTTGGGTGAGAATCTTTTTGTCTTCATCCCTGATATGGGTCCACCAACATGGGTTTGAAGTGAGTTTCTCAAACGTATTTAGAATGCATCACTATAACAAGTTCTCTTGTATGACGCATTCCCTTATTTCAAGCAACTAATGAGAAGGTTCCATGTATGACCTCAAAAGGTGGTAGTAATGATGTGGGACCTTCTTGGTGGTGGGGTTTTGAAACTTTCTTGTGCTTTTAGACTTCGCTTGTATATTTTTGTCCATGCACATTCCTCTCACGCATCTTGCCAATGAGAATGAGATTCAGTGTGACTCATCTTAGAACAGTAAACACAGTTGAGAAACTGCTCGTGGATGTCCCGATGAGAATGGGGCACGAGTGAACACTCCATGAGTCACTCTGAAAAACTTGTTCTCCATAGCATCATTTTCTCCCACCGAAACTAATTTTCTCCTAGTACATTGCAAAATTAAGAACAAGAGTTGAATCCAAGACTTTGTAATCACACTCAGGTCCAAACCCTGAAAGATTCACTAAATGTCTTAACTCCTAAATGATTGTTGGCCCTTTTGGGGGTCAAATGGGATTTTAGGCATGTACTTACAACTAAACTACTTTGTGTGATTTTTTGAAACTTTTATGGATGATGGGGAATTCAAAGACCTATATGGGCATTTAAATTTTTCTTCATTTTGACATTTATTGAAGAAGCTAAAAATGAATTTATGGAAAACAAGTGAGATCGGGCAGCCCAAAAACTTCTTTAAAATTTGTATGTTTTCAAATAAAAATCTAAAATAGGTTCTTTAGACTTATGTAGACGTGGGGAGCTTTGAATCATTCAATTTTGATTGATGAGATGAGATGAAAGTTATGAGAGGTTTTAGTTTGCAGGTAGGTGTGGTTTCTCTCAAAATTACACTTGCCCGCAACTGAAAATTTCTCATAACTTTCATCTCATTAATCAAAATTGAATGATTCAAAGCTCCCCACGTCTATATGAGTCTAAAGAACCTATTTTAGATTTTTATTTGAAAACATACAAATTTTAAAGAAGTTTTTGGGCTGCCCAATCTCACTTGTTTTCCATAAATTCATTTTTAGCTTCTTCAATAAATGTCAAAATGAAGAAAAATTTAAATGCCCATATAGGTCTTTGAATTCCCCATCATCCATAAAAGTTTCAAAAAATCACACAAAGTAGTTTAGTTGTAAGTACATGCCCGAAATCCCATTTGACCCCAAAAGGGCCAACAATCATTTAGGAGTTAAGACATTTAGTGAATCTTTCATGGTTTGGACCTGAGTGTGATTACAAAGTCTTGGATTCAACTCTTGTTCTTAATTTTGCAATGTACTAGGAGAAAATTAGTTTCGGTGGGAGAGAATGATGCTATGGAGAACAAGGTTTTCAGAGCGACTCATGGAGTGTTCACTCAGGAAGCAGGTCTATTTCTGATATTTTCAGAATCTCAGGACTAGTTTCGAAATAAGGCCGATTGTGAGGGTCATTTTCGATATTTCCCCTTATTTCAATTTTGTAAGAAGCCTTTGACTATTTAAAAAAAAGTTGAGACAAATTAAGAAGAAATCTAGCAGGGTACATTTTACTAATTTGCTAGGAATGCTTTATGATTCAGGATTAATTCTTGATTTTGTTCACACAAATATAATGACATAAAAACCACTCATGCCCAACACCAAGTTTCTAATTTTGGATTACAAAGACAGATTCAGATTGTAACAAGCCATGGTGGAAGGGGACTTTTCATTTTGAAAACATCTTCTAAAACAAAACTCTCCAAACTTCAAATAAGGACTCGCCTTTCTGTCAAGAGATCTCCCAATGCAATTTATAAGAGCCAAAGAGCAAGAAAAGTATCCAATTTTTTCTTCCCCTATGGCACGAGATTTTCCCTAGACTTTATACTATCCAAAAGGCAAGTAATATGGCAATTCATATATTGATCTTTGGGCCACGAGTTTTTTTTCTTTTTCATGTGATCTTCATGGAGTCCTAGACTTCTTGTCATTGTGAGCTTGTTGTTTCATCTAGTCACCATTTTTAAAACAATAGAGATGATCAACCGTGCACAAAAGAAATGCTTTGCCTTGGAAGGTGGAGTATGGAGCAGTCCAAGGTCTTCTTCCAACACTCTATTCAAATATCTGGATTAATTCCAAAGAAAAGTAACTTCCCTTAAGTAGAATGATGAACAAAAAATTTCAAACCAACAATACGTGTACTCTATACACTCAATTTGGTTAATCATGCACTCACATTTTTTTGTTGAAAAAATAAAAAAATAGAAATTTTGAAGATTTTTTTCAACCAATTTTGATTTTTTTTTGGGAAAAACCATTTAACAAAAAAATTACGCATTCTTGCATTTGGCTAAGTGCGCTTTGCATTAAAATTATTTTGTACAAAGAGATGTGATTTTTGAAAAGGATGATTAGTGCAAAATACATTTGGCCAAATGCAAAATATAGGATTGCATATTTATATTGGATGGATTCAACTCTTATATAAAACAATTGGGTAAACTTTGTATTGATGTCACTAACTTGCAATGGTTGTTTTACATTTGAAAAGTCAATTCTTCATAAACATCATTTTTACAGTGTAATCCAATTATTAGGAATTAAGCTTGGAAATCAAAAACCACTCCCATGCATTAGTTCACGTGGCAAATAATATTTGCCTCTATACAATAGTGGAGGTGATAGGCAAGTATACACCAATTTGACCAAATTACATTTTGTATATGTTAGGGTTAGAGTTCTCCTATGTGTTGGTAAATACATTAGCTTATATGGTAGTGCATGATAATTGTTTTTGATTCCCACCTTTGGAGTGATCAAAGACCAAATGATGTGAGGACCTTGTCAAAAAAATTATCCATATCCACATTAAAGTTCAAACATGTAATTTTATGAACTAAGTTATGTAATGTAAGGTAGAAGATACTAAAACTGTGTTGAATTTGATTCTATTTTGTATATCAAGTTGTTAATTAGACTTTGTTGTTATCAAAAACTTATCAATTCATTCATTGGACTTAGTAGCAAATGGTACAAGGCCTACTTTGAAACCATTACTTGAAGTCCATGTGCATGCACATAGTCAAAATCACAACTAGAGGTTATTTTTTGATTGAAGCAAGTAGAAATCATCAATTTTCCAAAAAAAAAAGGAGTAAATGACTCTGTTTTGGGATTTTTTTGTGACTGTTGTAAATTTACAAAATTTAAGATTTGAAGGTGCCTTTACAAAATAATTTAGGTGTGTGCGCCCTTGAATTGGCTCCAAAGATATTCAAACTTATATATTGGAGACTCTAAGACTTTACAACCATATTGTATCAAGGGAAAATTACATGGGTACTCCTGAAGTTTCCAATAATTTCATGGATACCCTTGCTTTTTCAGAAATTTCACATATACCCTTGGAACAAAATTTTCAAGCATTTTTTTTATTGTGCATGTCACTTCCCTTCTCTCTTTGTGCACACATTATTTCTTTTTTGTTTTGTGTGCACACAAAGGAAGAAGGGAAGTCGCATGCATAACAAAAATACACTTGAATTTTTTGGTCCAAGGGTATCTCTAAAATTTCTGAAAAAGCAAGGTTATTTATGAAATTACTACAAACTTCAAGGATATCCATGAAAATTTCTCTTGTATCAATGTGTAAAGTTAAAGATGTCCATCCTAACGATTTTTAATTGTATTGGCAATGCTCATAAACAAAAAGGGACCTATACAACATTAAAAAAATTGGAAGGAAGTAAAACATTGGATATCCCACATCTCAAGCACACCTAAACTAAAAAACTAGCCATTAACCCCTAAATGCTTGAGGTACCAAATCCTGGTGGTTTTTACACTAGAGTTTGGAACCTCTAGCATTTAAAGGTTAATCATTGAATTGAAATAGAGAAATAAAAGTCACTAATAGTACAATAAAAACTCCCACTTTTAGGGAATATAACAAGTTCACCCATAGAGCAAACTTCCATGCTAGCTTGGAATTGTAAAACTCAAAAACAAGCAAATGTGCTATGTAAGCTTATTTTTCTTTTTCGAATTTTTTTGATATTAAGACCAACATAGGAACTTGCATGTAATAATAGAAACTTAATACCAATATTGAAAGACCTCTCCATAGAATTACACATTTCCCAAGAACTATATTTATACACAATATTTGGGGAGATTTTGAGCTTCCTTGACAAAAATCCTACATTTCTCATTTTCAACCAACTTTTTGTGTGCATGCACAAGCTATTGCTTATATACTTGTACTATAATTAATTTTTTCAAAAACCTAGTCAATTCTGATCTGATTCATATTTCAACCAATTTTTTTGACATTTCAGTGGGCTGACTTTCTAATATTTTTTGGATCTCCCCACTCATTGCTCCCAGTAACACTTCAGCATGACATAATGAGACGTATGTGACAGTGTCACAAATGTACATTTTTTCATGAGCATGTAAGCATCCACTTAAAAGCTTTCCCAAAGTACACATTCCGTCAAAACCTAATTAAAAAATAAATTGAAGCAGTTGTGTAACTGGGAAATCGGTATATGCAGGTAAGCGTGAAAGATGCCACCAGTGTAGGTCCCATAATTTGAATTGGCATTGGAAATGGCTTTCAACTATTGATGCAGTCCGGGCAAGTGAAGTTTTTCACATCTTTTATGTCCTCCGATGTCATCTTCACACAATGCGGGTGAAACCTGCACTTTCAATAACTTTATCTCCAAGAAAAAATATCATGCACCCAAGTGGTGCCATTCAATGCTTCAAATTTTGAGAAAAAAAACAAGGAAATTTAAAGCATTTGAAGAGAGTAATTCAGTATGAAGGTTTTACCAGTCTTTGCAGTTCTCGCATTGAACCATCAAATCATCTGGATTGTAGGGCATCTCACACTTGCAATACCTGCACAATTGCATCAATAAAAGCATGTTAACATAAAAGAGTTAACCCCTAAAGTAATAAGGGTTAGTCATTATACAATGACCAACTGTGAAAAATGCTATTCAGATGAGGTTAAACTTTCCATCGATCGACTAAGTGAAGAACATTGCATGTGACATGGTGCAAGACTACATAAGCAACAAAGAATTAACAACCATATGAGCTATTCATAGCACTCTTCAATAAAGTTGAAGGTTTCAAGGATAAAAGTTACAAAAACAGATTGGAGTCAAAAAAAAGTTATTGACATTCAAAGTTGACAACTCTTTGACATTTTTGACCAATAGTTTGTTTGTTTATAGTGTCTTAGTAATAAAAATAAATAAATAAAATAAAGAAAACTGCTGGACAAAAGAAAGTCCCCACATAAGGTCCGATTTGGGCATCATGGTCGGTCCTGTAGGGGTTAAGCCTGCCATCCCCAATCTGTCTCCAACACGTGGATGCACAGACAAACAAAGGAGCCCCAAATAAATTACACCGACTCTAATTGCAATTAATAGCTGATCTGCATTCATTCATGAAGCACGGTATTCTCCGAAAGGCAAAACCTTCATTTTTCAATTTTGTTTTGGATGTGCCCCAGGAAAAAAACATTTTTTAGTAAGTGACAGAAAAGATACTCCTCCCTCAAATCCTTCCCCATCCAGTCAATATCTCACCAAATTTACACATTTTGTAATATGATAATGGGAGACAAAAGATATTGAAATACAAGGTGTATCAAACAAGGAGAAGTGGTCATAAGAGAAATTTGACAAAAACAAAAATTCAAAGCATGGTTAGAAGGCTCTTGCAGTCACTACAAGTCCGCCACCAATCTATCAGCAATCTACCATCAATCTAGGCTAACACTTGAACTAAGACACTCATCAATTTATTCTCAATCTAGGTAATATTTGAGCCAAGGCACTTTTAACCCCAAAAGGACCAACTGTCCCCTTGAGGGACAAATGGATTTTGGGCATGTACCTATAGCTAATCTACTTTTTGTGAATTTTTGAAACTTTTATTGAAGGTGTGGAATTCAAAAATCTACGTGGGCATCTAATTTTTCTTCATTCCAACATTTATTGAAGAAATTATGCATGAATTTTTGAAAAAGGGGGAGGGCAGGCAGCCCAAAAAAATTTCAAAATTGCATTGAAAAAAAAAAAAAAATCTGAAATTGGTTCTTTAGATTTTTATATACGTGGAAATCTTTGAAGCATTCAATTTTGATTGATGAAATGAAAGTTATGAGAAGTTTTAGTTTGCAAGTAGGTATGGGACTCCCAAACGTCCATTCTTTTTGCCCCTTGTAAACTATGTTACTTTACTCTTTTGAGCTCTTTATATTTATATATATATATATATATATATATATATATTTTTTTTTTTTTTGACTTTTTTTTCTCCAAGTTGTAGTAGACTAAGATTCCTTGGATTTTACCATTTGGATCAAAGTAATTTAGATTTCTCAATTTTACATAAATCCTCCAACTTTGCCTAGCGTATATACAAATTTCATGACCTTACGGCATTGCAGGATTTTACAAAGTATGATTCACACCTCCAATTCATTTGAAAATTCTCCCATACATACCTAACTTGGTCTTCTACATGGGAAAAATAAACCTCAACTTTGCGTAGAGCAATTTTTTTGATATAGGAGCCATCAAAGGCTTCTGAAATTTTGGGCAACAAGGAAAAAAACTTTTATTTTTACTTCAAATGTCAATATCTCACTCTACTTCTAGAATGAGCTAAAAATTTTCCCACAAGTACCTCCCATAGTTTAGGACAAGATCTTATGGTTGAATTTTCAAAAAACCTTTTTTTCCTACCTTTATACTCATTCCCCCAAAAGTGGCAATTTTCAGTGATTTTCAAAGAAAAAAGGGCTTGGTCCTTTAGGGGTTAAATGCTACATAATTATATAAAGCCAAAAAGGTGTTGGTGAACATTGATGAACATGACATTCTCATGAGTGCAGTTGGCAAGTGTTAAAGACAAGGCACAACAATAATCTACACCTCAAAATTTTAATATCATTTTGTATGCTTTATTAGCCTTCATTTGCCTCTTATACAATGGTGCTTGGTTAACGTCAAACCTTTGTAACAAAAACAATTGGATAGGATAGGATCACAGTCCCACTCCCCTTTTGCCCAAAATATGCATTATGAGCCCAGTTAAGGCCAAGTGCTTGCGTACAATCAAAGCTCAAAATTTGTCAAACGCCCATTCTAACTCATCAACTACAAAGGCGTCTAGTTAGTGAATCAAAAACACATGGGTGGGAAAGTACCTACAACCACCAGAACTTAAGGGAAGTAATACAAATGGAGTGCTTGTTCACAACAATGTTTGGATACAGTTAACCTTTTTTCCTATCCTAAAGTGTTGACCTTATCCAAGCACCACTACAATATGGACTTAGTTTAAAGTTGGTGAGAAACCAAGTGTGCATAACATTCAGTAGCACTAGTAAAGGCTACCCTCCCTCCAAGAAAATGGTGTGGAATATTCCACACCATTCCATCCACTTGGATGAAATGGTGTAGAATATTCCACACCTTTTTTTAGCCACGGGGACACTTGGCTGAATTTGTCAAAGTTTATGAAAGGGAGGCTTAGTTCAATGCACACACGTCAAGGGGGCCAGACGTGTCAAAAAAATTAAATTAAATTAAATTATTATTATTATTCTTTTTGTCAAGATGAAGTTCATGGATGATACCTGAAGAGAGGGAAAGGCAGCCTCTCTTCAGGCTGTTGAATGTTATGTGTGGGAGAAGGGTTTGAATGAGGAATCCATCTTTAACCCCTAAAGGACTGTTGTCCCTTTGGGGAAAGATGGAAGTCCAGGCATGTACCTTTAGATAAGCTACTTTGTATGATTTTCTGAAACTTTTATTGAAGGTGCGGAATTCAAAGATCTACGAGGGCATCTTTTTTTTTCCTCATTCCAACAATTACTGAAGAAGTTATGCAAGAATTTCTGAAAAGTTGGGGAGGACTGCCCGCCCAGGCAGCCCAGAAACTTCTTTAAAAATTCATTTTTTTAAAATTAAAATTTGAAATTGGTTCTTTCAATTTTTTTATTCATGAGAAGCTTTGAATCATTCAATTTCAATCAATGACATGAAAGTTTTGAGGAGTTTTTGTTTGCGAGCAATTTTAGATTCTCTACTCTAAAATAAACTTTGAAGTTCTTTATTTTACTCAAATTTCATTATTTTGGAATAAAACAAAACCAAAGGATGTAGATTGTTTATCACAGCATTATGACTGTTGGGATTTGCATTTTTCATTTTAATAATTAAATTCTTAACAATTTAGTGATTTGACTCATTCTCTACTTTTTACTTATTGATTTTTCCCATGTGTTGTGTAGTTCCAATTGATTTGAAAATTCTCCCACACATAGCTAATTTGATCTCCTACATGGGAAAATTAAAGCACAAAGTTGCGTAGAGCAATTATTTTCATGTAAGAATGGTCAAACGCTTCTGAAATTTTGGGGAAGCATGAAAAAAAACTTTTCTTTTCACTTTAAATGTACATATCTCACTCATGTCCATCTAGAATGACTTGATTTTTTTTACCACAAGTACTTAACCCCTAAAGGACCAAAGAGCCCAATATGGCCAAAGGAGGTGCTTGGAGGTGTGAAAGTATACAAAAGAGGCATTTTTAGCTCAAATTTTGGTCTGTCACTTAAGTCCAAATGGAGTTGTTAGTTCAAGAAAAATTTCAAATGGGCTTGTTGTTCCTTGAAGCGCCTCCTTTGCTCTAGATTCTACATGGAATATGGAAAATATTCTATTTTTCAACAATTAGGAGAAGAATGTCTTTGGGCAAACAAAGGGAGCGGCTTAGAGAGCATATGGAATGCCTGCTCTCATGTCTCGTATTGTACAAGGGAGAAGTTTGGTGATGTGTCACTTTTTTTTCTTGATTTGGGCAAGGTTTTTATAACTCTAAAGTAAGAAGCTAGTGGAATCTAGCTACTTTGAGTGACCATATCTTTTGGAGTTTTTATCCATTTGTGGAGTTTTTTTTTCCATCAAGTATAGCAAGACACAATCTCATGGAATTAACCATTAGGTATATCTTTTTTTTGAGAAAATATTACACGAAAGTCCAAAATCCATAGTTTGAACTGTTGCCCAAATTGGAAAACATGAGATTCTCAACGGTGGGGATTTTGTAGATTTACTTGGATTTCAAATCAAATCGGTTTAAATCATTTAATTTAAAGTTGGATATAGAATGACCGGTTTGGATTATGTGATTACTTGTTCAACTTTCCAAAAACTCAAGGAATGTGTTGAAGGTTTCATGTTGGAGGTATGCTAAATTTTCTTAACAAGACGCTTAGGGGTATAATCCAATCTAGGGCAAGATCCTACAGTTGGATTTCCCAAATTTTCAAAAAAAATCACCTTCTTACTAGCCCCCCAAAAGTGGCAGTTTTGAGTGATTTTCACTAAAGGCTCAATCCTTTAGGGGTTAAGTCTCACACTAAAAATTTAACAAAAAAAAATAAAGCTTTCTTGGGTTTGAATGAGGAATCCATCTTTAAGGCTCACGCTAAAAATTCAACAACAAAAAATGAAGCTTTCTTGGCCCTACCTACCCTAGTGTAAGAATGGTCCCTCCACATTTTCCAAAAAAGCCTTGTGTCCAAGAGCAACTAAGCCTCTTCAAAATTTTGTAATATGGGGAAAATTTCATGGATACCCCTGAAGTTTGCAATAAATAATTTTATAGATACCCCTGCTTTTTCAGAAATTTCACAGATACCGTTGGACCAAAAATTTAAGGCGTTTTTTTGTTGTTGTGCATGCCACTTCCCTTCTCCCTTTGTGTGCACAGTACTTCTTTCTTGTTATGCTTGTGCACAAAGGAAGAAGGGAAGTAGGGAAGTGACATGCACAACAGAAATAACACCTAAATTTTTTGGTCCAAGGGTACTTCGTGAAATTTCTGAAAAAAGGCAGGGGTATCTGTGAAATTATTGCAAACTTCAAGGGTATCCATGACATTTTCCCTAAAATATGTTTTACTACAAGAGCCCCTCACTTCCCATTACCGACACAAAAGGTCGACCTCGAGAATTAGGGTTTGCGAGGCAAGGCATAAAGAAGCGAGCGAGAGAGACGTACACACCAGCACCTCGAGAATTGGGGTTTGAGAAAAACAGAAGAAGAGGTGAGAGAGAGAGACGTACACGGCAACACCTCGAGAATTAGGGTTTGCGAGACAAAGCATAAAGAAGCGAGAGAGACGTACACGGCAGCACCTCGACGACTAGGGTTTGCGAGGCAAAACAGAAGAAGAAGAAAGAAGAGGCGAGCGAGAGAGAGAGAGAGCGACGTACACAGCAGCACCTCAAGGATTAGGGTTTGCGACAAAGCATAAAGAAGAAGAAGAGGCAAGCGAGAGAGACGTACACGGCAGCACCTCGAAAATTAGGGTTTGCGAGCAAAACAGAAGAAGAAGAAGAAGAAGAGACGAGCGAGCGAGAGAGAGAGAGAGGCGTACACGGCGACACGATCGGGCGAAAACGTGCCGGCGCTGGCGTTGTAATCGAAGCGGCAGAAGTAATCGTCGGCGCCGACGTCCTCGAGGCGCGTATAGTCTTTGAAGGAATGGATGGTGCACTTGTTCTCCACGGCCTCGGGGCTACACACGTCGTAGTGGTCCGATAGAAACAGCTCCTTGGAGCCGTGGAACTGCCGTCGCCCGCCTGCCGATTCTTCCGGTCGGTAGTACCAGCGCACTTTGAGCGTGATTTTCTCCGCCGTGTCCAGCTCGATGTGTTCGATCCTTGCCACGTACGGCGGCGTGGACGGATCCGGTGGTCGCAGCGTCACCGTATCTCCAGCTGCACCCAAAAAAATGCAAAAAATACAATCAAAAACCGCAAAAAAATAAAAAACCGTAAAGATTCCAGTGTAAGCAAACATTCGATTTTGGCTTTTTCTTGGCTCGATTTTGAGAGGTGGAGCAACCTTTGTGGAGTAAGTTTAGTTTAGTTACCTTAATTGTCGTGTGTGTGTGCGTTTTTTTCGGATTTTGAACAGAGAGATCGGCAGCAGAGAGCCCTGTGAAAGGCAAAAAAACAAGGGCGCAAAGTTGCTGGTGTCAGTGACGGGAGCAGAGCAGCAACCAACACAGACAAGTGCCGCCTTTTGTTTTTTATCCTTTCACAGGTACACGCTCGCTCAGAAACTACTAAAACCTCATAATAAAGCAGTTTTTGAGAAAAATAATAAACCTAAAAAACATCTGCGACAGTGAATTTTGTCCTGAGCAAAAAACTTACGTTTAATGACTTTCGGAGTGTTGACAATGCGGTACGACTCCAGCCTGCTCTTGGTTCGCTTCTTCGCCATGTTTTTTTACTGCACATTTTGTTGTAAGGGTTATATGTATATGGTCAAAAACCTCCCAACATTTTGCTACATTTTGCAACATTTTGCAACATTTTGAAACATGTTCGTTTTCCACCCTTGTGATTTTTGATGATTCTAGGTTTACTGCAAAAACCTCGGTGCAGGTATATGAGATCCAGCGCGCATTCCTTACCCTAAAATTGAGTGCAGATGGGTCCAACGATCACTACTAACTGGTGCAGCAGAGTCTTCTTGTCCGGCACCCTAATCGCCACATCGTCCTCCAGAATGTTCAAGCTAACTGCAGAAAAAAAGAGACACTTCCGAATTTTTAAAAAACTATTTTTTCTTGAACATCAAATTCTCAAAAACCAGCATGATGCACAAACACGTGAGCATGCTTCTTTCTTTCTTTCCAAAGACCTAAAACCGGATAACCCAATTGCTGATTCAATTCAAGAAAACGAAGTCTCATAATTCCCTAAAGAAATTCCACGGTCAAGCTGGCTGAAGCTGAGAAGGCAAAGTGCATGAACAAAAGCACCAAATTATGACCTAACTTCCCAAGTATTACAGAACACGACAAGAAAACTACACACTCGGTACGGACATTGAATTGAAAAGTCATATAAAAAAACCAGTATCGCCATTCTCAATGCATCCAAATTACCGAAAGGACAATAGAACAAACTACTCACGACCCAACAGCAAATATCGACACACACAACATTGCAGTAGAAAAATGTGCAAAATCTCAGGGTTCGTATCGATCAACCCAAGAAGAAGCGAAACCCAAGATCCAGCTACGGAACAGATGCGCCAGCTTGCGAGGAAAAAGGAATGTGCACGAAATGGGGGATGCAAGAATGCACCAAGAAGTGCAATTGCAATTGAAGAAGTGTAATTTGTTGGATGAGGACTTACAGGGGATGATGCAGGGATTATTGAGCAGTAGCAAGGAGAGTGCGAGTGACAGCGAGAGAGGGTTGAAGGGGATTTTGCGAGGGCGCTGATAACGTAGTAATTGGAGGAGGGCGAGGGCGGGGGTGGGTATGCAAGGCGGAGAAAGCATGGAGGGAATGTAAGTTAACTGTGGTGTGGGGGTTGTTGCTGTTGGCATGGGTTTTGTCGGGATCTGGCCCCTAATGCCCGCTGCAGCGTTGTTGCTGCAGCGCCCTTGTTGTTGCTGTTGCTGCGGTAGCCTCCGCCTGCCCCGTCACTATGGGGAATCCAAACTCCGTATCCCAACTTTGGGCAGGTGACTCCTGGGCCGTCCGTCCAATCAGAACACAGCATCCAAGCCGTCAATGCATGTGGGGAACAAAGTAAGGGAACGGGGCTTTCAAATCCCAAAAACCTATATCCAGCCCTGTCGGCTGGGTCCATAGGCACGGGTCCAGAGCCGGGTCACACTCTAGCTCGTCATGCTCTCTCTTACTCCAACTCATCACGCTCCGTCTCGTCACGCTTAGGTTGCATTGTTTAGCTCAGGGGCCCAAATTAGGAGTTTCAGAGTTGTATATAAGGGTTTAGAAACATCAACATAGAATTGTTTGAGGATTTGGGGTACCTCAAGGTCTTGAAAATTAGGTGAATTTCTGACAGTGGATTAGTTTAATTCTCAACATTTTCGCATTAGATGTGTTCTCTCTGCTTAGTACTGATTCAATCTTGTTTTCTGAATTGTTGTGTACTGTTTGCGGAGTTTTGTTAGCTCAAGTATCGTGCGGATTTCTGTTCTTGTTACTGTGCTCAGCATTATCTGTAGTTTTCTTGTCTGTTCGTATTCCAGGATATTTCTTTTCGGAGTTCTATTACGGTACTCGATTTTGGATCTTGTTTGCAGCGTCGCTATTCGAATCCAAGGTACCGCAGCTTCAAGTCTCTGTGCTAATTTCCAGTTTCCATTGCATGTTGTGGTGTTTATGGCGTTTTCTACAGCATAGGTGATTTTTTGGCAATGGATTAGTTCAATTCTCAAGGTTTTTCGCATCAGATATGGTCCTCTCTGCTTAGAATTGGTGTAATCTTGTTTTCTGAATTTTGAAATGGAGTGTTGTGTACTGTTTACGAAGTCTTGCTAGCTCGAGTATCGTGCGGATTTCTGTTCTTGTTTCTGCGCTCAGCATTGTCTGTAGTTTTCTTGTTTGTTCTTTTTCTTCTTGGATATTTCTTGCCGGATTTTAGTACAGTAATCGATTTTGGTTCTTATTTACAATTGTCTTTCATACGTTTTAGAATGAGAAACTAATTAGTTGAGGGATTCTTAATGGCGAGCTTCTTGGCAGTGATTAGTGGTTGGCTTTAGTATGTCTATGTCCGAGGATTGATGGTTTGGTGTAACAGAGAGTTGTGCAGTTTGAGGTGTTTCAATTCTGAGCGATTGAGGATTGAGGTTGCAGAGGTTTACTTGATTCTTTTTGAAGTTAGAAACTTATAAGTTGTGGTATGTTGCTTGGTCAGGTGATTTGCATTGAAGGTTTGGTGTAACTTAGAAGTGAACAGAGACTTGCGTTGTGTATGCCTAAGTGCGAGGTAAGTATGACGTTGAGAATTGCAGTTGCAGAGATGTGTATTACACTATTCGCGTCATTGTATGGTGGTGTTATTTAGAGCTGAGAGGTGCCTTCTATGCAATAGAATCAGCATAGGGCCATGGAGTTGTTTGCATCTTTCTAAGTTTCTAGGATTAATTTATTACTTATGCTACTCGTCTAATGTGCAGGTAGAAAGTTCGACAAAATGAATCCAGCTCAATCTTCGAACCAAAGCAGGATCGGACTGGAGGGACGTGGAGGGACTAAGTTTCCCGGAGACATGCTTTCAAAGAGTACCGGGAAGAGTACATTCCGATACGTTTTCGTTGGAGGCTTATTTGCTGCTGGTAATGCTCTGCTTCTTCATGGCATTCTTTTTTCTCAAAGTTCTCGTGATGTTTCTTGTCGGTGCTTCATTGTGCAAAAAGAGGTTCATGTAATTAGAAACTTGATTCCTTGTCGAGCTGTAGTTTGGTGGCAAGCAGTTAATGAGATCATCACATGGTTGGCTTGTAGGTCTTACCTGGTATGCTTCATCGCATGGCCTGCTCGGTTCTATCGGTGACAAAATGAATGCTGCAAGCAGAGGTGGATCCAAGCCAGTTATCACACCTGGAGGAGACCAAATAGATAATGCCCCTTCTGCAACTTCGGCTACCAAACCTGCGCACCAGGCTCATGGTGGTACAACTCAAGGAGTCTCGGAAGGGTTGAAGCCCAAGTAAAGTTTGTGAGACTCTTTGTACATCCGTGCATCAGCCACGTACTGGAAAGAGATATGAATCCATAGATAAAAAACAGGACAAATGTAGTAGTGATTGTCTATTCGAGTGTAGGTAGTGAAGCACAATTCCGACTTGTCAAACAGGTGGTGTTGCTCACTGAAGTAGGATACCGTTATATTCTTTTCATAAAGATTTAGAGTGCTCCAGCGTTATTCAAGTAGAGAGAGGAAGCACAATCTTCAAAGAGAGGGTCATAGGTCCAGCACACTGCCTGGAATACAAAGACATTGCACTGCTGTTTCTTTCATTGAATAGTAAGTTGATTCGTATGAAAACTTTTGCATATGTTCGTTCTCTCAATTTAACTGTCATTTCTTCGAATTCCCACTAATTTTGTTGATCATTGGCAGCTTTGAGGTTTCCAAAGTCTTGTGAATTTGACATTCTTGGACATAGGTGTTCAGTGGGCAGTCATAATAAATCACGAAGTAAGCCAATTTCTTAACTGTCAAAATTCTTGTTCTTTCAGCTCAATATGTCTATGCAGGGACATGCTGATCATTGTGAAATGCTGCCCAACTTGTCATAGTTGTCTTGTGGTTTTTACTTTCTTCATGAATTGCTGTAACTTGCTTTTGAATACTGATGCATTCTAAGGGGTTCGCCTAGTTGAAATTCATTTTGCAGTGTTCTTAGGCTCAATACCCGTAATGCCATCTTTAAATCCAACTCGTGGCCTTAAATAATACAACCATGGATGTCCTCAGTTCTATGCTCCTCTAAACCTTATCCTCACCCTTTGTTGGCGCTCTTGTCCCCCTAGTTCCGTAGGAACTTAAACTTCTTCTTCCTCAGTTTTTGAAGTATGTTCAGACTGTTGTTGAATATTAGGACATATAAGACTATTCATCATGGATTTATTATGAAATTCTCATATACCCATTTGAGATTTGTGACCTTGAAAATATAGAGTCTAAGCTTGTTTGTTTGACTTTTCCACGGAGAGATCTAAGTCGCTGAGATTGTGACATGCTATGTTTTGGAATTAGTATCTTTCAAACACCTACTTAGATACTGTTATGAACAAGAGTACTTAAGGCTAGATTGTTATGAAAGTTAGATAATGAATGAACATTTACAATGTCAAAAAACCTCCCATCATTAACTTAAATAGCACATGATGCATCAGAACAATATGTAAATAATAAAAATTACACAATATTTATCTTTAGGGAATTGATATGTGCATACCTAAGGTTTGCTATATGCACATTGGGGGGTAAATTTTAGATATTTATCATTAACATGTTGAATTTGGAAAGTTTGAATTCAGATTTGGATTTAGAGACCTTAATTTTGTCTAAAACTACAAAGGAGGTTACAATTTAACAACACCTAGTGAAAAGGTTTAGTTTTTTTTACAAAGAAGGGTAAAAGCAATAATTTGCCTTCTAGCTAAACTTTTTCACTAGATGTTGTTCAAATGTAACATCCTTTGTGGCTCTAGACAAAATCTAGGTCTCTAAATCCAAATCTGAATTCAAACTTTCCAAATTCAACATGTTAATGATAAATATCTAAAATTTACCCCCCCCTCCCCCAGGTGTGCATATAGCAAACCTTGGGTGTGCACATATCAATTCCCTTATCATAAATGTTTCAAATTTTAGGTATTGGACAAAATGCTTTGGAGTGTCATTTAGTTCAAATATCTTTTGGTTCATCAAAAAAATATTACACTCATAATATAATCTCCTTTTATGATCAATACATTAAAATGGGGGATTAGTACTGCATGTGTGTATAGATACAACTAAAACTGTGCAACAATCTAGGTTTGGCATATGCAATAAAGGATTATAGGATAGTACTTGATGACATTTTTAAGAACCTTGTTAGTACAAAAATGTGGATGCCTCAAATACATATTGGAAATCTTTGAACTAAGCTTATGTGGAACCCTTGAAATAGTACCGCCCTTATCAATTATATGCAAGAACTGTGTATCAATGTACTGTAAATTGTTTGCAAATGAATTTCAAAAGATCCTTGAAAGAAAAGTGTTTGGCACAATTGAAACAATTGTATCTAATTATACCATCACCAAATTGTGCCTTGCTTAGAAAATCATCCTATTTATATTGTAGAATAAACTTTACAACCTTTATTTATACAAACATGAGGGTAGATGTTGGGTAGGCTTGTTTATAATACTTTGAAAATTATGGTTTATTCATATGGTGTCTAAAACATATTCCAAACTAATTTGAAATCTCGTACTGACTAGTACAAATAAGACCAAAGAAAACCTCTTGTTATTAATCAAGAAAGACTATCCTCAAATTTTGTTAACATGACTTTGTGCGTTAGTACTTCAGTCAAATGCAAACAAGGTAAAAGCTTCTGCATCTTAGATCAAATACTATGTAGTAGGAAAGAATACTTGAATTAAAAGTCAATAAGGCTACATTTAACAAATATCCATGGTAGCTTAGAAGCAAAGCTAAAGAAACAACTTCAAAATAATGTCACACATCATCTCCAAGTGGGTTTCCTTTTGGCAATTGAGATAAGAATCATTGTGTATTATAAAATAATTGGAATACCAATGTTACGTTAAGTCATGTGTTGTAATAACCGTCACAAATGTGCTCAATCGTTCATCAAGATCTTCCAAGATTTTCTCTAAAATCTGCATTGTCACTCATGCGCTAGCCTTCAACATCAAACATGTGGATAACTGATAAGTTTCCTCAAAACTTAACTAAATTGCTTGCAAGAACTCACTAACTCAAGTCACCTCTAGAGTTGGAGTAGAAGTAAAACAGTAGGAGTAAGTTGTTTTATGCCGGTTGTTCGGTCTTTGGGCAGTTTGGCCTCTAGTTATGCACATATGCCAAGTTTGCCCTAAAGCTCAGCAAAAACATTAACCCCTGAGCGCCCAGAGTCAAAACAAAAAAAGTTTGACTTGTGTGTAATCAAAGTGACCTTGTGGATTGAAAAATACGATGCACAAGATCAAACCATATGAATTGAAAAATACAATGCACAAGATCAAACCATATGAATTGTTAGTGGAAAGTGTCTTCATCATGCTAGACTCAATTGGAAGTGGTTTCATCATATATGCAATGAGATTATATCGGTCAAAATTGAGTTGACACAACTTTTTGAGAGACATTATAATGTCTCTCGGGCACTCACAAGTTAAAGTCCTCTTGCCTATTGTTTGTAATTGTACTATATAGATGTACTATTGTATATTCATTTGGCTTATACCCGCCTTAGATATCCACTTGTATTGATTATCATATTCACAACATTTTCAAAGCCCAAACTTTAAAAATGATATTTTAAGGAGCTCTTCAGTTTGACCTTTCATTTGGGAGCGACTAGGCAGATACCTTGAGTTGCTATGCAAACACCTCCATAGCCCAACTTATTCAATCTGAGATTATTATTACGCCAAAATATGAAATTATTCAAAGCTATGCTTTAGCGTATGTTTGTGTCTATAAGCGTTGCAAACATACAACAAATATGTCTCAATTGTGACACAATCAAGAGTTAAAACTAGTAAATGAAGGGAGTAACTAGGTTAACTCCTAACCATGTCACAAATGCGCAAGCTAATGTGGCATATTTGTTGTGTTTGCAATGCTTGTAGAAGCAAATGTATGCTAAAGTATTGCTTTGATTTTATTTCATATTTTGCGTAATAATAATCTCAAATGTAAGAGGTTAGGATATGGGGGTGTTTGCATAGCAACTCAGGGGTGTCCATCTAGTCAATCCCTTTAGTTTAAGCTAACCCTTTCAATATATGTACAATTTTTTCACCCTTAGCAATTGCAAAGTCGTGATTTTGCCCTTCATTTGAAGGTCACTCATTTTCTTCTCCTTCATAGAGATCACCATATACAATAAATTGGGAAAAAAGGTATAATTTGGGACTTTTAGACTTCCTTCCAAAGTTTGAGGTGATCTCTTGACACCGAGCTCAGCATTTTTTTTGTACCCATGCCCTCACCTGAGAAGAGGAATTTGCGAGGGAAATTGTCTTAGTAGCTCAAACTATATCTAATAAACTATATCTAATAGCTTCAAATCTAACTTTGGGTTTGAGGGGGAAGTAGAAGTTGGGACACCTCTTTTCTCCCTATTTATTAAATATGGTGTTCTCCAATTAACTAAATATAGTGTTATCTTTTTTACAATGTTAAAGGCAATATTACGTTCAAAATACTCCACACTGTGGAAGATCCACCTTCATAGAGTCACTACTTAACATTCAGTATTTCATATCATCATATCATTACATTGAGCATATATCAGATTTCTTTCATGCCAATACCAAGTATCCAATATGTATGTGATTTGACATATTCAAGTAACCTAGTAAAGTAACGTTAACGCATAGAAATTATAACAATTCTTTTATGTTGTTGGTAATAATTTAAAATAGAAAGATTACATGGACATTTCGTAGTCATCTCTTACTTTTCGGGTTGGCAAACACATTATAAAGGAGGGTACAAGTTTAATTTATATTTGACCCTTTGTACCCACTTCCATGTACTGAAATTCGCGTTTATTACTGGAACGAATGTTTTAATTAAAGTATTTAGATAGTTCACTATAACAAGACTAGGTTGTATTTGAACTTGTTCATTTACTGTGAAAATAGAGGTGTGCATACAGTTCTACTACAAGAAAACTACCTCCGACCTAAACAAGTTGCATCGGTTCGAAAGTACAATAAGGTATACACAAACTCCGAAGCTCACTCCAGATGTATTCACAAGCTTCTCCCCATTACAACATTTCCTTTGTGACAAAACTCCAGTCACACCGAAAATCTTACAATGCCTCAGACTCTGAACTTGTGATGCACATGCCGTACACATCAGTTTCTCTACAAGATCTGGATAGCACTAATACATCAGAAGCTGTGGAAATATCCCATTCCCTGCATCAGTTGGTGAACTTCGATTCATCGATATCAATGCCCTGCTCTCCGGCAGACACTTCCGGATCAGCACCACTGCTGGCTAAGCCACCCTTCTTTCCCATCTCTGCATATCCCTCATGGCCCAGCTGCTCTGCCCGCGTTTTCCCTCCCTTGCTGCGACCTATTTCATACAAATACGCATATTAGTTACCTTTCATATCAAATCCACTGAATACCATATAATGCAACATTGCTCAGCTTCTTGATTCTCACTACTGCGGATTTCTAGATACCAGTTTCTGCAAAACCGGCTCAAACATCTAAGAACTGAAAGGAGTTATGACTAGTATAATGCACAAGAGCTGTCGATATCTCGATCTATAAAAAGCCTTACTAAGGCCATCTCCATTAATATCTTTACCTATTGTAAAGACATGTATACATTGAGCACTCTCTAAGGACAACATCCAGAGGAAGCAAAAAGGCTTGCACTAAAGTGTGCTACACACACAACATGCCTGAAAATGTGGGAATTGTCCAATTGCATACTTGCACAATACTGCAGGCTCTAGAGACGTATACAGAACGTGACATAACAAAAATGTGCCAACAAAGAGAACAGAGTAAAACTGTTGAAATATGGAACATTAGTATTGACAACTACCATGTGAGAAAGTGGACAACCAGCAATACTACATATAAACATTGCTGTTTCCAAAAAAGCATATATCTCTCAAGAAAAACAGTAATTGTAGTAAAGGTTCAATGCTACCTTCAGCAAGATGCTCCTGGGCTTCCACGCTCTTCCCTCCAGTTCCACCGGGCACCACAGTCTCGCCTGCCTGAGCCTTCTTATCCAACTCCTCCCTGGACGCCATTCTCAATGCCGGAACTTAGTCGCCGATCGATTAGCTACCTGACTTCTTCTCTCTTCCACTGCAATCAACATAGCAAATCACACATGTGAGACACACAGAATGCAGGAATGTGAAGTCGTTCAAATGCTAATTCTAGCTGAACGCAATCTCTACTGATGGCAGCAATGCGTACAACATCTAAAACATGTGCTCAGAAACACCAATATGAACACGAAAAGCTCCGATCAATGCACTGACCAATGCAGTAAATCTAGATGGTTGAAAGCTAAAGCTGAGAGTGTTGTGATGTGTGTATGTGAGTTGTGTTTGAGAGAAGCTTGGTGGGGGTTATTTATAAGGGGAGGGAGGAGGAGAGCAAGCGATGGGGGATGGAAGCCACGTCGGAAGGGGAAGAGGTGGCAAGGAGGATGGTAAGCAAGTGGAGGCCATGGGCTAAACCGTCATCAGCACGCTGCCACCTCTCTCGGGGCTTGTACTTACTTGGCTTTCCCACACTTAACTTGCTGACAATTGACCTCAAGGGTACTTAGGGGCGGCTCACATAATTTTTCCCACGTCCCAATTCTGCAAGTCCCAGCTCAAAACCAAATCCCAACCAAATCCCAACTTTGTCCCAACCAAATCCCAACTTTATTAGGTTATTGACCCCTAGGCGTATGTTCACACTTGGTGTATGAATGTAGTCTAAAGTTGTGTCTAAATGCATCTAAATTTCTTTTGCTAGTACCTCTCCTAACACCAAGTGTGGACTACCTTAACTGCCCAAGTCATTTTCACCAGATTGGGGTTTAGGGAGATCTTCAACTTTAATGCAATGTATTTCAATCATTTGGATAATTCACAAAAAGAAATTTGTTAAAAATAATGAGACATCTACTTAGAAAATGGCATGTAAAATTTGGGAACAAACTATTGTTGGAAATGGGCAATTATAACATCTCATCAAACATGTGATGGAAAAATCTCATACTTGGTAGGTAGTAGTTGTTTTTTAATTTTTACAAAATTCCAAAGTCCTCTATTTCACCTCAAATTCTGTGAGTAGTGAGATTAGATGTGAATGCACACACTTGCAAATTGTTGAAGGTTGTACTTCTTTGGATGTTAAGTTTTGAGACTTTGAACGGCTTTTGCTTAGAAAACAAAGTCTAGTATAGTTAGTGAAGATTGACACAAGAAAAGGTCTAGAACATGCTTGAACCCTTGTTGGCTACTCTCTTGCCACTTTGGAGTAAATCTAGGGAAGGTTACAACAAATATTGATTGCTTGCAACTTGTAAGGTTGTTTGCCATCATACCCTATATGGTGTTCCATTTAATCAAGGCTCTCTAAGCACTTGTACAACATTTGGCTTGCCCTTCCATTACTATACCTGCATAAACCACTTGAATGCCTTGATAATTGTAGTTCATGGCAAGATCAAAAAGTTAATTTTGGTATGTCAAAATGGCCTCTGAAATCAAGTGAGGACACTTTTAATCTTGTAGGGCGTTCAAGGGTTAAGAGCCAAAAGAAAAGTCATTCACCACGTCTTGCCACCACATCATGCCATCACATCTACCTTTTCCTTGTTTTCAAAGTATTAGACTCATTTTACTAAGTTTATCTTATAATAATCATAAGTGTATATCATGACATACATAATGACATCCAAAATATTGGCAACGTTCATAAAATCAACATTGACACTGCTCCAAGTCTCACACTAGCTGGTTTCAATTTTGCTCTTTACAATATGACTTGTAAGCATATCCTGGCTTCAATAGTGCCATTCGTAAACAAAACAGTTTGCAACCACGCATTGAACATCTGTATAGAAAATATGGTTACATTTCATAATCATGTCATTTACAATATTCATTCTTTCTTTTCTACCAGACTCTTCCTTGAAGGGGAACCAACTAAAAAAAGCCCTAACATCTAACCATCAAAGCACAACCTCGTTATAGAAAAAACATTCGCTGTCCATCCCACGCTTCAGCATGTTATTTTTCATGATAAAGCTCTATTTTTATGCTATCTAGACTATTGGTGATGGAATCACTGTCTTGAAGTCATTCTGCTATTGAAACATTTCTGTAGATTTTCACAGAAAATAATTCAGAATTCAGAGCCACAAATTCGTGATATGGTAAACCCTAACTCTTGATGACTCTTCGGAATCCCTAGCAAAGTTGCAGAACGAATATGATGGTGAAGGTAGCTGCCGGATATAGTTAGCATAAAAATACAAGAGCCTGTATAAATCAAGCTCAAATTAACCCGAAGTATAGAATCAGTTACCTCGGATAGTAAACTAATATACACGGCCAAGCAGCTCTTGAAGCCTGCAAGCTAAGCTACTTTTTCATCTGCTCCCCATACTCCTTACGTATCTTAAAAAAC